>CM022875.1:41292366-41312608 GCA_012654025.1 Pachypsylla venusta
CCCCCCCCCCCCCCCCACACACACGTGCACACAAAAATCGCCTCTACGTGATGTACAGCTACAATGTTGATAATAATCGAATTTTATTTATTTGAATAAAGGATTATTCAGGTTTCCTTCGCATTTTATTTCGTGAAAAATTTGGAAGCAAGATAGCGAAAATGAAGAATTGTGACCCAACTATTTCTTGATTCACAAATCCGCCATTTTGTTCTTCACTTTTATTCCAATTCTGATTAACTCGTCGAAACTTCGGATTCATGTTTGTTATTTTGAATTTTTACCTACCTCTGTTTAGTTTTGTAGAGTCTAACCTCATTTCCGAAACCGGGGAGGATTGTCTGGCCAATTTTTGTTACCAATTTTAACCCAATTAGAGGGGTTGGGAGACTTTTTTACTACCACGCCTGTATTTCGTATGTACAACCGTCCAAAATGAATCCATGACGGCCAATAAAGAAGGTTATTTTTTTAAAAAAAAAAAATCTAAATTTCTTGAGAAGGGTTGCCAGGTGAGAACGCTCCCTCTAGTGGCCAAATTGGTAAATAAAAAAAGAAATAATCAGCTGTTTTCACAATCTTGTTTCCAAAATTCTTCACGAAATAAAATACGAAGGAAACCTGAATAATCCTTTATTCAAATAAATAAAATTCGACTAATACTGAAGATGAAGAACTGACTAGGGATTTTGCGATATTATCGAAAAATATCGATATTTTCTTTCGATATTTATATCGATATCAGCGATTCTATAATATCGGATATCAGAAGAAAAATGTCAATATCGAATCAGAATCTCGTAGTAAGGGTCCTAGAGCATATGAGATCCTTTGTGTTGTATATAGTGGATTAACAACTCCTCTATTTTTTTATTTTTTTTAATTGGAGTTCTTTTATTCTCTTTTAGCTTCAGATATTATATTCGCCAGCGTCTATGGCACGTTTAATACACCTGTTCCCCCTAGATCACTGAAGTTAGCAACGTCCAGCGAGGTTGTACCCTGTAGGTGTACACGTGGGTTCGCGCCCTCGTGATGCTGGCTTTTTTTCCGGCCCAACCCAGGCTGGGTTAGGGTAATGTGGGTAGCTGGTTTGTAAGTTTTTGTAAGTTTCTAGCGAATGGAGGGTGAAGCCCCCGTTTTGAATGACCAATAGATATTAAAGAGACGTTAAGCCAAATTAAAATATATATATCATTGTCTTTAGCAAAACTAATAATAAATCCCAGACTACCTATGTCCACATCCACAGTGATACTTTTGCACCTGTGCTTTAAACCGAGAAACATTTATGGAGCACAATACCCCTTAGTAATTCTGCAACAAGAAACTCCTCGAGCGAGTTTCTTGTTGAATTACCTGAGTTCAGAATTACCTGGCGCGAGTTTCTTTTTGAATTATCTGAATTTAGAATTACCTGAAGCGAGTTTCTTGTTGAATTACCTGGGGATAGTTTCTTGTTGAATTACCTGGAGAGATTTTCTTGTTGAATTATCTGAGATCTGAATTACCTGGATCGAGTTTCTTGTTGAATTACTTGGAGAGAGTTTCTTTTTTAATTACCTGGAGAGAGTTTCTTTTTGAATTACCTGGAGAGAGTTTCTTGTTGAATTACCTGAATTCAGAATTACCTGAGCAAGCTTCTTGTTGAATTACCTGAGTTCAGAATTACCTGGCGCGAGTTTCTTGTTGATTTATCTGAATTCAGAATTACCTGGAGAAGTTTCTTGTTGAATTACCTAGAGCGAGTTTCTTTTTTAATTACCTGGAGAGAGTTTCTTTTTGAATGACCTGGAGAGAGTTTCTTTTTGAATTACCTGGAGAGAGTTTCTTGTTGAATTACCTGAATTCAGAATTACCTGGGGCGATTTTTCCGAAGACTTTTGAATTCAATATTATTAAAGGGAACAAAATGGAGAATTCTAAAAGGCAAAAGAAACAAAAATCACATTAGGTAAACAAAAAAAAAAGGAAATAAAGTTCATCAATGTTAGTTATTTTAAAAATACATCTTACCACCAGGATGATTCTAAATATTTACGAGCATAAAGGAAATTCACATAGCAACCTTATAGAACCTGAGACAGTGCCTCCTCTAGTGGGGTTTGAACCGCGTGCAGGACAGATAATTTGACAATCATACTAGGGTTCCCGCCACTCAATTAAATACTTATCTTCAAAAAAAAATATTTTACATTTTTTTATATCTTGCAGACGGCTTTGATTAAAGGTTTCATTCAATTTTCATTTGAAATAAGACATAAGGAGGGATATTTTATTACCTCTAAAAAAATCTGTAATCTCTTTTATTCCACTTGTAAAAATACTTCTAATAAAATGCCTTCGTTTTTGTACCTATAAGGAACCGTTTTAATCAATACTGTAGAGATCTATTTTGAAATGGATGACTAGGTCTTTAAGAATACATTAGAAATGCATGACCTATTTTGAAATGGATGCCTGATGCGTCTTTAAGAATGCATTAGAAATGCATGAAATCATCAAAGTTGGCTTTTTACAGCTCCACAATTGGATTTCTACTGTATTAACTTTGTTCCAAATTCAGTTAAATAGATCAAAGTCTATAATGATCCCCCATACTATAAACAAATTAAAGACAGTATAGAAACAAATAAAATTGGCTCTCTGAAGAAGGGGACTCCCTAGCGAAAACTGTAGGAGTTAACTCAATTCTGATCATACCATTGGACGCGCCTTGATATTAATTTTACATTATTTGGGACAAAAAAACCCGATTTTGAAAAATTTCGTGTTAGATCCCTTCTGAAATAAGGTGAAGATTTGTTCAGCCATAGCCAGACGAACGCAGCCAATCGAGTAACGTTATTACCTATGCCTATTGAACTGGTTTGGATTTTCTTAATATCGCAGAAATTCGGATATTATTCACATACGAGTACCGCAATGTGCGGTTTGTATACATACCAAAAACCATATGACACATTGAAACCATATCACCTGCAACTCTTTCCCTCGTATACATACACGCTCGTACTGTATATCTGCAAGGTTGGGAAACAAAATTAATATTTTTTTTTTAAAAAAAAAAGTAAAATGAAATTAATTATATTGACACAGTTTGAAATGTGAAATATTGGTAAACATGATTTGATGTAGACATCGCCCCGGGCAGAGTATCGGTATGTACAATTTTATTTGATATNGTTAAATTCTGTATCCCTTTGGCAAACATGTTGAGGACTGATATAATAGACATTCTACAGGAGAATGATATCATGGCTCATGTTTGTGTTAAATTCTGTATCCCTTTGGCAAACATGTTGAGGACTGATATAATAGACAATCTACAGGAGAATGATATCATGGCTCATGTTTGTGTTAAATTCTGTATCCCTTTGGCAAACATGTTGAGGACTGATATAATAGACATTCTACAGGAGAATGATATCATGGCTCATGTTTGTGTTAAATTCTGTATCCCTTTGGCAAACATGTTGAGGACTGATATAATAGACAATCTACAGGAGAATGATATCATGGCTCATGTTTGTGTTAAATTCTGTATCCCTTTGGCAAACATGTTGAGGACTGATATAATAGACATTCTACAGGAGAATGATATCATGGCTCATGTTTGTGTTAAATTCTGTATCCCTTTGGCAAACATGTTGAGGACTGATATAATAGACAATCTACAGGAGAATGATATCATGGCTCATGTTTGTGTTAAATTCTGTATCCCTTTGGCAAACATGTTGAGGACTGATATAATAGACATTCTACAGGAGAATGATATCATGGCTCATGTTTGTGTTAAATTCTGTATCCCTTTGGCAAACATGTTGAGGACTGATATAATAGACAATCTACAGGAGAATGATATCATGGCTCATGTTTGTGTTAAATTCTGTATCCCTTTGGCAAACATGTTGAGGACTGATATAATAGACATTCTACAGGAGAATGATATCATGGCTCATGTTTGTGTTAAATTCTGTATCCCTTTGGCAAACATGTTGAGGACTGATATAATAGACAATCTACAGGAGAATGATATCATGGCTCATGTTTGTGTTAAATTCTGTATCCCTTTGGCAAACATGTTGAGGACTGATATAATAGACATTCTACAGGAGAATGATATCATGGCTCATGTTTGTGTTAAATTCTGTATCCCTTTGGCAAACATGTTGAGGACTGATATAATAGACAATCTACAGGAGAATGATATCATGGCTCATGTTTGTGTTAAATTCTGTATCCCTTTGGCAAACATGTTGAGGACTGATATAATAGACATTCTACAGGAGAATGATATCATGGCTCATGTTTGTGTTAAATTCTGTATCCCTTTGGCAAACATGTTGAGGACTGATATAATAGACATTCTACAGGAGAATGATATCATGGCTCATGTTTGTGTTAAATTCTGTATCCCTTTGGCAAACATGTTGAGGACTGATATAATAGACATTCTACAGGAGAATGATATCATGGCTCATGTTTGTGTTAAATTCTGTATCCCTTTGGCAAACATGTTGAGGACTGATATAATAGACATTCTACAGGAGAATGATATCATGGCTCATGTTTGTGTTAAATTCTGTATCCCTTTGGCAAACATGTTGAGGACTGATATAATAGACATTCTACAGGAGAATGATATCATGGCTCATGTTTGTGTTAAATTCTGTATCCCTTTGGCAAACATGTTGAGGACTGATATAATAGACATTCTACAGGAGAATGATATCATGGCTCATGTTTGTGTTAAATTCTGTATCCCTTTGGCAAACATGTTGAGGACTGATATAATAGACATTCTACAGGAGAATGATATCATGGCTCATGTTTGTGTTAAATTCTGTATCCCTTTGGCAAACATGTTGAGGACTGATATAATAGACATTCTACAGGAGAATGATATCATGGGGTTTACTCAAAATCATACATATTTAAATTTCCTTCTTTCTTTCTTCACCTATCCTTATCTATACTTATAAAACGCAAAGCCCAGTTGGAATACTGACTGACGTACTGACTGACTGATTGATTGACTGATAATCAACATAGCTCCACAATGGCTAAACGTAGAGACTTGAAACTTGACAAACAGGTTCCTTTTAGTATGTAGGTGCGTAATAAGAAAAAATCAAGTGGGAGCAAGTTACCGCCAGAAATGACGCTATTTAGCGGGTCTTTTTGCAATATTTTCTGGGCAAACTAAAAGAGATAACCCCCCGAAAATAATATAAAAGGACCCCATAAAAAATATGAAATTTGGAAATTTGCGGTTTCTATCCGATTTATGGACGGTTTCCACCTCCAAAAAATCTGAATTGAGAACTACCACTTCAGGATGAGCGAGAAAGCTGAAATTTGATACAAAGTTGTTTCGGAGTACAAAAAGTCATATCCTTGAATAAAATATTGAATTTTCTAAGAGTGAGCGGTGCTCACTCTGGGGGTCGGTTCCACCGAAAACCCATAGTTAAGAAATATCACTTCGGGATGAGCGAGAAAGCTAAAATTTTATACGAAGGTATTCCGCAGTGCAGAAAGTAATATATTTGAGTAACATATTGAATTTTCTAAACAGGAGCCGATTTCACTCTGGGGGTCGGTTCCACCAAAAATCTAAAACTGAGTTGTTGAATTTTGTAACCGTAGCGAAGCACGGGAAATCAGCTAGTATATTATATAATCATTTACTCGACCTAGTGCGAAATATTTTTATACAATACTACGAACTAGGTACGATGGAAAATATTGTTTGTGACAACTATTAATTAAAGATCTCATTAAAATAAGTATCATAATTTGATTACTACAAGCTTTTTGCGAGTATTTTGTACCCCCTGGCAATCCTAGGGTTAAGATAAGTATTAGTCATTTAAATGGGTCAGAAGTTCAGAAGAGTGAAAGAGTTTAGGCATGTTTTTTTTTTTTTTTTAAAATTTGGCTTAACGTCTCTTTAACATCTATTGGTCATTCAAGACGGGGGTTTTACCCTCCATTCGCTGAAAACTTGCAAACTAGCTAGCCACATTGACCTCACCCAGCCTGGTGTGGACCGGAAAAATAGCCAGCATCACGAAGGCGCGAACCCACGTGGACACCCACATAGAACAACCTCGCTGGACGTTGTTTAACTTCAATGATCGAACGGGAACTGGTGTATTCAACGCCCACTGACGCTAGCCGTAGAGACTTAGATTTCCATTGTACTTTATTCAAACATCTTCAGTGGCTCTTAAATTACATACCTTGGCAAGATGGAACTTTTTCTTACCAAGATGAAAGAGAAATATCTTTGTTGTGCACAGGGTACGTCTCCCTCCCTCCCTCTCTCTCTCTCTCTCTCTCTCTCTCTCTCTCTCTCCCTCTCTCTAAGGATTACGACAAAACTGTTGCTTTGTGCTTTCACAAGAGATGCGACACCTTGTTTTTCATCAGGATAGAAGAAAGCACAGCTTTTCTCGTTAATAAGGTTTTGTTATTTTTACATTATCTTCTTCTCTTTGCTTAAAGCTATAAGAGCGAAAATTTTCTTAAGATTAAAAGCTTTCGAAAAATGGTTTGCTCTCTTTTGACGTAGGTTTAATCTATTTATTTTTATTTTTTTACTACAAAGATAATGATATCATATCAAAGACTAAAATAGTGGTAGGAATCTAGGTCGTTTGTAAACAAAAACTTGATGCCCGGGGTTTCCTCACTCCTCACGATAGGGGACGTAATGCGAGGAAGGGGGTTACGTCCCAGGTAGGGCTTCCAATCCATCAAATGCGGGAACCGCGCGTTTTTCGTGGGATTTGCAATCTGCGGAATCCGCAAACTCCAATCCCGCACTAAAAAGATTTGTATTTAAAACATCATCTTAGGTATTGTGAAGGAGTACAGTATGTACTAACTACTACTCCTCCTACAAGTGTTAAATCGGAAAGGGCGTTCTCAGCAGCTGGACTAATATGTAGTCTTAGCCCATAAATATGTAGTTTGAGAGGTAATAATAATTTATTTATTTATTTTTACAAGGTATAGTTTATAAGTATAAAAATACTCTTTTACAAATACACCTTAAAAACTAACTAAATTAATAACTAAGAAGAAAGAAAAAAGGTTTAATATTAAAACAAAAAAAAAGAGGGGGGGAACCTCTATGGACGAACACGAAGAAGCAAACTCCCCGTGAATGAGCACGGGAAAGCTCCAACCGCGCCCGTCCGCAGCAAATCTCCTCCCAGATGACAGCTAGACTAGCATTTACGGCCTGAGAGCATTTTTTCAAGCCCCAGGACTTGGAAATCCCTGAATTGGTACTTGAATAATTGTATTTTATAGTGTTTTTTTTTTTTNTTATAATTTTTTTTTTTTTTTTTTTTCGTAAATACTTTTTTTTTGTGACGATTCCAAAAGTTCATTATTGATTACCAGTGTTTTGATCTAAAAATCATTGTATTTATTTCTTTATTTTTTTCCTTTGAGATCAGAAAAAAGATCAGGCAAATATATGTAAAAGTATATGACTTAGCAGTTAGCGTAGATGGTGCATGTATGAGGATTTATACCTACTACTGAGATCTTTCCTCCTTATAATATTAAATAATGCGGATCCCGCGGGAATAAGTTCAAATCCCGCATATGGGATTCAATATCAATCCCGCATGTGGGATTGGAAACCCTAATCCCAGGGGAATAACTTCCACATCAAATGTTAACATTTTTGCTCACCTCTTCTTCTGGACTAATCCAAATCTAACTTCTCCAAATAAGTAGACATATTGTGAATATAATCCAATTATTTTAATCAATCACACATCATTGACAACCGTCGGTGAGGGTGGACTTTTGGTTCTATTCTACTTACGCTGCGGAACGGATATACGAGGACCTTTTTTTCAACCTCCGATTGGCTATAAATAAAAGACAAGTTCATCTAAAACAATAATTTTATTACCAAAAGATTAGTACACTTACGGTTACTTTTCGACATAATCACCGAAGAGATTGAGTCATTTGTCATATCTGTGGATAAGCTTTCCAAACCTTGTTCAAAGAAAGTTGCCGCCAATGAATTCAAGTAGTCATTGACGTTGGTTTTAAGGTCGTCTTTTGTTTGAAAGTGCTTCCCACCAAGCCACGTCTTCAGTTCAGGAAAAAAATTAAAGTCACTGGGTGCTAAGTCAGGACAGTATGGCCGATGATCGAAAATGTCCCATCCAAATTGTTCGAGAAGCCGTTGAGTTGCTCCAGCAGTGTGTGGACTTTCTTTGAAGAGGGTTTGGAAAGCTTGTCCACAGATATGACAAATGCCTCAATCTCTTCGGTGATTATGTCTAAAAGTAACCGTAAGTGTACTAATCTTTTGGTAATAAAATTATTGTTTTAGATGAACTTGTCTTTTATTTATAGCCAATCGAAGGTTGAAAAAAAACGGCCCTCGTACCTTTGTAATACCCACCTAATCCTAGTAGTAAGCAAAATTTTTCCTCTTCTAGTTTTTCCATAAGTTTGTAAATTACCCTCAACAGTAGGTACACCAAACTAAATGGTGTTAACACAAGTGTCTGGTACACAAATAATATTATCACAAACATGGTATATGACGCACAGACAGTCCGCGCTTCCATATATTATATTGGGATCAGTTGCATTTTTTAAAAAAATATTGAAATATTTTTGGCGAAGTTGATTTGATCAATATGGGCTGTTTGTTAATTTTGAATATTATATGGGGTGAGTATGAGTATTAGAATTGGGATAAAACTTAGGTATCTAACACATCATCATCATGAGGTGGCATCATCATTTCACAAATGTACAGAAATACATCTGCTGCTAAAGATAGTCATTATTATTATGTATCTACAATATAGTTCCACGGTCCACTAAGCATTTATTAATTGACGCCTAATCTTTCATTGACTAGTTCCACAAAATTATATTCTGTGTAAAATGCATGGTTCTACAGGGTGTTTGACTATAAATGGGACCCATGAATATGGTAGGTAGCTGAGATCAAATGGAACATTTTTTACGAAATTCGATAGAGAGCCAGACTAAGCGTAGCCGAGTTACAGGGTGGAGAAGGTCATTTTTGCACAACTTTCAACGTCGCTTGGTGGGTTCTGTGTGACCGAACAAAAAGAAGATGGACCCTAATACTAGTTTTTGATGGCGGTGATTTCAAATATGCCATCAAAATTCTAAAAAATAAAAGAAAAATGGGGGAAAACCTAAAAAGTGATTATTATTTTTTTTTGTCTGTTCTCAAAAATGATTCGACTTACGAAAAGAGCGGCTCTTTCTAAGACTTCTTGTGTAAAAAAAAATTGAAGAATCGAACAAAAAATTCAATTCCCATGTTAAGAGAGAACCACGAAAATTATCCAATTACGATACAATTTAAGAAATGAGCTCCAATTAAAGTCCTGAACACAACTATCAAATTAGATTTTCGAAAAAAGAGCGCGAACCAAAATGGCAGCCTTCCAAAGTCCAAAAATTTTTCGATTAAGTCTTTTTTTTCGTTATGGCAGTGCCCGAGTATAGCAAATGGAATTATGAGTTCAGATTTTTTAAAAGGATATCATAAAAAAAAGAAAAAAACAATTTTTGAATTTTCATATTTCCTAGAATATTTTCTGATGAATGTTAACATGATATTGTGCTAATTTAGAAGTGTTTTTTCCCCGATTTTTTTTTCTGTCTTAATCTGAGTTCAGATTAAATTTTCCATGCTCAAGTACTTTTAAAATCAATTTACATGTGTTTTCAAACCGGGAATAAAGATAGAGAAATGTATTGAATCGAACATTTTTTTGGACTTTGGAAGGCTGCCATTTTGGTTTACGCTCGAAATTCTAACTTGACAGTTGTGTCCAGGACTTTAATTGGAGCTCATCTATAAAATTTTATCGTAATCGGACCATTTTCGTGGTTCTCTCTTAACATGGAAATTAAATTTTTTGTTCCATTTTTCAATTTTTTTTTTACACAAAAAGTTTTAGAAAGAGACGTTCTTTTCATAAATCGAATCATTTTCGAGAACAGACAAAAAAAAATTAAATCACTTTTCAGGTTTTCCCCCATTTTGCTTTTGTTTTTTTTAAATTTTGATGGCATATTTTAAATCACCGCCATCAAAAACTAGGATTTAGTGTGCATCTTCTTTTTGTTGGGTCACACAGAACACACCAAGCGACGTTGAAAATTGTTCAAAAATGAACTTCTTCACCCTGTAACTCGGCTATGCTTCGCCTGGCTCACTAACGAATTTCGTAAAAAATGTTCCATTTGATCTCAGCTACCCTCCATATTCAGGGGTCCCATTTATAGCCAAACACCCTGTATATTTGGGTTTTAAAATAGCCATAGCTTTTCCAGTATTGCTTGAGGTGTGGTGCCCGTTGAAAAAATATCTTTTTGTATTGGGGAGCGCGGTAGCGCTTCGCCCGCCAAGTCATCATTATAATTACCTTTGATATGTAGATCCCTCCAATTAAGGTACTTTCATAATGTGACGATACTTTTTGTCAGAATCAATATTTTACCTTTCACTGTTTCTTTTTATTGCCTGTTCACTGTTCGTGTAATCCTTCCAAACGGACCTTTTTTCGGATTATGTGCTTAACCATTGTGTAAAATCAGTCAGGTCGTTCTTGTAAAGGCGCCTTTATTAATTTCAAAAGCCGCCATACTTTGGATTCTGTATCGTATATCTTGTCTACTTGTTACCCCTACAAGTCCCGCACTTCCAATGTTGCAGTCTCGTTTATTTATTTACACACCCCGCCCTGTAAAACTGGACACAGACAGTCAAATGAAGGGTAACGGTGATATTAAATCAAACGTTTACTTTCCAAGAAAGTTACCAAGAGGATGCTTTTATGTTATGACAGACGCATCCTGTGATAGTTGGCTACAAAAATGTCATTTCAACAACATCCTGTCTCTTTAAAATCGAAAATTTACATAAACTTCAAAAGTATGAAGAAATATTTCTACCCGGATATTCAGGGTCAGACATTAGTTCAAAATGCCGATATGACATTTTGTACAGCAAATGTACAAATGCAGTGGTTGTATTTGAGTTGCCCAATCGTATTGACCTTTCTAGAAAGGTTATTTTATTTTCGACTTCTACGTTTTATAATAGAAAAGAGAGATTTCTCAAATTTATCGGAATACGAAAACCATCCCGAAAACGATGTTGTGTCGAGTTTTTTCTCTGCGCAAGACAAAAATTATCGGAGCTCGGTTTTCGTTTTGGGAGTCCCGATAATTCATAATAGTTTCAAAATATATAAATATAATTATTATGATTTTCCGAGTATTTGGTGTTTCATTTGCGTAATTAGTATTTGCTCGTCTGTTGTCTATCAGTCTATTGGGATGGAAAATGTTAAATGTGGTAGTACGTTAAATGTTTTATATTTTGCATATAAATATTTAGAACAATTTTCGTAAAAGTCTCTTTTAATTGTATTACAACACTAGAATTTATTGAACCTCAAGTCCTTTGAGTATTTCGTGCATAGATAAGTCTTGCTTTTTGAATATTATGGGTTAAGAGTGATACGACTAAAAACACGATTGTTTTGTTTGTTTTGAAATATGAAAAAGTTTTCTTTAATTTTATCCTCTGGAGGCGCTTAAGTTTTCGTTTTCGTATATCGTGGTGTTGCGAAATCTAAAAAATTCTTCCGCCTATGAGATACGAAAACCATAAACTTACCGTTTTCGTATTGATTATGGGGACCCCAAAACAGATTTGCAAAATCTCTCTAATCACTCAATTAATTGCAGTTTCAAACAGATTATCCAATTCAGCAATACCTACCTTACTTTTGCTTTGCAGATTACCGAGAAAATGAGCGAGAAGAACTTCGATGACTGACAAGAAAAGGATGGTTTTTTTTGTCCAATCAAAAAAAAATTCAGAAGTTAGAAGCTCAATAAATTAAAATCTAATATTATTAAACATACGAGTATCTAATAATATTTTCACTTTTGGTTTATTATTTCCAATGATTTTTTTTTTTTATTTTTTTTTTTCATTACCTGTCCCGAAAACATTTAGGTCCGGTCCTACCAACGAGTTTTGAAACACCCTGGTTTGGGTATTGTATTAACACAGTTTGACACCGTGCTAGATGAAACTCTCTGAAAACACGTCGCGGTAGGATCGGGCCTTACGGGGATATGGTTAGAGCTTTTTAAATCCTTATTTTAGAACACCGACTTGTTTCGATTTGAGCGCTGCGCTGACAAGTCGAGTACTTCGCGGATGCCCAGGTGCAAGCCCTAAAGTGAACAATATTTATAGATAACAACAACATGAGGAAAAAGTATTAAGCAGAAATAACTGTATATAAATTTCAATAAAATATTGTGTATCAACTACAAATAATAAGGCGAGTCACGAGCGCTTTCGTCTGTTATGACATTCTCAAGTTGACTTGAGAATGTCGTAACAGACGAAAGCGCTCGTGACTCGCCTTATTATTTGTAGTTGATACACAATATTTTATTGAAATCTATATTTCATAATGACTACAGAAATAACTGACTGAAGTTTCTGCGTAGGTATACATTAAAAGGGTTATCTGCCAAGGAATGGGCAATTTTCAAGGCAGCTTGTCTACAAATATGAATTCTCCCCGGATTCTTGTATCGCTTTAACAAATCCATATTATTTTTTCCAGTGCTTCACACAATCCCAGATTTAACAAATGCTGAAAGACAAGCTTTTTCTGTTGTGTCAAAAGGTCAAAAGATTTCTGTTATTCCGGGTAAGTGCTTTTCAAATAAAATGGAAATTCAAAAATAATCTTCATATTTCTTACAGGATGTTTCGTCCTCGTATATTATAATACAGGTTCGCAATTATGTGTCTCATATCAATTTGATCGACCGACATGGAGTCTACTTTTAACCCCACAATTTTTCTTCAATTTTTTTTTTTTAATTTGGTTTAACGTCTCTTTAACATCTATTGGCCATTCAAGACGGGGGTTTTACACGCCATTCGCAGGAAACTTGCAAACCAGCTACCCACATGGACCTCACCCGGCCTGTGTTGGGCCGGAAAAATAGACAGCATCACGAATGCGTGAACCCGCATGGGCACCCACATAGAACAATCTCGCTGGGCGTTGCTTAGCTTCAGTGATCTAACGGGAAATGATGCATTCAACGTGCCATAGAAGCTGGCTTTTCTTCAATTTATTTTTCCTTGTATTACGATAACCCTCGAAAGCTTGGTCCGATTTGGATGAAAATTCATAGAATTGGCGGAAATGGTCTTGGGGCCCTCCCTGCCACCCTGCGCCTTATGGCAGCACATAATTTAAGTGAGATTTAGAACCAAAGTGCTATCTGCATCGTATAATCTTCCTGATTTTTACTATTTTCGCATATATTCTGCTGATATTGACTGGAAATCGATGGCAGTATCCCCTATACGAAAATTATTATCCCCTATACGAAAATTATTAATTTGTTTTACATTTTAAAACGCATTTCAATTTTTCGCTTTAAAACTCGGTTTTCTATGATATAACGGATCAACATTGGTTGATGCGTTGGTAGTGTAGTGGTAAGACGTTCTGACTGTTAAATAGCAGGGCGTGAGTTTCAGCCATCCCCAAATCGTCACAATTTAGAGACATTTACCATTACCACTTTTGGAGAACATGGCCCTTCCCTGTTTATCATCATCTAGTCCGGCGTCCTCAATGTAGCCAAATACTCTACCCAGCTCTTCCACCATCCAGTCCGGCATCCTCAATGTATCATAATATGCTACCCAACCCTTCCACCATCCAGTCCGGCGTCCTCAATGTAGCCAAATACTCTACCCAGCTCTTCCACCATCCAGTCCGGCATCCTCAATGTCTCATAATATGCTACCCAACCCTTCCACCATCCAGTCCGGCGTCCTCAATGTTGCATAATATGCTACACAGCTCTTCCACCACCATCACTTTCCGCAATGGACACGGAAAGTAAGTAAGCAAAAGGATTGGCATACCCGTTTTGCAATAACTGACTACTAACAAATAATGTCTTTTTTTCAGTGGCCCAAAATCTTCCCAATGAATATTCCCAATTAATGTGTAACATGCCAAAACTCCCACCTGGTGAAAATATTTGTAAACAACGTGGAATTCAAAATGATTCAAATTATTCTATCGATTCATCCTGGGGGGATATCTGCAATGCAGCAGCTATAATATTAGGCCACTTTAAAGGGACTTGCCTATCAGTAGAAAGTCCAATTGGTTCGAATAAGTTTTACGATGTATGCGCCATCTCAATGAACATTACAACAGATTCTAATATGATTACTGACCATTCTGTTTTTCTCACAACTGAAAGAATTGATTTTAGAATTCCTAAATCTCAAAGATGTGTCCGTAATAGATTTAAAGTTTTATATGAGCGAGAGTGAATCTCTCAATCATGAGTGACGTTGAGGGAAGTAAAAAAATCTGGTGTGAACATCACACGACTTTCTCTATCTATATCGAAAGAAGAAAGTATTGTAATGGGCTGAAATTTTCGATGTCGAGTTTTCAATGCTAAAACACGTTTACAATTATATATTAGTCCCCAGAGAGGAAATACAATTATATATTACACTTCTTGATATATTGCACTTCAGCCTAAGTTGTATTTTTCAATTTCTTTTATGAAATTAATATGAATTGGCACCAAATTCCAAGTTCTAGGTACTAGCTCTTTCCTTTCTGGTTTTAGACGGAACCGCCAAAAAGCGGCATTCAACCGTTAATTACCGGCAAACAATATATTAAACTTCAACCTAAGTTGTGTATTTTTCAATTTCTTGGATGAAATTGGCACCAAGTTCAAAGTTCTATCTATTACCGTTCTCATTTTAAGCACCATTGCACGATATGCGAAAACCGCTAAAAAGATGCTTAAAACCGCCAACGGTATATTCGATTTCCACCAAAAGTTTATGGCATAAAACTGACATACATACCAAAGTTCAAGTGTCTAGCGCGTGCCGTTCTTGAGATATCTTGTTCACATACGGACAGACAGACACACACACGGACCAATGGCTGAAACTCGAGATTTGGTCTCTGGGGACCCCAAAACGTGTTTTAGCATTGAAAATTCGACATCGAAAATTTCACATTAAAATAGTTTACTNACACACGAACCAATGGCTGAAACTCGAGATTTGGTCTCTGGGGACCCCAAAACGTGTTTTAGCATTGAAAATTCGACATCGAAAATTTCACATTAAAATAGTTTACTTTTTATAGGATAAGCACATTAAAATAATTTACTTTTTATAGGATAAGGAAAGTAAAAATGAAGACGTAAAGCCATTCATTTGCTTTACCTTTTAGTCACAGATCTGTGAATCCTGCATTGTCATCAAGACATCTTTGTCATTCTGATAATATTTATCTTCCGCCTCACAACACATACCTAATCTATAATTTGAGAAGTTGTTGTCTTATATGATACTCTTCGATCGAAGGCCTTCTGCAGCTTTGAATATTTCAATGGTGTTGTAGTGAAACCAATCCTTGAAATTCTTAAACCAACTAACTGATCCAGCGTTTGCCTCCCCTGCCCGTATCTATATATATAAAAGAGAAACACACTCACGTGATATCATCGCGATTTCTCCGCACTGGTAGGACCTAGAAGGCTGAAATTTGGCATGTAGGTCGCACTTAGGTCTTAGATGCGCGCTAAGAAAGGATTTTTAAATATACCAATTGGGGCGCCCGCCGCGGGGGAATCTATAATATTGCAATTTCCTTGATTTTCATAAATTCCAGGTTTTGCCGGTTGTTTTCAATACTTCCAAATTCGCAACTTTCTCTACCCAGGGTATGTTCAGTATTCTGCAGTAACACCGCATCTGAAATACTTGAATTTTGATAACAACTTTTTTGGGAATCCAGGTGCCGCGCGGCACTAGTTCTACAAACATGTATCGATTTGTTCATATATAAGTACCGCGCGGTCATCTGAACATAGCCTTAATGGTTTCTGGATGGAAACCAGATAGATTATGTGAATACAGCTTTCGATGTAATCTATATCTAATCTAATAATTCGCGTGTGCTCCAAGAAGCATGTCAATCAGAGCAATATATTTAACATTATTATCACAAACATAATAAATATAATAATTAATATATATGGAAAGTTGGATTTTGTGTTATTTTACATCATCCGCTTAGGTGGACTCTGTCTCTGACGATCTCACCCTCATGTAACTTCTCATACTCAACAAGTATGACATATTTCTCACCATAGAAATTTGTAAAATGAAATGATCATTTAATAAAATTAATTCTGTACCAATCCTATACAATTTATAAAGCTATATTTTTCTATTTTCCCAACCCCTCTCTTGGTTTAAATAATAACTATAACATAAACAATGTATTATCACCCAAAAGAACATTGTAAATAGAAAGAAAAAAAAAAAATGAATAAAATATATTTAAATTACCCATGAGAATTTTATATTTCAATTTAAAGATTTTTTTATTTCATTTCATTTTACTTTCTCTTCGTGAATAAAAAAAAAAAATGCTGACGGTGGAAAGAGAACAGTCTGTTGGTATTCTACGCCATGCGGATTCTATTGGGAATTAATCTGAATGGAATATCAAAATATTGTTTGGGAAATGACGACAGTGTTGTTTTCTTGTTTTATGTTGGCATGCATGAAGTAGATGTGTAATACTGTTTTTCAAATCTCAATTCCTTTAAGACATGTTGTTTATTCAGAGTGTTTGTTTTTTTTTTGTTTTTTTTTTTTTTATCTATGTGTGTGTTTATGTTGCATCAGCAAACATATTATTTATGTTTGAAATCACAATTTTTGATTGATTTTAAAGCAGCTCTGGGAAGGCAACTCTTTTAACATTCCTTATGCCATAAAAAGAAAGCTATTGTAATGGGCTGAAAATTCAATTGTAGAGTTTTCTGTGACAATGGGGTCCCTAGATACCAAAACTTGACTAACAATAATTGTCGTGTTTTTGTTACTTTTTGTCGGTTTTCACAAATCCTACCAAGAAAGATAACGGTAAGTTTTAGTGATTTTTTTTTATTTTTTATTGGGCTTAACGCCTCTTTAACATCTAATGGTCATTCGAGACGGGGGTCTTACCCTCCATTCACTGGAAACTTGCAAACCAACTACCCACATTGACCTCACCCAGCCTGGGTTGGGCCGGAAAAATAGCCAGCATCACGAGGGCGCGAACCCACGTGCACACCCACATGGAACAACCTCGCTGGACGTTGCTTAACTTCAGTGATCGAACGGGAACTGGTGTATTCAACGTACCATAGACGCTGGCTGTCTTAGTGATTTGAAATTTGGTATGTAGATATGTCAAGTATAGGTACCTATAAATGGTCCTACCAAATCAAACCCTACCGTTCACGGGACATATTGCTGGCTACCAGACACACACAATCACACACGGACTAATGGCTGAAACTCGAGGTTAGAACATTAAAATACTTTCTCTCTTATAGCCATGGAAAGTTTTTGATTTTTGCTACTGGGTTAACGGGTTAAGGTACCTATAGCTCCTCCTAAAGTTTGTAGTCTTAATACAAAACGTCGGGGTGAGCATAGTCTTCTACAGACTAAGCGCAACCCGATAAAGTCAAGGTTCTGAAACTTCAGAGAACAGATGTATCCAAAAATGGTAAACTTTTGGCTGTTGCT
Source organism: Pachypsylla venusta (assembly GCA_012654025.1). Lineage (NCBI taxonomy): Eukaryota > Metazoa > Arthropoda > Insecta > Hemiptera > Aphalaridae > Pachypsylla > Pachypsylla venusta. The sequence continues at coordinate 41,310,098 of CM022875.1, forward strand.
TAATTAACTTCAATGGTCTGACTCAGGTTTTTGTCAATTGAAGCCTTAGTCTAGGTTCACATGACCTCGCGGCAACCTTGCGATTTCATATGACCACATCCATACAAGTTTGTAGAACTAGTACCGCGCGGTGCCCCTCGGTTCATATAAACAATATGCACTATTTAGAATATCTAGATAGATCTTGTGCCGCGCGGTACCGCGCGTTCATGTGAACCTAGCCAAACCCAAATAGATGAAATTAAATTTACAAGAACTCAAAAATGTTAAAAACAAGAATTTAAATTTGTGTTTTTGTTTACAAAATGGCTTTTGTTAAGAAATGAAATGGATTCAAAAAGTCAAAAACTTAGAAAGGTGTAACCATATACACATTACGTTCTCTGACGAGCTTGGGTGTGGTTTTTGTTTTCTTGTTAGACTCTTGGATTTAAATTAACTTTGCTAAATAATATAAATCTTGTGTGTTTAAAGTTGAAGAAAAAAAAACGATAATTAGGTACCTGGGAACAATGGCGTTTCTAATACCTGGATCCCTCACGTTATTCAGCCAATTGTATCCATGCGCCGATATAAAGGAGGGCCCGGGGGGCAAGTGTTCCCCCGTTTTTTTAAGCGGACGGTGTTTCTCAATCGTTATTGAGAGAGAGTATTACCTAGATAGAATGAGAGAGAGAGAAACTGCAATCGAAAGATCTCAAGGTCAACGTTCAACTAGGTGCTTTGATATTCCCTAGAATGCATGTTGTAGCCATGAAAGGTATTTGTGGTAAGCTCTGCAGCTTTTAACAAATTAGTTATCGTACCTCGATAAATACTGCATTAAATAGTGAGAGGGGGGTGGGACTCTAGACGAGTCTTCCCCCAAATTTTCTATTAGGTATATTGAGCGATAGTGCCCCCCCCCCCNGATTGTGCCCCCCCCCCCAAACAAGAGGGCTATATCCGCGCATGCTTGTATCAACTGACCGTTTATGGTTATCGTCTTTTCATGGTATGACATGGTAGAGAGTCCTTATGAAGCAAACATTTTTAATATTTGGGATTGTGAAGAAAAAAAAAATCTTACGTGTTCATAGGTATTCATAATGAACAAGAATTTCATTATGAACAAGAATTTCATTATAGAACAAGAATTTTCATTATGAGCAAGAATTTTCATTATGAGCAAGAATTTTCATTATGAACAAGAATTTTCATTATGAACAAGAATTCTCATTATGAACAAGAATTCTCATTATGAACAAGAATTTTCATTATGAACAAAAAATTTCATTATGAACAAGAATTTTCATTATGAACAAGAATTTTCATTCTGAACAATAATTTTCATTATGAACAATAATTTTCATTATGAGCAAGAATTATCATTATGGACAAGAATTTCATTATGAACAAGAATTTTCATTATGAACAAGAATTTTCAGTATGAAAAAGAATTTTCATTATGAACAAGAATTTCATTATCAACAATAATTTTCATTATGAACAATAATTTTCATTATGAGCAAGAATTATCATTATGGACAAGAATTTTCATTATGAACAAGAATTTCATTATGGACAAGAATTTTCATTATGAACAAGAATTTTCATTATGAACAAGAATTATCATTATGAACAAGAATTTTCATTATGAACAAAAATTTTCATTATGAAAAAGAATTTTCATTATGAACAAGAATTTTCATTATGAACAAGAATTTCATTATGAACAAGAATTTTCATTATGAACAAGAATATCATTATGGTCAAGAATTTTCTTTATGAACAAGAATTTCGAGTGAGAGTTTCAACTGGAATGTTACCACCGAATATGATGATATCTCCTAGTGATGAAAGAATATCTATAGATTGTCAAAATATCTGCCCGTATCATTCCCGACTCCTAATAATACCGAAACTGATTAATAAGGGTTTAGTCCGGTCAAGGAGCCCATTTTACAATAAACTACAATCATTTTTAGTGTTTTGTGAAATAGGTCCCGGGACGAAAAATTCCACAGATATTTTATTTCTTGATAATTTTGAGCTAACATTCTACATGTTCTGGTGATTCCATGCATTTATTGAATATTCATACCAAGTTTTATCAAAATACGACAAGGCGTTCGAGAGTTTATGGAATAGAGAGACGTTTAAAATATTGCTGAAAGACCTCAACAGGTTCGCTCATTTATTTTGTGAACTATCTATTAATGGTGTAAAAATTATACAGGGTGATTCAGGTTGTTTGTATCAAGGGAATAGACGTTGCAGAACATGAAAAAAGAATCACTTTTTACAGGTGATACTTTTTTGTTTAGGCCTTAGTTAGGGAGTTATCGCTATAAAAACGTGATTTTCTTTGATGAGCTCATAACTCCTTTAAAAAAGGTCCAATTTTCAAAAATTAAAATGATCTGAAAAGCTACTTTTAATCTATATTTATGTAGTTTTACACATTAATTTGCTCCGATTCAATGTAACAAAATGGCAGCCCTTTGAAAATTTCAAATGGCAAAATTTCAA
>CM022875.1:41324630-41334861 GCA_012654025.1 Pachypsylla venusta
TAAAAAAAAAAAAAAAAAAATGCGTGTTCAAGACTGCGCAATGTTAGGCTGGGTCGCAGATCCAGTCAAACCTCAGCAGACTCCAACAAATGAATATTTTTTTTTTTTTTTTTTGGAACCTAACCCAACACTGTGTTCTACACAGTTTAACAACCCGTTACTACTCCCCATGTTCTCTCATCGTCTCGAAACGAAGTTCGGGTACTCAGCTAGTTTTTCTATATTTATAATAATAAGCCTATACAGATTATTATTTTCAGAAATGATCCTAAAGATTCGAGCACAAAAAAGAAAAACAGACCTCCTATATTTTTTGATATCTTGCAAGGCATTCTAGAATTATCACATAGTTGTGGTACCCAATTATTAGTCTTTAAGATTAGATTTATTTTGTACATATGATAGTAGAGATTGCCGCGGGCAATAATTACGCCTTTTGAATTTTTAATGTCCAAATTATCAATAAAATATTAAATCATTATTATAATGACCTAAAATTTAGCAGTAAACAAGAACTTATTTATAGAGCAGCAGCCTCAAAATCTGGCTGCTGCACAATGTTCCCACAATTGATGCACGATATTCCTACTATTGATGCACGATGTTCCTACTATTGATGCACGATGTTCCCACTATTGATGCACGATGTTCCCACTATTGATGCACGATGTTCCTACTATTGATACACGATGTTCCCACTATTATTGCACGATGTTCCCACTATCGATGCACGATGTTCCCACTATTAATGCACGATGTTCCCACTATTGATGCACGATGTTCCCACTATTGATGCACAATGTTCCCACTATTGATGCACGATGTTCCCACTATTGATGCACGATGTTCCTACTATTGATGCACGATGTTCCCACTATTAATGCACGATGTTCCCACTATTGATGCACGATGTTCCCACTATTGATGCACAATGTTCCCACTATTGATGTACGATGTTCCCACTATTGATGCATGATGTTCCTACTATTGATGCACGATGTTCCCACTATTGATGCACGATGTTCCCACTATTGATGCACGATGTTCCTACTATTGATACACGATGTTCCCACTATTAATGCACAATGTTCCCACTATTGATGCACGATATTCCCACTATTGATACACTATGTTCCCACTATTGATACACTATGTTCCCACTATTTCCCACTATTGATGCACGATGTGCCCACTATTGATGCACGATATTCCTAATACTATTGATACACGATGGTCCCACTCCATTGATGCACGATGTTCCCACACTATTGATGCACGATGTTCCTACTATTGATACAGATGTTCCTACTATTGATACACGATGATCCCACTATTGATGCACGATGTGCCCATTATTGATGCACGATGTTCCTAATACTATTGATACACGATGATCCCACTCTATTGATGCACGATGTTCCTACTATTGATACATGATGGTCCCACTCTATTGATGCACGATGTTCCCACACTATTGATGCACGATGTTCCTACTATTGATACACGATGGTCCCACTCTATTGATGCACGATGTTCCCACACTATTGATGCACGATGTTCCTACTATTGATACACGATGTTCCCACTATTGATGCACGATGTTCCTACTATTGATGCACGATGTTCCCACTATTGATTCCCATGCACACGATTTTCCCACGATTGATTAATACGCACAATCAAAATATCGAAGAAGGACGCGTTTTGCTACTTATCGAATTCCCATCTAGAATAGTAGATTAATTAAACTGAAGTTCTACTACTCTAGAAGTTGTTTCAGAGAAAAAAAAAACTTAAGCAGAAGATTTTGATCTTTAGATCATTATTGTGGGGGTCCAGTATACAATAAATCCAGAACCGCTTCCCTTCGAAGAGAGACATGCCCCCAAATTTTGCTAATAAAAACCGTTTATTCGTCTTCTAAAAGAAAAGTTAATGAAGTTTTCATCACTACTTTATCGTCTTCTAAAAGAAAAGTTCATGAAGTCTTCATCACTACTTTATTGTCTTCTAAAAGAAAAGTTCATGAAGTTTTCATCACTACTTTATCGTCTTCTAAAAGAAAAGTTCATGAAGTTTTCATCACTACTTTATTGTCTTCTAAAAGAAAAGTTCATGAAGTTTTCATCACTACTTTATCGTCTTCTAAAAGAAAATTTCATGAAGTTTTCATCACTACTTTATCGCCTAATTCCTAACAAAAAATGAACTCTCAGGAAATGTCAGGTGAAAAAGGGTTTTGTTATTTCAAAATACTTTTCGGTGGTTGAACTAATGCAAATTACGTAGTAAATGAGTAGAAGTAAATATGGCTTAAAATACGGCTTAAAAGAATGAGTAAGAAGTAAATATGGCTTAAAATACTGCGTCGATCTCCAAGTACAGGAATTAATTGAAAATTTTAGCGAATAGGTATAATATTAAATCCGTTCTATGGCATGTTGAATACGCCAGTTCCCGTTCGATTACTGAAGTTAAGCAACGTCCAGTGAGGTTGTACCATGTGTGTGTCCACGTGGATTCGAGCCCTCGTGATGCTGGCTATTTTTTGCGCCCCAAACCAGGCTGGGTGAGATCAATGTGGGTTAGCTTGTTTGCAAGTTTCCAGCGAATGGAGGGTGAAACCCCCGTCTCGAATGACCAATAGATGTTAAAGAGACGTTAAGCCAAAAAAAAAAAAAAAAATTGCGATTTTTTTTTTTTAATTGAAAATGAAATTTATTGCCAATATGATTCCTACCAATCACCTACTGGAGCATCATCACAATTTTCAACTAGGTAACCTAATATTGCAAGTTATGTGTTCTTTTTATAACTCCCATTAAATGACAGCAATGACGGAAGTAATACTGCTTAGATATTACATTTGTTATAATATTCCTTGACAGGTTTCTAAAAGTAAAATAAGGTCGCTCAGTTTTCTCCTATAATCCCTTCTGATGAAGTCAGAAGATTATATTGTCAGCAATGTCAAAAGTTCTGACACCTTTTATACCTGCACCAAAATATTTACTGATAAAAAGAAAACTCATTTTAGATACATACGTCTTTTAACTTTTCCCATAAATTGACAGCTCGTTTCTTTATGAAAGCTTCTAATGTATTGATATTATTTTATATTTTATTGGGGGGGAACCAAAGCAAAGTGTTATAAAATTTATTTAGCAATAAAAATAATGTGTACATTTTATTAGCAATGTTTATTATTTGGCATAGGTACGGTAATCAGATATACATACGTCTTTTTGAAAACTTCTGATGTATTGATATTATATTATATTTTATTGGGGGGAACCAAAGCTAAATGTTATAAAATTTATTTAGCAATAAAAATAATGTGTACTTTTTCTTAGCAATGTTTATTATTTGGCATAGGTACGGTAATCAGACATACATACGTCTTTTTCAAAGCTTCTGATGTATTGATATTATATTATACTTTATTTGGGGGAACCAAAGTTAAGTGTTATAAAATTTATTTAGCAATAAAAATAATGTGTACATTTTATTAGCAATGTTGATTATTTGGCATAGTTATGGTAATCAGACATACATACGTCTTTTTGAAAGCTTCTGATGTATTGATATTATATTATACTTTATTAGGGGGAACCAAAGCTAAGTGTTATAAAATTTAAATAAAAATAATGTGCACATTTTATTAGCAATGTTGATTATTTGGCATAGTAGGGTAATCAGATATACATACGTCTTTTAAATTTTCCCATAACTTTATAGCTTGTTTCTTTTTGAAAGCTTCTGATGTATTGATATTATATTGTTTTATTCGGGGGAACCAAAGCAAAGTGTTATAAAATTTATTTAGCAATAAAAATAATGTGCACATTTTATTAGCAATGTTGATTATTTGGCATAGTAGGGTAATAAGTCGGTACGCTTTGGGGGGAGTAGTATCTTAGTCCACGCAATATTTGGGGGCACTTTACGTTCCACTTTTTTGAAGTACGGCATAATTTGAGAACTTTATTTTCCTATATGTCTCAAACATATACATAAGAACTATGACAAAACATACAGAGAGTACCAAAATATTTTTTGAACGGCTTTATGAGGAGATTTGAAATTTTGTATGGTAATACTCGTATATCCCAAATTAAACCACCTGATGGTGTTACCACTGTTACCAATTTTTCAGGGGCGGGTCCCAAGTAGCCCCCAGGGAGTCCAACTTTTGTTTTTTCAATATGATCTCCCATCTTGTGTACATTTTGAGAAAGACAATAGAATTAGAAGTACTTTTGCAAAAAAAATTTACACGTCTAGCGTGTTTGGTTTCAAAATGGCGGCCATTTGAAATTTCCGGTTTCAAAATGGCGGCCATTTGAAATTTCCAAGATATGGTTTCCAAGAGTGTCTAAAACTAGGCGAATAATTTGCAATGGGATATAACATGATAAAACAACTTGATGCTCATATTAAACTTAGCTTGGAAGCCAGCTTTAGGAGCATGAAAAGTATTTCTAAATGAATTACAATACAATGAATTATCACAACAATCAGACTGAGCTGCCGAACGTTTTGTTCCATTCTATATTGACCTTAGCTTGAAAGCCAGCTTCAGGAGCATGAAAAGTATTTCTAAATGAATTACAATACAATGAATTATCACAACAATCAGACTGAGCTGCCAAACGTTTTGTTCCATTCGTCAAACTTTTTGATATCTCCAGCCGTTACAGTCTTTTGACATTTCAAAATCGCTTGGTCAAACTCTTCTTTGGTGATTGGCTTCTTCAGTGTGGCGATGTTTAAAGATTTAATTTGATCAACAGACTTGTCTTTGATTTCTCTTCTCATACACATGAACGCTGCGTCTCTACAGACCACCACAATATCTGCTGAAGAATAACCTTGGAGTTGGTCAGCTATTAACTCCAGATCAACATCAGCGGACACCTCTATACCCTTCAAAGACAATTTTAAAAGTTCTTCTCGTCCTTTAGAATCTGGTAAAGGAACGTAAATTCTTTTTTCCATTCGTCTTAAAAAAGCTTCGTCTAAATTCCATGGAAAGTTTGTGGCCCCCAAAATAACGACACTTTTTGCTGGATCAGAGTTTGACGCGCTGGTCATACCATCCATATGGCAAAGCAATTCGGATTTAATTCTTCTGGTACATTCATGTTCACTTGGATTTCCACGCGTTGAACAGAGTGAATCGATTTCGTCAATGAAAATCACTGACGGCGCTCGTTCTCTCGCTTCCTCAAACAATATTTTCACGAGTTTCTCAGACTCACCAAAAAATTTGCTCGTCAGTGTAGAAATATTAACATTGAAAAAAGTTGTTCCTTTTTCTGTGGCCACTGCTTTTGCAAGCATTGTTTTACCAGTTCCTGGTGGTCCTACCATAAGAACCCCTTTCCAAGGTTTTCTTATTCCTATGAAATAATTGGGTTTATCGAGTGGTAACACTACAGCTTCTTGTAGAAGTCTTTTTGCTCGCATGTGGTTCGCAATATCTGTCCATAACACATTGGGACGTTCTTGAATGATTGTGTTTTTAATTGTTCGTTTCATTTGAATAGTTTCGTATAAATCTGGTGCAAATATTTTCAGCAAAGCCAAAGATCCTTCATCATAATCATCATCATCACCCTGAGCATCTTTTTTATCGTCGTTTGGTTTACTTGGACCTGGACTACTATAAAAATATCCACTCGAACTCCAAAAATTTGGCCCGGAACTTGGTTTACCTGCGTTATGACCACAATTATTATTACAATTTGAACACAACTCATTGCAAAACATTTTCAATCTTTTTGTATCAATCTGCGCCTCTAGCGCTGGTGCTCGTCTTTTTCTCTCTTCGCACTGGCAATTGAAATACAAAGGTCGGTAATCCATTTCTTGTTTTGGCTTATTTCATTGCTTTCCGTTTTCAGAAGTTCGACAAATAAGTATTTTTTCTATTTTTTTTGTAGGTACAGTCAAAATAAAATATTAGTTTTAAATATAAATTTATCATAAAATTCAATTTTGATCCGAATTCCAATGTCAAAGATTTTCTCTTACTGGCCCAAAAATTGCAAAAATAAACCTATACAAACTTAGGTGCGTAAAACCGGTAGACAATTCGATTTAGGATCAGTATCTAAATATATAAATCGGAAAACAGCGCATACCTATAAGATAGGGGTTGTTTTTAAATCTTCGAATAAAATTTATAATTTATGTCAACTTCCATCCTAGGGCTCGACTAGACTGAGGTAGAATCGAATGATTCGAAACTAGTTTCTTCATAAATTAAAGTAAATAGTGTTTTTGGTAAGTGTTTTGTTTTAATTTAATTTATTTAAAAGGTAATATAGGGGTTGTCCAATAGGCAAGAGGTAGCCATTTGGTACTTAATTTAGGACATAGTTTGCAAAATTATGACCATCCATTCCATAGTTACGAGTTCGAAAGCGGCATCAGGCAAAATAATATTTATAGTATACTAAGCACCCAGAACGCCATAAGAGAAATCTCTAGTTTTTACTTTCTCTTCCATAGAAGATAAAGTATTGTATTCGTGCAGAAATTTTAGAGATATTTTGGCTGAAAAAATCGTTTGACGNAAGAGAAAGTTTAAAAACAAATAATTAAAAAAACTTCAATTGTGTTATTTTTTTTTTTTATTTTATTCGTTAAAAGTCTTATCGCTCTGTTTGCGGAAAGGCCAGGCCACGCTTATAATATAGGGATTTTTATTTTCCAAAAAGGGGTAATAAGAGGATTGTAACAATGTTATCTCATGTTGGTGAAGATTTAAAAATATAAAAGAGGAAAGTTATCAAAACAAAAATAGAAAATATGAAAGGAACAACTTTCAAAGGAAGGAACATCCTTGGAAAGCGGCTTCAAGCTTTTATCTCTTCCTGTGCAGCTTATTTATTACTTTTTAAATTCAACTTTTTGGTGAAAAAAACTACTGGTTGAAAGTTACTTTTAAAATATCGCAGATCATTTCTGTCGGAGAAATTTATCTTCACAAGTTGAGTTGCTAGACGTCTTGTTTTTTCGGAATATAATTGAGGCGCTGAATTTGATAACAGAAAATTAGTATTCTAAGTCTGTTCAGAAGTTCCGCGATAGATTTCATCCGCTGTTTGGGAGAGGACAATCAATCTCAGTCCTCGTAGTCTTGTTTCAATTGACTGAATGATTGCAAATCAGAAATTCCTCCTAAGCTCTCCCCAGTATTGGACTCCTGAAAAAAAATTCAGTCCTGTACTAAAATAATACTCAGAACTCCAAAATTGCGTAGATGTTTGAAATAAGAGGAAAAATCTTATTGTGAGATATCACAATAAGAGTCGAGCCGACATGACTCGACTCGACTCACAAATATGAGTCGACTCTCGATCTCGATTTGCATCGAGTGACAATTTTTAAAAACGCCTTATTTGATCAGAAAGACATGATAAAACGAATTGACAAAATGGGCATCTACCTAATAAACGTCCCACACAGCCCGAATTCGGCGAATACATTAAAAAGACATCACAATCAATCGTCACCATTCTGGTAACGAAACGAACAATTTCCTTCAGTAAATAACAAACACCCAGAAAAATATTTCTCCTTTTATTATCTTAACAGTCAACAAAAAAAGATACTCGTAAGTCAACTCTTTGAAGGGTCGACTCATTTCAAAAATATGATTCAACACGTGAGTGAGACGAGCCGTGAGTCGACTCGTGGAGGACTAGCCTATCCCCAATTTCGACCATGATTTCTCTGCAAATCATGACTTTGTGATTAGGAGACTGCGCGGAGCGTATAGGAGGTAGAATGCTGTGTAACTAATGAAAATCCTGAATGTAGATATGCCTAGATGAGACAAATAGGCAATGTCTAGTGTCTTTTAATTTTTGAGGGTCACCCTAAACTGGCATATTTTGAATTATGTTGGTCCTGATATATTTGTAAGCATTACTCCGGGATACTCTNATCAACAGAAAATAGAAATATAACAATAACTAAAATATATAACTAAAAACCTTAAAACTTTAGAAGAACAAAATCTGCATTCGGTGGTAGTCTGATGGAATGATTAAGGAAGAGAAAGTCTAGTACGGTTTTCCGTACCATTTATTTTTTTTATGTGCAGGATTCAAACACATAACCTCAGATCAATAGTAATAATTTACATCGATTTTACAATTGGTCTTACTTGTTGATTGACATTGAACATAGGATTATCAAATGATTTAGTTGGCGCCCGGCGGGGTGTGATTTCGTAAACTGTAGGTTCTTCATCTACGTCGCCATCTTCTTTTGTAACATTTTCAAATCTTCGAAAAACAAATGCACTGTCTACTAGATGATTTCTTCTCGAAAAAATGGAATCACTGAAATCATGTAAATTTTAAAATTTCAATAATACAACGTTAGAAAAAGTCATCCAAGACCTGTGGAAGGATGATAATCTGGTCTCTGTGGCAATAGTTTCCCATTGCGGTTTGCTGTTACTAGTGATTACTAGTATGTTTTGAGGTAGCGGCACCTGTTGTTGACTTATCCGCTACCTCCCCCTTAAAAATTAATTCTGCCCATTGATTATAGATATATGAATTTATGTGTGATAATGTGTGGCTATGTAGAAACTTGTATTAAATTATTAAGTCTAAAATATTACACACTGATCAATTGATGGAATCAGCATGTAGTTTTTATATTAAATACCTACTGAATGATGTGTGTGTAGTGTATGTGTGCTTGAGTGTGTAACATGATTGTTTGTGTCGTCTTGTTTGCTGTGTGTTGTGTTATAGTGATGTTTTAATCTGACTGCTAATTTAACCACAGCCAGGTTAACTATTATGTGCACGGCCTAACAGTCCCACATATAGTAGTCTGTCGGTAATGGTAATTTTAGGTTTGGGCTTATTTTATTTATTATTATTGGTTGTTTTTTTTTTATTATTATTATTTTATTTTATTTTTTGCCTCTTTTTTATGGGCTGATTGTGTTTGGATTTTTTTTTTTTTTTAATCTGGTCTGTAAACTATTGGCCTATGCTGATGATAATATATAGCTTTGGTAGCAAACAACAAAGACGAGGAGCTAGAAGAATGTTTAACCACACTTGAACAAAGAGCGACAAAAGTAGGACTGAAAATCAACATAGAGAAAACTAAATATATGATTGTTACAAAGAGAAACAACAAAAGAAGAAGAAAACGAAGCGAGATCATAACAAATATAAAATATATGAAAAGGTGTCTGATTTTAAATATCTCGGGGTAAATATAGATAGTAACAACGAAACAGACAAAGAGATCAGTGAACGTCTAAATAACACCAATAGAAGTTACTACAGCATGATTTTTTTTTTTTTTTTTTTTTTTTTTTTTTTTAATTTGGCTTAACGTCTCTTTAACATCTATTGGTCATTCAGGACGGGGGTTTTACCCTCCATTCGCTGGAAACTTGCAAACCAGCTACCCACATTGACCTCACCCATCCTGGGTTGGGCCGGAAAAAGCTAACGATACGTGGTGTTCCCAAGTGGTCACCCATCCAAGTACTGACCACGCCCGGACGTTGCTTAACTTCAATGATCTGACGGGAACTGCTGTATTCAACGTGGTATGATCGTTGGCTAACAGCATGATTAACATTCTTAAATTTCAAAATTATCACAAAACACGAAGGTTAAAATATACAACACGATAATACAACCGGTAGTGCTGTATGCTGCGGAAACATGGTCGCTGAAACAAAAGATAATTAAAAAAATACAAGCCTTCGAAAATAAAGTACTCCGAAAAATATATGGACCAATATTTGATAGGGATTTGAATATGTGGAAAATAAAATATAACGAAGAACTGTATAACTTATATAAAAGACCCACCATCACAAAAATCTCTCACTCTAGAATTCTCCAGTGGGCAGGACATGTGGCTAGGACCAAAGACACGTCAAACATTAAAAAAATCTCTATTTCTTTCCATCCAAGAACGAAGACCTGTCGGACGCCTTAGAAACAGATATCAAAATGGAGTCATGGAAATAGTCCAAAATTTAAGAGGACGGAATGTGGAAATTTGGCAGAACATCGCCCAAGATAGAATTTAATGGAGAAGGCTAAGAGTTGAAGCTAAGGACCCCCGCAGTTTGCGAATGCTGCGGAGTAAGTCATAGCATAATACATAATAATACAAACATGTATTCGCTTTGATTTTATAAGAACATTATATATATATATATATATATATA
>CM022875.1:41338054-41361831 GCA_012654025.1 Pachypsylla venusta
GTTTTAATTTTTTTTTTTTTTTTTTTTTTTTTTTTTTTTTTAAGTTATAATTTTTTAGACGCGTTATGAAAAAATTATGAGAGTGAAAAATTAAGATGTGCGCGCATCTGTAACAAAAAATTATCACCTCATCGTGTAACACAAAATTATTACCGCATCAGTGTAACACAAAATTCACAAGATGTAGTTAGTTATGAAAAAATGATGAGTTAAATGTAAATATTGTATTTTCTCATTATATATCCATAGAACATCGTGGCTCAGTGGCAAGGCCCCTGTTTCATAGTTGGTAGGTTCTGAGTTCACTTTTGGGTGGGGTAGAATGTTTTTTTTAAATATTATTAAATTTATTTTTAAAAAGAAGTATAACTTCTCACGCGCGTACATGAGTACACACACCCTTTTTTTTAAAAAAAAAACACATTTGTATTACCTCTTTGATTTTAATGGGTGGGTATGTTTCTTTTCTTATTGATTAAACTGAATATGACGTTGTGTATACAATTGTTTATCCACAATAAGAATCCATTATTATTATTATCATCATCATCAACACGATATCATGCACTCACCTTTCACGACCATTTTCAATATTTCATCGGCCATTTCATTCACATAACCTCCATATTTGCCATGCTCTACCAACACTACCTGAATGACATCTCATCAACACGATATCATGCACTCACCTTTCACGACCATTTTCAATATTTCATCGGCCATTCCATTCACATAGCATTCGTATTCGCCATGTTCTACCAACACTACCTGACATCCCATCACCACGATATCATACACTCACCTTTCACGACCATTTTCAATATTTCATCGGCCATTTCATTCACATAGCCTTCGTATTCGCCATGCTCTACCAACACTACCTGACATCCCATCACCACGATATCATGCACTCACCTTTCACGACCATTTTCAATGTTTCATCGGCCATTTCATTCACATAGCCTTCGTATTTGCCATGCTCTACCAACACTACCTGAATGACATCTCATCAACACGATATCATATACTCACCTTTCACGATCATTCTTAATATTTGATCGGCCATTTCATTCACATAGCCTTTGTATTCGCCATGCTCTACCAACACTACCTGAATGACATCTCATCAACACGATATCATGCACTCACCTTTCACGACCATTTTCAATATTTCATCGGCCATTTCATTCACATAGCCTTTATATTCGCCATGCTCCACCAACACTACCTGAATGACATCTCATCAACACGATATCATGCACTCACCTTTCACGACCATTTTCAATATTTCATCGGCCATTTCATTCACATAGCCTTTATATTCGCCATGCTCTACCAACACTACCTGAATGACATCTTATCAACACGATATCATGCACTCACCTTTCACGACCATTTTCAATATTTCATCGGCCACTTCAATCACATAACCTCCATACTTGCCATGCTCCACCAACACTACCTGAATGACATCTCATCAACACGATATCATGCACTCACCTTTCACGACCATTTTCAATATTTCATCGGCCATTTCATTCACATAACCTCCATATTTGCCATGCTCCACCAACACTACCTGAATGACATCTCATCAACACGATATCATGCACTCACCTTTCACGACCATTTTTAATATTTCATCGGCCATTTCATTCACATAGCCTTCATATTTGCCATGCTCTACCAACACTACCTGAACGATATCTTATCAACACGATATCATATACTCATCTTTCACGATCATTTTTAATATTTGATCGGCCATTTCATTCACATAGCCTTCGTATTTAGCATGCTCTACTAACACTACCTGTATGACATCTCATCAACACGATATCATGCACTCACCTTTCACGACCATTTTCAATATTTCATCGGCCATTTCATTCACATAGCCTTCGTATTCGCCATGCTCTACCAACACTACCTGAACGATATCTTATCAACACGATATCATGCACTCACCTTTCACGACCATTTTCAATATTTCATCGGCCATTTCATGCACATAGCCTTCGTATTCGCCATGCTCTACCAACACTACCTGAATGACATCGACAAAGTTATATTTGCTGACATGAAAATCGACTTGCTTCGCAAATTTCTTCAAAACAATTTTTATTTTTTCCCTTAGTTTCTTGTAGCTGAATACATCAGGATTGTAGTTAAACGAGAGTTGTGCTCCTGGAATACGGAAAAACAATTTACTTATCATTTTTTGGATGAACGTCTATCCAGTATTATGAGGGCACAAACCTCAAGGTCACCCATTAAGTAGATCGTTGCTTAAATTCGGTGATCTGTTAGTTTGGACGCACCATTAGTACTTGCTGCGTGTATGACCATTGACAAGTTAGTGCTAATAAGAAGAATGAGAGGCTTGGTGAAGAGAGGAGCTAGGATGATATCCATAGAAATGTTAATGTGTCTGATGAAATAAAGTTGGTGGAATTTGTGGAGAGAGTAAACGAAATTCCACGAAATGTCGTGTCACTTATGAATGGGTGAAAAATGTTCAAGTTTTGGATTTATGGTCTCAAATTTGGGGTATCATGTCTCGGGGTTTGACTGAACACATAGAGTATGCATATTATTTGAAAAGGATTGGGGATTGGTAATCGTGGGTCCGATTTGTGTGCTAATAGTTCTGTGGACACTCCTCTTCACAGAATCAAGAAGCGTTTTTGTATGAGTTTGAACAAAAGGAGTTGTGTTTGTGAAGGAGATTCCGTCGACAGGCTGGAGGACTCTTTGAAAGTAATAAAAAAAGACCGGGTCTGGTGATCAAATTTAATGAATAGGGGCAGCAATGAAACTTGAAAGTCTCATTTTCTCGTCCACAAAAAAAGAAGAAAAGAATGTAGGCCTAATCAGGCGAAAGCCGGTAGGGCCCCCTTTCAACCACCCATGAGGGCTTAGGGGCGAAAAAACTGGTACATTTAACGCGTCAATGACGCTGGCTAAAAAGTGCATTGTTTAATTATTTAGCCTTGTAAGACTAATTAATGAGCCCGCGTGTATGGCACGTTGCATACACCAATTCCCGTTAAATCATTCATGTTTAGCGACGTCCTCAAGATGGCCGGTTCTAACTACCGGAAAGACCTGGAACGAATAGCATCACAGTTTCAGCCAAAGGCTATCAAAACATAATATGAAACTTTTCTATACCATTTTTCCTCTTTAAAAGGAACGCCGCTAGAACAATAACATCCGGCGAGTCTTTAACAAGTGGGTGACCACGCAGGATCACACCTTCGTGATGTTTACTATACCGGGCCCAACTGAGGTCAACGTAAATAAAACCCCCCTTATGTGACCTAAGGAAAAGTGCCTTTTCTTCCACACACCTCTTTGTGGATATGAACTTCCTTTAAAATAATAATAAAAATAAGTAGGTCATTAAATAAATTAGCCAATTTATTATTGAATTGTTAAACTTTCTTACCACAAATGGGGCAGCAAAATCCAAGTGGCGTTATTGGGGACTGACAGAGGGGAGTTTCACATGATTGTTCCATTATGTGACATGCCAATTCAGAGGTGTCTTCGTCTAATTTGTACAAACAGGCGCATTCTTCTTGACAATCTTCATCACAAATGGAGGATACCAAAATATATGGTCTGGGTATGTCTGGTTGGAGAAACTTAGGATCCAGTGAGAACATTCTGGTACCCTCTTCAGAAACCATAAAATCGGAGAACTCTTGTTGAGAATACTCCTGGATGAGGAAAATGTAAGATATATTTAAGAAAAACAGTTATTCTGACAAGGATTATGATATCCAAGAAGTGACAGACACAAGAATTTCTTTGTTCTGACAAGAAATATCATATCTAAAAAGAAACAGGCACAAGAATTTCTTTGTTTTGACAAGGATTATCATATCCAAAAAGTAACAGACACAAGAATTTCTTTGTTCTGACAAGAAATATCATATCTAAAAAGTAACAGGCACAAGAATTTCTTTGTTTTGACAAGGATTATCATATCCAAAATGTAACAGACACAAGAATTTCTTTGTTCTGACAAGAAATATCATATCTAATAAATGGTACGGAAAACCGTACTAGACTNGAATATATGGCCCAAAAGCAAAATGGCCGAATATATTTGATCTTTATTTTGTCATTTGGCTTCCCGTCAAACAATTTTTTCAGCCAAAATATCTCTAAAATTTCTGCACGAATACAATACTTTATCTTCTATGGAAGAGAAAGTAAAAAGTAACAGGCATAAGAATTTCTTTGTTTTGACAAGGATTATCATATCCAAAAAGTAACAGACACAAGAATTTCTTTGTTCTGACAAGAAATATCATATCTAAAAAGTAACAGGCACAAGAATTTCTTTGTTTTGACAAGGATTATCATATCCAAAAATTAACAGACACAAGAATTTCTTTGCCCAATTTTCATCATAATTGAGAAATTCAGCTTCCACCAGTAGCTCTACGATTATCAACCATAATTCTTATCGTTTTCGTTGAAAAAACCCCAATGAAATAAGGGAGTAAAAAACGATTTTAGGGTAAAACTATTGTCAGGATTGGACCTGATTTTTGACCGTCAGCCATTTTTGATATCATAAAGACAATTTCAATTTACATAACAGTAACAGAAAATTACAGTAATTTAAAGACTGTTCCTATTTATTATTAGGCTTTAAGGTACCTACTTTATCATTGATGATCATTTTATGTAGCACTATAACCTTTGGCATGTACACGGAATAAGTCGAACCAGTCGGAAATCGAACAGTGTCTCCACAACATGGAAGTTTCTCAAGATCAGGGGTTGCCAAGTTTATATTTGGACTCAACCAATTTTTAGAGTCCAACCAATATGATTTCTCTTTTCTAAGGAATACATCTGTAAAAGACAACAACGACAGGATTTACTTTTTTCAGGTTAATAATTAAGGACACAACAATGCACTACTTTGGGTTTAGTGTTCTCAATCATGAAAATTTAGAATCAAAAACGAAAAAAATATCCCCCAGAAAATTTTAAATTTTGCGTCTCAACGCAGCCAAAAAAAATCATTCGTAGGTACGTCGCGCCGTCCCGTGTGTACGGCACTTTTGCCAAGTGCCATCGACAGTGGCGAAAAGTTGTGGCAGACATTTAGATCCTAAGTGGGACGTGGGACCTAAATACCGAATTTCAATAAAATCCGTATGAAAATTCAGTGACATTTTTTTGGCTACGTAGGTACCTTGAGCCGTAAAATTTTAAATTTTCATCCTAAGTTTTTTAAAAAAAATATACATGTGCATATATTTTAATAGGCGCACTCTTCTAAAGATTCTGTTTAGAATCTTGTGTCGATTGGATTCGAACCAACAGACTCCTGGATACGAATCCACCGCCTCAACCAACAGAGCTACTGAGGCTATTTAAGCTTCTGCAGCAAAATAACCTCAGTAGCAATTAGCTACTGAGGTTATTTTGCTACTGAGGCTATTTTAGTTACTGAGACTATTTTTGTAGGACCTAAATACCGAATTTCAATAAAATCGGTATGAAAACTCTGCGACAAATGTTTTACTTCTGGCTAACGGTGTACTGTCTTCATGACTCCACTACGAAAGTGCCATCGAAAAGTTTAGATCCTAAGTGGAACCTAAATACTGAATTTCAATAAAATCGGTATGAAAACTCAGTGACAAAAGTTTTACTTCTGCCTGACGGTGTAGGTACTGTCTCCAGGACTCCACGTGCCTTGAAGCGTAAAATATCAGATTGTAAGTAGTTACCATTTGTTGTTCTCGACGGGAGGAGGGAATGAGGGAAACCCCCCCAGGCCCGGGATTTTCTAAGAGGACCGGTGAGAAAATTATCATAATGATTTTTTTCATGTTTTTTTTTCTGAATAAGACCTAAATAAATCAGCTTAAAAGTTTTGAAAATTTTTAGAACATACAAAAGCAGAAGTTTAGCGATAGTGATGGGCTAATGCAGAACAATGGCTATTGCAGGAAACTGATTTTAAAATATAGTGAGACTTTGCAGCTTGTACAGCAATCATAAATAATTCGTAAACATTAACATCTGATAATCGAATTTTTTGTTGCCCAGAAGAAGCGTACACGCCTTTTCACATCAACTAAGTGAATTATGCCTACTTTTACTATTATTACTGCCCATACGGTGATTTTATTAGATGAAAGAATAATAGCCATTATTCCGCGTGTGTGTCTGTCTGTCTGTCTGCAAGCAAGATATCTCAAGAACGACAAGTGCTAGAGACTTGAAATTTGGTTACATACCAAATTTCAAATATCAGTTTTATGCTATGAACGGCAAAATAAACTTTTGGTGGAAATCGAATATTTTCTGTTTACGGCCCTGTTCTTTATATATAATACAATGTAACGAACCTTGTCCGGTTAGGTTATTAAGCTTTTGCTTTCACCCTTTGGGGCACTTACTTTGATCGACACACTTTGACGATCCATTGACACCTAATTGAACAGTTCCATTCACAGGAAAAACAATCTCTCCATCATTTGGTAATATAAGTTCGCATGCTTCTATATCAGCGGCTGGGAACTCTATTAGAATGTCATAAGTGCCATCAAACACAATACTTTCGGTTTTCATTGGCAATTTCTTTTTGCTCCAATTATCTTCATTATTAAAATTTGTATTCGGAATCCAAATTTTCTCATAACATGCTGAAAAAAAAATTGGAATGTTCTTTAGAGTGGGAGATAATAATTTTGTTACGTAGGAAAACCAGAAAGTAACTGGGAATGCGATGGGAAGGCTGAGTGGAGTGGTGGAACCTATTGTTCAGAGGGGTTTGTCAGGGTAACACCCCCCTTAGTTAGTGTGCGACTTTCGGTTCGTCCATGAGATTTTTTTTAAGTGAACCTACTTTTTCCGTTTTAGCAAAAAATAAAATTGCCGACTGAAAGCAACGCGCGGTTGAGAAATTTTCGTTTTCTACCCGAAGCTGTCTTCCACCAGCTTGGTTGCTGCGGTCTGCGGTTCATGACCAGTAATCGCCTTAGAAGAATTTTTGGTTTATTATTTTCAATAATGAACCTTTGGAATCGTCGCGAAAAAAAAAATTACCCCCCTCAAAATTCGATGTTATACGTTTCAAGGTACTTAGAATCCAAAAATCGAATAAAAAAAAAATCCGTTTGTCCGCCGTACGCCGTGATGGGCACATTTGCCACTTAGTGTTGACCGATTTCGATAAAATTTGGTATATAGGTCCCATCTGGGCTCTAATTGCGCCCCGAAACTTACCAAGGGTGCAATCGAATAAACCCTTGGCAATTTTTGCCGCTTTTTAGCGATTTTCAGTATTGCTGTCTAAAAGGAGAATGGTACGAGCTAGAGATTTGAAATTTTGTATGTATGTCATACTTGGGGTCTCAGTTAGCTACGAAACTTTTGGGTTCAGTCAAATATACCGCTGGCGGTTTTTACCGCATTAAAGAGCGGTTTTCATTAATTCTGTTTAAAAAGAGAATGGTAAGAGTCAGAGACTTAAAAATTTAGTAGGTGTGTCAAATTTAGGGTTTAATTACGCCCCAAATTTGGAATCGTCACGAGACCCCCCCTCAATTTTATATGCCCCCCACCAATTTTTTTTTTNTTCTATTATTTTTTTTTTTTTTTTGGGGGGGGGGCAAAAAAAAATTATTATTTTTTGCCAGAAAAATAATAAACCTATGTGTCACATTGGCAGAGTTTTTTTCCTTAAAACTTATTTTAAAGCTCCAATCATTACGAACGTCGACATCGTGAGTCGGGGAACAAGTTTGTCTTGAAGGCGGGGAACAAGTTTGTCTGCAACGCTTCCCATGGACCATTCTTCATATAAAAACTTCTAGATTGAATTGCCTCACAGCCGCACTTTGCTTCCGCCAGTCTGCTATTTCGTGTTTTCGTTTAGATGGAAAAATTGTTTCACTAAAATCGAGCGAACCGATGCACTCACAGCGATCAAACGTCACACACTGACTAACTGGGAGTAGTCCATAATGA
The DNA here is from genome assembly GCA_012654025.1 of Pachypsylla venusta. NCBI lineage: Eukaryota > Metazoa > Arthropoda > Insecta > Hemiptera > Aphalaridae > Pachypsylla > Pachypsylla venusta. The sequence continues at coordinate 41,346,065 of CM022875.1, forward strand.
TTTTAGGGAAACTACAGAGGGGAATTTACCTGGTTAAACTCAGAAGTTGTTGTGAAAAATCAAATTATAAAAATAACGTTTTATTAAAGGCAGAAAAAAGGCAAACAGAAAAAATCGTTTCCTCTCTTTGACTTTACCGAGAATCTGACCGTATGAAACATGACCGTACTGAACTTATTCATTTTGAATAACAAAATATATAATAAACCTTTAGGTCGCCAACGATCATACCACGTTGAAATACAGATCACTGAAGTTAAGCAACGTCGGCCGTGATCAGTACTTGGATGGGTGACCGCTTGGGAACACCACGTATTGTTGACCCTTTTTTCCGGCCCAACCCAGGCTTTGCGAGGTCAATGTGGGTAGCTAGTTTGCAAGTTTCCACCGAATGGAGGGTAAAACACCCGTCTTGAATGACCAATAGATGTTAAAGAGACATTAAGCCAAATTAAGAAAAAGAAGAAAAACTTTAGAAACGATAAGAATATTTTATAACCTACCAATTTTGGAAATTAAAACTGTAATTAAGGAAATATAATAAAATAATAACATCATTGCAAAAAATGCTCTTGAACGTTAGTCGCAATGATTATGGAATGAGACTGTCACTGAGTTGGATCCAAATGATTCCACCCCTTATTTTGCTACAGATTGAATATATTACTGATAATTACTGATATGGGAGCAGAGAGTATCTCGAGTCCCTGATAGTGTTCTTCATTTGTTCATCAATATGATTCTATATCCAACCAAGAGTGAAGAGTATATTTAAAGTTTTTGTTAATTTCTTCCATCACAAATACTTCTACACTAATTCTCATTGGATCTGATTTTACTATCAAAACCATATTTGGTGCAGTTTCTTTTAAATATTCACAATTTAATATATTTAAGATTAGCTTTTCGCCCGTGCTTAGCTACGATTCTTATATTGCTATCTTTGTTTTTCAAGGACCGTTCCCGGGTTCGAACTCGTGGAATGCCTGGGCATACCTTGGCACAAAATGTCCTAAAATAAAGACTAAATGGCCACCTAAACCTTTTCGCTTTGGATATGTTGTCGCGACAAATTTTCAGATCTAGATATCGGACCTTAACTGTCCGATTTTGGTGAATAAATTATAAATTTGGCCGTACCTAACTGGAAAACGGCTTGACATATTTTAGTTCTGATAATTTTCCTTGGATCGTAGATCATGATTTTGGAGGGGTCCATTCCCATCAATTTTTCGCTATCTGAGATAATTACAACAAAAAGTTGTAATCTCAACGATGCTGGGATTGGATTTTACCAAAACACGTAACCAGCACACCAAATGTATTTAATTTCCCTTGACACAGTTTTGTTGCACTTGAGACCACATTACCAGGTGCTACTCCAAATGACTAGGTTTGAACATGAACAAAATCAGGTGCCCAGCTGTCCACTCAACCTCATAGAAGTACCCAATTAGTGGCTGCATTCTACCGAAATGACAGTTTTTTAAAGCTTAAAATTTCAGAAGATAGTTAATGAATATATATGTTACGGTCCAAGTAGATAATGCAGGAATTGTATACAATGGCCGGTCATTGTATACAATTCCTGCATTATCTACTTGGACCGTAACATATATATCTTGGTGAAACTGCTGTGCCTACCTCTAAATATAACTTTCATTTATTTCTCCACTTTATTAAACTTTTTCCACATTCTATCAAAACCTTCTTCAAACCTCTTATCATTTTGTTTTTGTCATTTTCCACCGCATAATTGACAACATCTACTCACAATGTTCAGCCTATTCTATTAGATAAACATTCATAAAACTTTCACTACGAACAATTAAATGTATTTACTTGAAATGTACAAGAACATGACTGAGTAATATGTCACCATGGCAAGTGAACATAAACAATGCTGAGAGGAACATAATGGCATCAAGTTTCTTCACATCCTCTACATTGTGTTTCATATTAATATTATAACTATTTCTAATTTGAATGACAGCAACATTAAAACATTAGTCAAGATTGTTCTGGTCAGAACTGGAAGTCAGTTCAGTCTACGTATCATTGTCGGTAAGTCGTACAATTTGTATATTAATTAAATGTCTTTTTCCGTTAATAACACCTCGTCCTGAATTGGATCATTGATTATTGTCATTATGATTAAATATTTTGTAGGATCTTGTTCACCCATTTTATTGTTTACTTCGTAGCAAAATTAACACGGGACGAGGAAAATCAAATCTTCACAAAAAGTAAGGGCGGAGGAACCAAAATAAATTGCCCCTCGCTTTTCGGGGCATTTTGGGCTGCATGTGCAAAATAAGATATTTTCCTGTGCACCTCCATGACTTTCAATCTTCAGATACTTTTATGTAAAAGCAAGATGATATTTCATAAAAATGAGAATTAGTAAAGGTAGAAAAAACTTCTTCGATCGATTTTGGAGAGAGAAAAAAATGGCCTTTGTGCATAGTCCATAAATATACACATTTTTCTTTTGAACATTTTTCACTCTCATCATAAAATAGATCATAAAAAAGATATTTTAGTCGATAACTTAAAAAATGGTGCATATAGGACCGGATTAAACTTCCGCGGGGCCCGTAGCATTTTCACAGAGTTTAGATCCTAGATAAAATTTATATCCCAGATTAAACTCAAAGGGATAGTAAGAGGGTACATAGTGTACCTACACTAACCAATTTGCTTATGTTGCAATACTCGTTTCTTTATTAAGTTCCTAGGTAGTAGGTACCTACCTGTACTTACCTAAATTAGATTGTACTACGTATGTTGAAGAGTTGGGACCCCCGTCAAAATGATATGTTTTTTCAATTGTCAACCCAGAAATGTCGAAATATCTAGTGTAAGTTGTCAAAGCGCGGGGCCCGTAGCACGTGCTACAAGTGCTAGTACTATTGTTAATCCGGTCCTGTTCAAATGTAAATTGTTCTGTATAGCTACTGAAAATATTTCTGTTGTTACCAAAATAACAATGATAATAATAATTGATATCTCACTTCAGACACCTAGTTTTCAATAATGTTGATTTTAAATTAAAAGATTAGCCAACGATCATACCACGTTGAATACACCAGTTTCCGCAGATCACTGAAGTTAAGCAATGTCCGGCGTGGACAGTACTCGGATGGGTGACCGCTTGGGAACACCACGTATCGTTGGCTCTTTTTTCCGGTACAACCCAGGCTGGGTGAGGTCAATGTGGGTAGCTGGCTTGCAAGTTTCCAGCGAATGGAGGGTAAAACCCCCGTCTTGAATGACCAATAGATGTTAAAGAGACGTTAAGCCAAAATAAAAAAAAAAAAAAATTAAAAGATTTATTAAGAAAATGTACTATTGCCCCACAATTGTTTTTTATGATTTCTTTATTACAGGTAGCTTTCAAAAAATGTATTATTTATTATTCCTATATTTGAGTCTGACAGTATATTCTATTCAAAGTGATTCGGATCATTTAAAACATCAAACAACCAACACAACTCACCAAATCAAATTGAACATTGTATCTGACAGTAATATTGATGCAAAAGTAAAGAACTTGAAGTCTGAAAATCAAACACAAATTGAAAATGATTCCAAAATTCAAAACGAAAATAGTAAAACTGTTAGAAAGATCCAACCTGACCAAATTAAGGAAGACGATAAAAATGGAACTGTTGAAAATGGTGTAACAGGAGTATACACAATCGTTGAAGAGCATTTGACAAGCAATAGTAATTCTACAGAACACACAAGGATGGATACACCAGATTTAAAGGAAAGAACAAAAACAGTAGAAATCTCAACAACTACTGAACTTGCTTTCTCACCAAGTCCATATTTAGGAAGTGTAATAGAGGAAGTTATTGAAGAACCAATTACCAGACATAGAGATCTCATTATGGAAACTGCCTTCATACCAATGAGACAAAAGGATAGTTCCCCGCATACTGTTCGTGGGGAAACAAAACTGTCCAGGGAATCTCCTATATTTCAAACAGGATCTTCTGTACCTCCAGTGTTTGCGGGAAGTTACTCATTGCATTCTGAGAATTCAATCAATAATGATTTTGAGAATCCAAATTTTAATGAAAATCCCTTTGGAAGGATTAAATTTCCAGATGAAAAATCTAAATATTTTCCAATATTTTTAACAGAAAATGAAATTATTGACACACAGGAGAAACCTTTAAAATTTGATTATGATGGAAACTTCAAACAGTATGAGTTTCCATATAAAATAGAGAGCACCCTTGGAGCACCTCCAGACGCTGTTGAGGAAGACAAACCAATTGTATCAGATGAAGGGAAGACTAGTTCCCTTCTGGATGATCGTGAAAACAATGTGCATGGACATATCATTATGAAGGATATTAATGCATCTTCACCTTTACAACTCAAGAAGAGCTATCCTATGAAATATCCTCACAGGTACAGTTGATACTCTCAGTCATGTTCACTTCTTTTCGGCCTTATAGAACTGCGAGTACTTACACTAAATCATTAAGAACGGATAATTGTGAATGTGCTTTTACTTTCCTTATCCTATAAAAAGGAAAGTATTGTAATTGTAATGGGCTGAACTTTTCGATGTCGAGATTTCAACGCCAAAACACGTTTTGGGGTCCCCAGAGCCCAAATATCGAGTTTCAGCCATTGCTCCGTGTGTGTATGTCTGTCTGTGAACAAGAACGGCAAGTGCTAGAGACTTCAATTTTGGCATGTCAGTTTTATTCCATGAACTGCAAAATAAGCTTTTATTAGAGATCGAATGTATCGTTGCTGTTATGCCGTTTTTTTTAGCGGTTTTCGCATATCTTGCTTAAAATGAGAACGGTAATAGCTAGAACTTTAAACTTGGTGCGTAATCATATCAATTTCATACAAAAAATTGAAAAATACAACCTAATTTGAAGTGTAATATATTGTGGGCCACTAATTAGAGGTTAAAGGCCGCTTTTAGGCGGTTCTGCCTAAAACCAGAATGGAAAGAGCTAGAACTTGAAATTTGGTTGCCGCTTTTTAGCGGTTTTAAATTCGCTCTATGGAATGCCCATCGAGTACTGGAACTCGAGATTTGCCATCTGGGGGACTTCAAAACGTGTTTTGGCATTGAAAACTCGACATCGAAAATTTCAGCCCATTACAATACTTTTTTCTTTTTTTTATAATATAAGGAAAGTCGTCTTATGTTCACGCCATATTTTTTTTATACGCACCTAATAATAAAAACATAAGTGTTGGTATACATACGCAAAAACCCTATAATCAATCAAAGTCTTATTAACATGATTACTGTTAGTTGGTCAGTTGCCATATTCTCGAGAGTACGAAAAATGAATGAGCGTTTTCACCCAAGTCGTGATTACGACAATCTCTGAACATTCCTTATGTTAAACACTGTGGGCATCAATCCATCACATAATCATGTGAGTACATCAGGAAAAATGTTTTAGCGAGCTAGGTGATTGTGAAAACTCTTGAAGGGTTCATACAAATCTTACAAATAAGCTTATTTGTAAGATTTGTATGACCTCTTCAAGAGTTTTCACAATCACCTAGCTCGCAAAAACATTTTTCCTGATGTACTCATATGATTATGTGATGGATTGATGCCCACAGTGTTTCACTTAAAAATCAGAAATATAATAAATACTTCACCTTTTACCAATTCAATTTGGGTTTGGCATTGCTTTCCTTTTTACCGTCAGTTTTTTTTTTTTTTTTTTTTTTTTTTNTTTTTTTTTTTTTTTTTTTTTTTTTTTTTTTTTTTTTTTTTTTTTTTTGGCATTGGATGGCGAGGCCATTCCATTCAGTCAGAGGGTCGTGATAGAGTTTAATCCTCATTGAAAAATCTTTATGATTTATTTTTCAGCGCATGGAAAAAAATCGCTCATACCGTGATGGCATTTTTACCAATTGGTTTGATGTTAGCTGCCATACCACCAAAAGTTATAAAAATGAATTCTACCAACCACTGGTAAGTAGGAAATTTTATAAAAATGAATTCTACCAACCACTGGTAAGTAGGGAATTTTATAAAAATGAATTCTACCAACCACTGGTAAGTAGGGAATTTTATAAAAATGAATTCTACCAACCACTGGTAAGTAGGGAATTTAATAAAAATGAATTCTACCAACCACTGGTAAGTAGGGAATTTTATAAAAATGAATTCTACCAACCACTGGTAAGTAGGAAATTTTATAAAAATCAATTCTATCAACCACTGGTAAGTAGGAAATTTTATAAAAATCAATTCTATCAACCACTGGTAAGTAGGAAATTTTATAAAAATGAATTCTACCAACCACTGTTAAGTAGGAAATTTTATAAAAATCAATTCTACCAACCACTGGTAAGTAGGGAATTTTATAAAAATGAATTCTACCAACCACTGATAAGTAGGGAATTTTATAAAAATGAATTCTACCAACCACTGGTAAGTAGGGAATTTTATAAAAATAAATTCTACCAACCACTGATAAGTAGGGAATTTTATAAAAATGAATTCTACCAACCACTAATAAGTAGGGAATTTTATAAAAATAAATTCTACCAACCACTGATAAGTAGGGAATTTTATAAAAATGAATTCTACCAACCACTAATAAGTAGGGAATTTTATAAAAATGAATTCTACCAACCACTGATAAGTGGGAAAGTAAAAGAACTTTCTCCTATTTAAGATATGCCTGGTGCTAGTTGACAGTAATGTACACTATGACATGGAGATGTCTTATAAATCAAAATTTCAAACATGTTTTAGAACCGTTTCGTTGGAACTTTTCCTCATGTTTACCGCGATTTGTATATTTTGATTTTCAGGCAAAGAGAAGGTCAATCAGTACGACCACCAAATCCAATAAATCCATATTATTTCAAAGAAAATATCAACAGCCGACGTGCGCAATGAAATCAAGCAAGTTAACTTTCTTCTGTCTTACTAACGTGGTCCAAATCAGCCATTTCCATGAATGCAATGAATGTCCTATGTCCATACAAATTTCGTCAAAGCTAACAAGGCTCTCGAGAGTTATCGTGGAACGTTTAAAGAAAAATCGTGGAGTTAAATGTTAGATCTGTCTTTGTTCAATCAATAAACAAATATATTTGTTTGAGGGAAACCTCTGGTGACTGTTGTTCTTTTTTTAAAAAAAATGCCCGAGTGTTAATTCATAGATCCAAAATATAAATAAAAACTCTGCCAGTGTGACACATAGGTTTATTATTTTTTCTGGCAAAAAATAATAAACCTTTTTTGGGGCCCCAAAAAAATTTGGGGGGGTCTCGTGACGATTCCAAATTTGGGGCGTAATTAGACTCTAAATTTGACATTCCTACTAAATTTGAAGTCTCTGGCTCTTACCATTCTGGATTTGATTGAATCCAAATGTTTCGGGGCTAACTGAAACCCCAAATGTAACATACATACAAAATTTCAAATCTCTAGCTTTTACCATTCTCCTTTTAGACAGCAATACTGAAAACCGCTAAAAAGTGGAAAAAATCGCCAAGGGTGTATTCGATTGCAATCGGGGCACAATTAGAACCCAGATGGTACCTATATACCAAATTACATCCAAATCGGTCAACGCTAAGTGGCCAAAGTGCCCATTATTATTATTATTTATTGTGTTTCAGAGGTTTCTTAAACCTCTAACACATTAGAATAAGGGATATTCGTAAGGGACCAGGGGGCAAAATCTGTAAAAGAAATAAATCATTAGAAGGTTCCTGAAAAAAAGAAGAAAAAAAAAATGTTATTATTGTACTCTGGAAATACTCGTCCTGGCAACTCAACCAGGAAATACCCATCACGGCGCGGCGTACGGCGCGGCGGACAAACGGATTTTTTTTTTTTATTCGATTTTTGGATTCTACGTACCTTGAAACGTATAATATCAAATTTTGAGGGAGGGTTTTTTTTCGTGACGATTCCAAAGGTTCATTATTGAAAATAATGAACCAAAAAAAGAATAAGTAGGTAGGCCAACAATTATTTAGGCAGATATGTAATCAAATTGTTTTATGTTATACTAACTGATACCCGACGAATTTTGTTTCATTATTGAAAATAATAAACCAAAAACGCATTTTCAAAAACATATAACATTGGACCCTTATGTCGAGAAATTATATCAACTGACGTGCAGTGAAAGGTGTACGGAAGAGCAGTGAAAGGTGACGGAAAGGCACAGTTTGTGTAATGATACCTTGACTTGATAACAAAGACGGGCTTGGGATCAAGCAATGTTTCGTTTCGGAGACGAATGCATAATGTTTATTTTATAATTGAATGATCTGCTTGAGTGAGTATGAAGCCATTGCCCTCTCTATTGAATAAATAAATTAACTCAAAATCCGGATAAGTCCGCCAAAATATATTTCAAAACTTCTAATTTTGATACAGGATTTCAGAATCCGGATATTACAAGATTTACTCCTCAATTATTGCTGAGGTTAAAATGTTACTTATAGAAGCGATTCGAGCTCACATGAATTTGTACTTTCTACGGATAAATACCAAATTTTATTTGAATAGAAACTCTGTTCCATCCACTTTGGGTAAACCTTGGACCAACTGGAAGACTGATCGATAAATTATTTGTTAACTATGTTCTAATCATTATCTACCGCATCCTATTTATTATTATTACTATTTTTATTCGCCTTTTTGGAATTTCCATAAGTAGTTTTGTTTGTTTTCGAAGATATAAAATTAGTAAAAGTTATCGTCGTCAAAACTATGGCTTCGTTTGGACAAATTATTTTTGGTTTGGTAGTATTGGCACAACTTTACATTTCAGGTAAGTCATCCATTAACAGGTGCCGTTATATTTATACCTTGACCCATTTGATCACTTGGGCCCAAACAGGCCCGGATCAAGCATGCGCGGGGCCCCTAAAATGAATGTTTTGAAGAAAAAATAAAAAATACATATAGCATGCTAAAATGTACAAAAGTCTACATAATTGTGAACGTTAGTGAACTCCATTTTTGACCCCGGTATATATCCCAAAATACTCTTGTATATGTGTATAAGTCGTGTTCACTCATTCACAGCCTTTATTGCTTGTTCTGATTTTGATGATATTTGTCAAACATTTTCTTTAGGGCCAAAATTTGAGCCAAAACCTTTATATTGGGGTGAATCCTAACGGCAAGATTTTGATGATTTTTATTTTTTTTATTTTATTTATGGATAATTTATTTGTTTATTTATTTATTTCCCCATTCTAAAGTTTAGAAATATATATTTCTAATCTTGTGTCGAATGGGCAGTATTTTATTATTCAGAACAAGATTATTTTTTTTTAATTTGGCTTAACATCTATTGGTCATTCAAAACGAGGGTTTTACCCTCCATTCGCTGTCAACTTGCAAACCAGCTACCCACATTGACCTCACCCAGCCTGGGTTGGAGAACAAGAATAATAGGTAAGATAAAGGAGAGTGATGTTGAATATCGTAAATGTGAATCTCCATACTTCATTCAATCTCTGACGAATTTCGGCGATTCTAAGTATGATTTTAGTAATTGTTTTAACAGGCTTTTAATTTTAACAAAAGGTATTTGGATAAGTGAGATGGGTAGTTTGTTTATCAGAAATATCAGAATAGGTGATAAATAGATGAAATGCCTTCTAATAATATTTCTATTCAAATTTGGTAAAATGGCTAAGCCTTATTGTCTGCTATTGTTTTAAAAGTTTCCTTTTTATTCATAAAATATATTATTTTGTATTTAAAAATTTCAAGATCACTGAATAATTGAGTCTTGTGTTATATTTTTTATGTTTTTTTAAAATGATTATTTAAAGTATATTCTGAGTTCTCCTGACCAAATCTAAGGAGGATATACCAGCACTCTCCCAACCTATGATTCCATATTGAATCAAAAATTGGACAAACGTGTAATACACCATCCTTAGTTGGTATATCGTCAGAATTCTTCTAACATTTACTTACCTAATCATCGGCAAATGTTCGTGGGGCTTCATCTGGAGGCACTTTAGGGCACCCAGTTTCGGGCCACGTCTTTAAAACAGAGACTCTTTCTTACATATTTTTGACAAATTTTGATGTATCCATTCATTAGAGAGCTACAAGAACAGCCGAAGGCTACCGAAACTAATTCATATAGTATTTTCACTGGAGAACTGCTACAACAGACGAAGGCTGTCAAATTTAATTGAAATAAATTTTTCATTAAAGAGCTGCGTCATCAGCCGAAGGCTGCCAAAAGTAGTTCTAATAATAATTTTAATGGAGAGTTGCAATAACAGCCGAAGGCTGCCACTTCTAATTGAAATAATATTTTCACCACAGAAAGCTGCGACAACAGACAAAGGCTACCAAATCTAATGGAAATAATATATTCACTAGAAATCTGCAACACACAGCGGAAGGCTCCCAAATCTAATGGAAATAATATATTCACTAGAGAGCTGCAACACACAGCCGAAGGCTCCCAAATCTAATGGAAATAATATATTCACTAGAGAGCTGCGATAACAGTCGAAGGCTGCCAAATTTAATTGAAATAATAAATAATATTTTCATTAAAAAGCTGCAAAATCAGCCTAAGACTGCCAGTTCTAATTGGTATGAAATTTTCATCAAGCCGAAGGCTGCTAAATGTCTAGAATAAAGGAAGATAAAGTTTAGTATGGTTTTCGGTACCATTTCTTTTGTTTGATTTCGATATTGGATTCTCCAATTTCCTTCTCCTCATTGTCAACCTTATAGTGGCCAATTTTTTTCCTCAGGTGTTTACAGTTTGAAATGTTTCCAATGTAACTCAAGAACAGATCCGGATTGTCCTTTCATAATTCCAAACATGACAAGCAGTGTTTACTTGAAACCATGTCCGGCAGTACCTGACAAAGGCACTCCTCTATGCAGAAAAATTGTTCGAAAAGGTAAGTACCCTTCTTTGCTACTTTCCTATATTTTTTGGAAATAAACAAATAATTGTAGATTTTATTAGTGGTAAGGCCCAATGCTCTCCTTACAATTTCTAATGATAAATAATCCAATAACATGAACAAAACATTAATTCCACATACCAAAGTTAATCAAAAATTGACAAAGCGTTCGAGAGCATTCGTGCTACAGAGGACATATTGGTACGAATTCGGTGGAGATTTAGGACAGGCCTAACTTCGTTCAGTCTTTATTATTGCTAATGTTACAAACATTTCGATGGATTTTGATAAAAGGTAGTTGTATTAACTTTTAAATAAATTAAATTAAAACAAAACACTTACCAAAAACACTATTTGTTTTAATTTATAAAGAAACTACTTTCGAATCATTCGATTCAGTCTTTTAATTTAATTTATTTATAAGTTAATATTTTTTAACACTTATAATTAGGTAACATGTTATTCAAAGATTTAAAATATGTACTGTGTTAGCCAGCGTCTATGGCACGTTGAATACACCAGTTCCCGTTCGATCACTGAAGTTAAGCAACGTTCAGTGAGGTTGTACCATGTGGGTGTCCACGTGATGCTGTTTTTTTCCGGCCCAACCCAGGATGGGTGAGGTCAATGTGGGTGGCTGGTTTGCAAGTTTCCAGCGAATGGAGGGTAAAACCCCCGTGTTGAATGACCAATAGATGTTAAAGAGACGTTAAGCCAAATTAAAAAAAAAAAAATTAAAAGGTAGTCGCCATAGTTCATGAAGTGTACCAAATATGGTTCTCTTCTCATACAATCGCACAAGGGAGAAAAAATATTTTCAGAAAATCTGGTTAGCTTATTGATGTTCAGTTTAGGTTATCAGAACAGATCTATCTCATAAAACATGAAAGGTCAATATTTCAAAGTGTTGGCCAATGTCGGGCCATAGAAAAATCTCAAAGGTTTCTATTTATTTATAATTCAATTCGCTGACAATATCTTCAAAGAGAGTATAGGTTAAAATGTGATAAAAAGGGTGTCAACCTTGATTTTTGCCTGCTACCGAATTGTTATTCATTTCTCGCCACGAGATCATTTGTGTGCCGACAGTTTCTTCAACTTCATTCAACTGCATTTGTCCAATGTTCGGTTTTCGTAAGTTTTCACTTTGAAAACACTTGTTCACAGATGTAGGTATGAGTTTCCAAAAGAACACAGATTTTAAGCCACAAATGTGTGACCTCTTTGTATTTCTCATTCACTGAGTAATGTATCCTGTGGGCCGCCAGATAGACACGCCTGCATTAGAGCCCTCAAAATAAATATTTTTGATACTTACGTACTAGATTAGGCAAATATTTTGTACTGTATATGTGTCTAATCTTATTCATCGATCGTTCCTGTCTTTCAATAGCATTATCTACACAATTATATTTCCACTTCCTCATCAATGAATGATTCGATCCTCTCTTTCAATAGCATGCCTAATCCAATTCATCCATTGTTCCTCTCTTTTAATAGCATTATCTACACAATTATATTTCCACTTCCTCATCAATGAATGATTCGATCCTCTCTTTCAATAGCATACCTAAACCAATTCATCCATTGTTCCTCTCTTTCAATAGCATTATCTACACAATTATATTTCCACTTCCTCATCAATGAATGATTCTATCCTCTCTTTCAATAGCATGCCTAATCCAATTCATCCATTGTTCCTCTCTTTCAATAGCATTATCTACACAATTATATTTCCACTTCCTCATCAATGAATGATTCGATCCTCTCTTTCAATAGCATGCCTAATCCAATTCATCGATCGTTCTTCTCTTTCAATAGCATTATCTACACAATTATATTTCCACTTCCTCATCAATGAATGATTCGATCCTCTCTTTCAATAGCATGCCTAATCCAATTCATCGATCGTTCCTCTCTTTTAATAGCATTATCTACACAATTATATTTCCACTTCCTCATCAATGAATGATTCGATCCTCTCTTTCAATAGCATACCTAAACCAATTCATCCATTGTTCCTCTTTTTCAATAGCATTAGCTACACAATTATATTTCCACTTCCTCATCAATGTATGCTTCGATCCTCTCTTTCAATAGCATGCCTAATCCAATTCATCGATCGTTCTTCTCTTTTAATAGCATTATCTTGACAATTATATTTCCACTTCCTCATCAATGAATGATTGTAATTTTTTGTTTCCAGTGCTTGACTATGGCATCTCGCGAGTGATAAGGAAGTGTGGCTACAAGAAGCATGATAAAAAGGATTGCTACGAGCAGGAAGATAAGGATCACAATGAAATTGTATGTCAGTGTTTCACTGACGCATGTAACGCTTCGCCTCATCATACACCTAGCGTAGTCACAGGATTTCTCATAGCGGTATTTTCACTTGGCGTGTCTATATCGTGAAATAATTTCAGAGACTTTTCAAAGAGATCTTCGGTGATGCAGGTCCGACAAGAGGGGGGAAAGGGGGGCATCCCTCCTGGCCCGGGATTTCCTAAGGGGCCGGTGAGAAAATGTATGTTAATGAAAATTTTCATGTTTTTTTTTCTGAATAATAAATAAATCAACAAAAAATTTTGAAAAAATTTCAACCACACAAAATCAAAAGTTTAGCTTGGGCTAATATAGGACAATGGCAATTGCAGGACACTGATTTTAAAATATAGTGCGACCTTTCAGCTTGTGCAGCAATCATAATTATTGGTATATTTCGTAAACATTAACATCTGATAATCGAATTATTTGTTGCCAAGAAGAAGCGTACACGCCTTTTCACATCAACTAAGTGAATTGACTACTTTTACTTTTATTACTGCCCATACGATGATTTTACATGAATAATAATAGATGGCCCCTTAAATGTTTCCCCACGGCCCGGATTTCCTGTATACGGCCCTGCGGTGATGTGACATATTGTCTGACAACGCCCCCATCAATATAGATATAATGTTCTTTCCGATCATCTGAAGATGACAAAACAATCCAAACTATTGTTTTACACAAAATTAAACTTTATTTAAACAAAGCAAGATCGATCTAAAATTAATTTGCAAGCTATCAATAGTATTCAGATTATCACCGTCAGTCGGTGCTTATAAAAGACCACCGTTGTGTCAAACCAACGCTGGTTTAAAAGAGCTAGCGTTAATGGAACGATGGGTAAAACCAGTTACCGTTAGATCTAAAGTAATGCGCAATCAGGGCGGCCAAGAGAAATTCCGGGCCCGAGACTGAAAAGTTACAGGTCCCTATTCAAAAATCCATGAATCCTCAAAAGCAATTAACCTAAACTTTAAATATAAGTATCATGATGCATAATATAAAATCATGATCAATGAATCAAATCAATTTAGTTTTAAACTGTATAAACTAGCTAATCGAGGTGGTAAAAGCTTAAAAAAAAAAAAAAAAAAAAAAAAAAAAAAAAAAAAAANAAAAAAAAAAAATAGCACCTTTGAATTTCGGGCCCCGCCAAAAAACACGGGCCAGGGGGGGATTTCCCCATTCCCACTCCCTCTCGGTGGGCCTGTGCCCAATGAGGTTTTACTTGGTGGGTGACCAGTTAAAAAAAATACCTATTATTACAAATCTTTCGAATTTTTTTAATAGGCACACACCAATATATCAGATGTATTTGAAACAGTTATTGGAATTAAATTGTGCAACGCTCATTGTATTTGACTTGGCGGGCGGAGCTCTGCCGCGCTCCTCAATGAATAAGGCAGAGAACATTTTGAGAGGATGCAACAAAAAATTAACAAATAAGTTGATGGGAACTATTCTCCAAGAATCAAGACGGAAACATCAAAATGTATCTTGATTAAGTATTTAATGAGTTTCTAGTCTTTCTGAGAAAAGTATACTCGTAACGACTGAAAGTAGAGTGGTGTCATGAGCGCTTTCATCTATTAGGCAAGTTAATGTCAAGAGCACCAGGTGCATCAAAGCGCTCGTGACTCACCACTCTTTTTGTAGTGAATACATTTCTTTCTTTTGAAATTTATATTGGTCAGGGACGGATTTATGGCTATATCTTGGGGGGGGGGGCGGTGAAGTACTTTTGGAGGGGATATTTTCGAGGGCTTTGGAATATCCCCCAGGTACAGGGTGGTCGGGGCCTCTGCCGGTAAAATTTTGAATAAATCTGCAATGTTGTTTCGTACATACTCGTAAGTGACTGAAACTATAACATTTTTTAGCAACATCATGCAATTTGTCAATGGAAGTTACAAAAAAAAAAATTCAAATTAACGTGAAATGAGTTTTACGTACCTGCGAAAAGTCCGACGTACCTGGCTAGGCGCATGCGCGAATGGGGCATGTAGTTAGTGGCTGGGAACAGAGCCCTCGTAGCGACATTTTTACTATCCCCGGACAGTTTTTAAGATGTAAAATAAACCTTGTTCTTGGGGCAGCTCATTTAAACAAGATAGACAATTGACGAGGGGAGTGCGGGGCGTTGTTATGACGTTATATATCTGGAATATTTCATTTGAATTTACAAAATCATTCTGATTGTATTTATAAAATCAAAATGAGAAAAATATATAAGCCATAAATTATTTAGTGGAAGATTACTGTATAATTATTCACACTTCATCTTGCCAAGGAGGTGGGGGGCGGCAGCCACCTCCGCCCCCCTTTAAATTCCCCCTGATATTGGTGGACCCAACCCTTGAGCATTGAGTTAATTATTTAAATTTTTCATCGTTGTCAAACATTCCTGAACGAATTATTTATTATCTATAATAATAAAACTCAATGTAACGATAAATCACTAATTGTTTAGCCAAAACGGTAAGAGATATCGAAAAATTGATGAGAATGGA
>CM022875.1:41361845-41415951 GCA_012654025.1 Pachypsylla venusta
CCCCCCCCCCGAAACCATAGGCTAAAACCAGAGGAAAAATATCAGAAGTAAAAAATGTTCAATTTTTGACCGAATTTAGACGGTCATGGTCCGATATCTTAAATTTTGTCGCGACAACATATCAACTCAAAGCAAAAAAGTTTTAGGTGGCCTTTTAAGCTTTAATTTGGAACATAGTTTGCAAAAAACGGTCCAACCGTTTTCTAGTTATGGCTTTTTTCCCGATTTTTGTAAGGGGAATCATAGAATACTATTAGCACTGGAACGGCCATGCCTCTAAGGCGCCAAAGCAATAGACCGTAGCGAAGCACGGGCGAAACAGTTAGTTGTAAATAAACGTACAATGTTATAAAAACTGTGTTCCGTTGTGTTTATAAGATTAACAAATATTTGCAAAATCCAGATAAGACTGCTTTGTAGGTACACTTGTACCTACGGTTAGATATCTATTATAAGTATCTATTATATGTTCATTCCAGCACCACGTTATCTCCTAATACAGGGTTCATAATAAGATTGACTTGACTCATAATCAACATAGCACCACGATGGCTAAAATTTAAAAATTGGAACACCGATGTACCTAGGTACGAAATAAGAAAAAATCTAAGTTCAAAATTGAAGCGAAGCGAGCGTCTATGGCACGTTGAATACATCAGTTTCGGTTGGATCACTGAAGTTAATCATCGCCCAGCTAGGTTGTACCATGTGGGTGTACACGTGGGTTCGCGCCCTGGTGATGCTCGCTATTTTTCCGGCCCAACCCAGGCTGTGTGAGTTTAATGTGGGTAGCTGGTTTGCAAGTTTCCAGTGAATGGAGGGTAAAACCCCCGTCTTGCCAGCTTATAATTATTTGAGCGAAAAGAAATTCTGCACCTTCGCCAGTTACCGACATCAGATCTTTTCTTAATAAACAATTACGCCCCCACATTTTCAGGGACGTGAAGACGTATTGCTTTCGAGCCCAAAACTCCCAAATTTTAAGTTAATAATATTGCAAAGGGGTGAATAGATGTACAGCTCCATCTATATACCTGATTAGACAGGAAAATATTGATGAGTATCTACTAACTTTCGTCAGGAAAAATCAAACCTAGCTAACTCAATACAACTTTACTCATAAATATTGAAAAGAGGCATATACGTAGGCCTTATAAATTGCTCCTCTTAGTTGCAAACAATTTCATTGTGAACGTTAGTGAACTCCACTTTTGACTCCCATATACATCGCGAAATGCACTTTTATATGTATGTATGTATGTATGTTACGCGTTACAAGCAACAATTTTCATACGAATTTGACGAAATTTGTTATGCATGTTTTGGGTAAAAAGAAATTTGCTGTATGGGGCCCCAGGGGGCCCAATATTGTGTTTTTTGAAAATGATGATTTTTTATCTTTTTAGCGGTTTGTTGCAGAAAGGTAAAATTTTGATATGTGATGGCTGGTGTTAAGGGCTTTTCGATTTTGAACATTTTGGAGGCCCTTCCGCCCCCGATGGAAGGGCCCCCAATATTTTGTTTTTTGAAAATGATTTTTATCTTTTTGCGATTTTTGCAGAAACGTAAAATTTTGATATGTGATGGCTGGTGTTAAGGGCTTTTCGATTTTGAACATTTTTGGGCCCTCTCGCCCCCGGGAGGGAAGGCCCCCAATATTTTATTTTTTGAAAATGATTTTTATCTTTTTAGCGTTTTGTTATAGAAACGTAAATTTTGATGTGATGGCTGGTGTTACGGGCTTTTTTTTAAAAAAAAAATTGGTGGCCCTCCTCCCAAGGGAGGGAGGGCCATTTTTTTTTTTTTTTAATTTGATTAAGATATTTTTTCTATGAAAAAATATCTTAATCAGGTGTTCACTAACGTGAACAGCTGATCATATTGATCCACTAGTTTTGGTACCTTTTACGCTTTTAGGGAACACTGTAAATATCCATGATCGCGTTCAATCCAGATTTGGCAAGATTTTATTAATGTTGACAAGATGGTCCAGATGAAGGACTACAAATAGATCAAACCTTTGCTCCAGTGATACAGTTTGCACACAGTATCCGCTATCTTTTGCCTCTGCGTAGGATTCATCCATTTTATTTGCCACAATATCTACCTCACCAAACCCATTAACAAGACTGAAATCCTAGAGATTCGAATTTTACTAAAAATTAAGTCATTTGTGATAATAACAATAATTTTAGTTCAATATGGTTCATTTAAGTCAAAGTGTTGTAGCTGTGGTAATTGTTTCACAATTTTATATCGTAGGTAAGGATCATTATTTATCTTATATCTATCAAAGTGTAGTAGCTGTGGTAATTATTTTAAAAAAATTTATCGTAGGTAAGGATCATTATTTATCTTATATCTATCAAAGTGTTGTAGCTGTGGTAATTGTTTCACAATTTTATATCGTAGGTAAGTATCATTATTTATCTTATATCTATCAAAGTGTTGTAGCTGTGGTACTTGTTTCACAATTTTATATCGTAGGTAAGTATCATTATTTATCATATATCTATCAAAGTGTTGTAGCTGTGGTAATTGTTTCACAATTTTATATCGTAGATAAGTATCATTATTTATCTTATATCTATCAAAGTGTTGTGACTGTGGTAATTGTTTCACAATTTTATATCGTAGGTAAGTATCATCATTTATCTTATATCTATCAAAGTGTTGTAGCTGTGGTAATTGTTTCACAATTTTATATCGTAGGTAAGTATCATTATTTATCTTATATGTATCAAAGTGTAGTAGCTGTGGTAATTATTTTAAAAAATTGTATCGTAGGTAAGTACCTATCATTATTTATCTTATATCTACATACTAACAGGCTTCGCTAGATTCCTTTTAGATATGACCTATTTTTGGGTTAAAAAATGTCCCATGTTACTCTCCGGCCAATGGACTATCCCCACGCAAAGTCAATCCATTTCTATATGAAAGAAGAACTAACACAGTTTTGCATTTATACTCCTATTATATCAGGATAGCTCATTATTTAAAGGCAATAATTTCGAAAAATAACAATCCTAGGTATACAGCGTGTCCCAAAAGTCCAAGACCACCTGAATATCTTTTGAACGGCTCTTTGAGGAGTTTTAAAATTGCATGGTATTATATGCCAAATTAAACCACCTGATGGTGTGACCAATTTTTCAGGAGCGGGTCCCATGTGGCCTTCAGGGGGTCCAACTTTTGTTTTTTAAATACGAACCCCATCTTGTGATACATTTTGAGAAAGACAATAGAATTAGAAGTACCGTGCAAAAAAAAAAAAACACGTCTAGCCTGTTTGGTTTCAAAATGGTGGCCATTTGAATTTTCCAAGATATGGCTTCCAAGAGTGTCTAAAACTGATCGAATAATTTGCAATGGGATATTGAATAATTACATAGGACACCAATGCTGAGGAACCTGTTTTTTTAGACATAATTCGCTTAGATTTAGACACTTCGCCTAGTTTTAGACACTCTTGGAAGTCTTGTCTTGGAAATTTAAAATGGCCGCCATTTTGAAACCAAACAAGCTAGACGTGTGAATTTTTTTGCAAAGTACTTCCAATTTTATTGCCTTTCTGAAAATGTATCACACAAGATGGGGGTTCGTATTTAAAAAACAAAAGTTGAACCCCCTGGGGGCCACATAGGACCCGCCCCTGAATAATTGGTTACACTATCAGGTGGTTTATTTTGAGATATTTTAAAACTTATTTCGGTGTATTTAGCATAAAATGTTTCCACTGCAACTCCAGGACGGATCCCGACAAGTGAATCTGCTATGTGACTCTCATAACATTGTTTTAAACTTATTCAGGTGTATTTAGCATAAAATGTTTTCACTGCAACTCCAGGACGGATCCCGACAGGTGAATCTGCTATGTGACTCTCATAACATTGTTTTAAACTTATTCAGGTGTATTTAGCATAAAATGTTTCCACTGCAACTCCAGGACGGATCCCGACAAGTGAATCTGCTATGTGACTCCCATAACATTGTTTTAAACTTATTCAGGTGTGTTTAGCATAAAATGTTTCCACTGCAACTCCAGGACGGATCCCGACAAGTGAATCTGCTATGTGACTCTCAGTAACATTGTTTTAAACTTATTCAGGTGTGTTTAGCATAAAATGTTTCCACTGCAACTCCAGGACGGATCCCGACAGGTGAATCTGCTATGTGACTCTCATAACATTGTTTTAAACTTATTCAGGTGTGTTTAGCATAAAATGTTTCCACTGCAACTCCAGGACGGATCCCGACAAGTGAATCTGCTATGTGACTCTCATAACATTGTTTTAAACTTATTCAGGTGTATTTAGCATAAAATGTTTCCAATGCAACTCCAGGACGAATCCCGACAAGTGAATCTGCTATGTGACTCTCATAACATTGTTTTAAACTTATTCAGGTGTATTTAGCATAAAATGTTTCCAATGCAACTCCAGGACGAATCCCGACAAGTGAATCTGCTATGTGACTCTCATAACATTGTTTTAAACTTATTCAGGTGTATTTAGCATAAAATGTTTCCAATGCAACTCCAGGACGGATCCTGATTGTCCCTTCATAGTCCCAAACATGACCAGCAGTATGTATCTTCAGCCATGTCCAGCAGTGCCGGACAAAGGAACTCCACTTTGTAGAAAAATTGTACAAACAGGTAAATTGAATTAGTCGCGTACTCCCTCGACTCAGCACAAGGACTATTAAATGAATTTAATAGTAAGGGAACATGGGGCACAGTGAGACAGCAACCATAACTTTTTTCAACAAGTTAAATCAGAACCAATCAACATTTTGATAATGTTTACTTTTGACAGCCTACATTTTAATTGTGTTCCACATGTCGTTGAAAGCTGTTGTTCTGAGATTTCTACACACGCATGGAAAAAAGGCATTTTTTTTTTTTTTNTTTTTTTTTTTTTTTTTTTTTTTTTTTTTTTTTTTTTTTTTTTACTAGGTAATAGTAAAAAAAAATTCATTTTTTGCATGCTTGAATTCTTTTGCAGTCATTAAATGTGTATAAGTGTGTATATAATGTGTATATATTTATGTGCCGATGGGGAACAGTGACACAAATATAATTGGGGTACTGTCTCACTGTACCCCATATACAGTATAACAAAGTTTTTTTTTTTTTTTTTTTTGTGTNATATAGCAAAGTTTTTTTTTTTTTTTTTTTTTGTGGTTAAAATGTAATGTTTGTATGTAGTAAATTGTTACTCAAATGATTGTTTTCTTCCAGAAAACTATATTATTCTGTTTTTAGTATCCCAACATAAGGGTTTGCATTTATTTTTTTCATGTCTCAGTATACCCCAGAGCACGGGACAAAAGACTCAATTTTTCAAATTAGCTGTATCTTGGAGCTCAATGAAGATATTTCTCGAAAACTTAAAGCCAACAAGAGAAAAATTAATTAATCAAAGTATGCTCCTTGTTGCATGGTCCTATCGCCCACCCAAATAATTTAAAAAATAAAAGAAAAAAAATCGTCTCACTGTACCCCATGCTCCCTTACCCAACGAGTCGAGGTAACCAAAATGATATTTATATCTAAATTAATGCACACAATTTTTGATGGTAATAAAAAAAAAGAGAAAAAAAAGATTACACTAATCGATCTGCTACCAGTCACAGTAGATAACTCAGGTGCAGCTGCTTGGGTAAAAAATGCATGAATAAAATAGAAGTTCTGGAAAGATAGATAGGTATGTGAGCTGACATGAGAATGAAGACCCTGGTGGCCGAAGAGAGCCCAAATGAGGCCCCATTGAGTTCAAATACTTATCAGCAAATAATGTTATGAACTTAATAAATGTTCATACCATGTTTAATCAAAATCGGACAAAGCGTTTGAGAGTTTTTATCAAGCGAAAAATCGTGGAGTTCTCTCTTGTGTGGATAAATTATTTTTAATTCTAGCTAATCTGTACATAAACGAACAAAGATAAAATCAGGGCTCTTCAGCTAAAATCATTCTGTGTTTGTAAGTACGATAAAGTACGGCAGGCCCGATTCTTCCTTCCGTCAAGCCTGTTCTCGAGGATGAAATATTAAATTAATAAGTACAATTTATGTGCATTAATAAATAAAACCCTGACCTATACCAAAAAAGGTGCGAGACTGATAAATATTATGTCACAGGAAACAATAAAGTACGTCATGGCTTCACCTTTATTTGGATCATTGCCAATCTGTCACCGTATACGAGAATCTAATGTCTATCACCCTTCCAAGTTGAGTAACTCTGAATGATCACGTGATCCAATCTGCAAGGCGGATGTATTGTACTGTACAAGGTGTCCCATTTTAAGTGACCACCTCAATTTATTCCGAAACTATTGGAGTCACAAAACGGGTATGTCAGACCAAAAAACATTCCCAAAATTTGGCGCAAAAAAGTTCAACGGAAACATGAAGTGAATAGTTAAATGTACGTAGGAATTAAATGGGGAATCCGAAAATGTAATAAAATTCAGGTCGTCTCATTTAAGAAAATGAAGTTGACCTTCATCTGACCTTGAAGGACAACATTGACAAGTCAGCAAAGGTCATCATAATACGTCCCCCTCTTTTTTATGAACATTCGGTTAGAATAATATTTTTGGACTCCAACAGTTTCGGAATA
The DNA here is from genome assembly GCA_012654025.1 of Pachypsylla venusta. NCBI lineage: Eukaryota > Metazoa > Arthropoda > Insecta > Hemiptera > Aphalaridae > Pachypsylla > Pachypsylla venusta. The sequence continues at coordinate 41,368,477 of CM022875.1, forward strand.
AATTGAGGTGGTCACTTAAAATGAGACACCTTGTAGATAGAGTGATATCACACTCACTGCAATGCCAAATTATTTCATCTTGAAGGTATCAAAATATCTTCCAAGTTTCAACCATGCTAGGCATGTGTGTTGCGTGTCGCGTTTTTTATGTTTAGCTAAGAATCCAATTTTTTACCCTTATGAACACTAAAAATTAAAATATAAATAAAAGTGAGAAGTTGGGATTCAATTAGCGGCACATAGTATGACGCTATGGGCAAAAGTTGACGAATTCGGGACAAATTTAGGGGAAAATTCTCTATTTTTTCTTTTGTCTGGTCTTCTCTGAGTATCGACCAAATTTTTTAATTTTTAAAATTCTGACCATCTTGTTCCATTTAGATTTTTTGACACCTCCATCCACCACTAAAAACTCATTTACCAATTTTTAAGATCTGATTTCTAAGATGTAAAGATATTTTTTGTTCTTTTTTTCAGTGCGTGAGTACGATATCACCAGGGTAATCAGAAAGTGTGGCTACCAAAAGCATACAAAGAAGGATTGTTACAATCAAGCTGACAAAGACCATGAAGAAGTGGTGTGCCAATGTTTTACTGACGCTTGCAATTCATCGCCTCAACACTTTCCCGGGATTCTACCGGGAATATTAGTCACAGTTTTCTCTCTAGCAATATATAGTTTTAGATTTGTATAAAAAATGAATTGTTTTCTTTGATTAAAATTTTCCTACATTAACCGTAGGAAAAATATTATCTTTTAAAAATCCGCAGTAACTTAAATGATTTATTGACCGTAGGTTCGAATTCAAATTATTTTTAAAATTAGGTGAAGTGTCAAAAACTAGGCGAATTATATCTAAAAACAGGTTTCTTATTATTGGTGTCCTTATTATTAATTATTGTAATTATGGAATATCCCATTGCAAATAATTCGTCTAGTTTTAGACAATCTTTGGAAGCCATATCTTGGAAATTGCAAATGGCCGCCATTTTGAAACCAAACACGCTAGGCGTGTAATTTTTTTGCAAAGTACTTCTAATTCTATTGTCTTTCTGAATATGTATCACAAGATGGGGGTTCGTATTTAAAAAAGAAAAGTTGGACCCATTGGGGGGGGCCACATGGGACCCGCCCCCGAAAAATTCACATAAAGCCGTTCAAAAGATATTCAGGTGGTCTCAGACTTTTGGGACACCATGTATAACAACCTGCTGTTATACAGAATTGACAATACTTCTAGCTTGACTCAATAAAATTATATGTGTGAAAATATAAATAGGTATATTTTGTACAAAAATCAGTAGAAAAATAGAAGCTAATAATTAACCTATCACAGATAGAAGCTAATAATTAACCTATCACAGATCCGTTTTGTTCAGGTTTGACGTCGTCACCATCAGAAGCGACTTTCACAGATTTGAGATGTTGTTCATCCAATACAATTGCTTTGTCCAGATTTGCGTCGTTCATATCGTCCTGAAATGGAAATGGATGAAGAATTTATTAAAAAATATTTGTTTAACCAAGGGACCGCAGAACCTAATTTAAAACAAATAAGTGGGTAACACCTGAGTCTCAAGGGAAAAATTAACATCTGAGCAGTAGCACCACTCAATGAAAGAAGGCACCGAAAAAATTGGTCGTCCCCCAAGCTATACTTTAACTAACTCTTTAACATCTATTGGTCATTCAAGACGGGGGTTTCACCTTCCATTCGCTGGAAACTTGCAAAGCAACTACCCACATTGATCTCACCCAGCCTGGGTTGGATATTATTGGTGTAATAAATTATTTTAGACTCCTCATTAATACTCACTTGATCCTCAGCAAGTTCTTTTTGAGATAGATGTTCAACAATGGCCACTGCGTAACAGTCACCTAATAAATTGTTGGGAGTCCTAAAACGGTCACTGTAAAAGTAAAATCAAAATAAATTAATTAATAATAATTTCTAACTACATTTGAATATTTATTTCTGGAGTGCAATTTCTAAAATCAATAGCAGACATACGCATACTTAATAATAATAAGCCTTTACTTGGTTTAAATATTCACAAATTACATAAGTAAATACAGCATAATAAAATAAATATAGGTAATTATTATCTAGTCCCAAAATTTCATTTTTTTTTTCTTTCTTTCTTTCTTTTTCTTTTAATTTTATTTTTATTGCATAAAACCAAAATCAGCATATCGCTGACGCGTTGATACTCTCACATTCCATTCCCATACACCCTTTTATCACAAAGACATGCATCTTACACATACACCAGTCTGTAAACTACCTCCATTCATACCTATCCAAACAAATCCTTCTCCACAATTTGCCTCCACAATTTACCTCGCCCGATTTTCAAAATGAGATCTCTTGGAGTCCAACTCATCGCTTCCCTCGTCCATCTGTCATCTTTCTTCCGAACCATGTGACCTGTCCACCTCCATTTCCTATCTACCATCATACTTCCCACAACCCCATTTGTTCCTCAACCAATCATTCGATTTTTTATCCACCCTCCTAACATTAACCAATATCCTCATCTCTCCTTACCAGTCACACTCATTTTCCTCCTCATTTCTCTGGTCACCGACCATGCCTCCGATCCATATAACAATACTGGCAATGCACAGGACATACGCATACTTCCATACTTTAAACACTTGTAATATAGATCATATTACAAGGTAGCTTTATAATAAACCAGTATGCGTGTATCCAGTTACTACATACACCCTTAAGATAACACCATTGAAAAGGGAGTAGGTACTTACATAAACCAGTCAACTGTGAACAAGAGAGTGACATCTTCAATAGGGGCATTAATTGTACTGCAAAGCATCACAACGAGCACAATCGCAGCACTGGGAATAGCCGCTGACGAGAAACTTGCAAACAGACAGGCTATCCTAGAAGAAGAAGAAAATGTTGTTAGGGCACTACGACCACAAGTTTTTACTTTTTACCATAAAATCTTCTTTGCAATTTTTGAAGTTATACTTATTTAGGAGCGGTAAAAAAAAATTATGAGGGAAAAATTTTAAGATGCGCGCGCACCTGTAATAAAAAAATATCACCGCATCAGTGTAAGTTAGCTATGAAAAAATGATGAAGATGGAGTTAGTTATGAAAAAATGATGAGAGTTAAATTTAAATATTGTATTTTCTCATTCTATATCCATAGAACATCGTGGCTCGGTGGCAAGGCCTCTGTTTCATATTTGGTAGGTTCTAAGTTCACTCCCGGGTGGGGTAGTATGTTTTTTTGAAATATTATTAAACTTATTTTTAAAAAGAAGTATAACTTCTCACGCGCGTACATAAGTACAGGAACCCATTTTTTTTTAGTGTGAGGACACTATTAGACAAGATAAGTCGCTCCATCACTTCTCTATGGTAGCTTCACCAGTGAATTTAGCTATATAAAATTCTCGTGTCACAGTTTTTGTTACCGTACTCCTCCAAAACGGCTTAACCGATTTTAATGAAATTTTGTCTGTACATGCGGTAGGTCTGCGAATAGGCTTTTATCTATAATTTTATAGAATTGAACACCAAGTTTGTTAGGAGTAGGGGAGTAGTATTATTAGGTTAGGTTCCAAAAAAATTAAAATGCGTGTTGAATTCTGCGCAACAGACCCAGCCTAAACTCGACATTTTTTTTTTTTTAACCTAACCCAATACTACTCCCAACACGATCTACGCAGCTTAACAACCCGTTACTACTCCCCATGTTCTCTCATCTTCTCGAAACGAAGTTCGGGTACTCAGCTAGTTGCTATATAGTATTTAGTTTGGTTTATATTTTTAATTTATTCCCATCCCCTCAATAGTTAATGGTATGCATTCCAAGCTATTTAGAATCTAAAATTTTCTTTGGTCGTATTTGGCCCTACGTTGTAATGATATTCGCTATATGCGGCCTAACTGTTAGTCATATTGACATTTGGTCTGTGGTCAATCTTCAGAATTGTCGTGTAAGAATAAATAATTCTTGTGTTCCATTGTGTATTGAATATATTCTTCAAGAATTTCTTTTCTCTACTTACCCGATCGTAAGAATTTCTCCAAAGCCCAAGTACATATTATTGATCTGAGCAATGAAAATCACAGCACATGGCAAGTAGAGCGCAGAACCATCCATGTTAATGGTTCCAATCGGGAGGATAAATCGGGTTATCTTTTGACTTTTCTTGGCGATAGTATCCATAACATGGAATGTTATGGGAAGAGATGCAGATCTGTGGACAAGATATATTAGACGTTGTTTTTGTTTGATTACGAGAAATAGGTAACAAAATCTAGGCAAAAGGGAGATAGGTATTAATACCATCATGCGGAAAGGTTAGGGTCATTCGTATATAGCACAGTCCTCATCAAACTCATAATACATGCAGTAGTTACTTAGGGTAGGACCTTTACTTAGGATAGGATTTGAATGCATGTTTTTGTCTTATGTGTTCCTGCACAATTTACCTGATTGCAGTGAGACTCCGGTGATTTTTTTTGTGGGCACCCGCGAATAAAGTACTAAAACTACCACGTGTCAGCGGTCTTGGCGACCGGTCAAGCAGGCGAGGCTCCCTAATTTTTTTCTTATTATTTTCGAGCATCAGACACGACCAACATTTATCAACACAAGCCGGTATGTGCAATGATTGAAATCATTATTATGGAAAAATCTTTTACCAACTTATACGACAAGCTAGTATGTGCAATGATTGAAATCATTATTATTGAAAAATCTTTTACCAACTAATACGACAAGCTAGTATGTGCAATGATTGAAATCATTATTATTGAAAAATCTTTTACCAACTAATACAACAAGCTAGTATGTGCAATGATTGAAATCATTATTATTGAAAAATCTTTTACCAACTTATACGACAAGCTAGTATGTGCAATGATTGAAATCATTATTATTGAAAAATCTTTTACCAACTTATACGACAAGCTAGTATGTGCAATGATTGAAATCATTATTATTGAAAAATCTTTTACCAACTTATACGACAAGCTAGTATGTGCAATGATTGAAATCATTATTATTGAAAAATCTTTTACCAACTTATACGACAAGCTAGTATGTGCAATGATTGAAATCATTATTATTGAAAAATCTTTTACCAACTTATACGACAAGCTAGTATGTGCAATGATTGAAATCATTATTATTGAAAAATCTTTTACCAACTTATACGACAAGCTAGTATGTGCAATGATTGAAATCATTATTATTGAAAAATCTTTTACCAACTTATACGACAAGCTAGTATGTGCAATGATTGAAATCATTATTATTGAAAAATCTTTTACCAACTTATACGACAAGCTAGTATGTGCAATGATTGAAATCATTATTATTGAAAAATCTTTTACCAACTTATACGACAAGCTAGTATGTGCAATGATTGAAATCATTATTATTGAAAAATCTTTTACCAACTTATACGACAAGCTAGTATGTGCAATGATTGAAATCATTATTATTGAAAAATCTTTTACCAACTTATACGACAAGCTAGTATGTGCAATGATTGAAATCATTATTATTGAAAAATCTTTTACCAACTTATACGACAAGCTAGTATGTGCAATGATTGAAATCATTATTATTGAAAAATCTTTTACCAACTTATACGACAAGCTAGTATGTGCAATGATTGAAATCATTATTATTGAAAAATCTTTTACCAACTTATACGACAAGCTAGTATGTGCAATGATTGAAATCATTATTATTGAAAAATCTTTTACCAACTTATACGACAAGCTAGTATGTGCAATGATTGAAATCATTATTATTGAAAAATCTTTTACCAACTTATACGACAAGCTAGTATGTGCAATGATTGAAATCATTATTATTGAAAAATCTTTTACCAACTTATACGACAAGCTAGTATGTGCAATGATTGAAATCATTATTATTGAAAAATCTTTTACCAACTTATACGACAAGCTAGTATGTGCAATGATTGAAATCATTATTATTGAAAAATCTTTTACCAACTTATACGACAAGCTAGTATGTGCAATGATTGAAATCATTATTATTGAAAAATCTTTTACCAACTTATACGACAAGCTAGTATGTGCAATGATTGAAATCATTATTATTGAAAAATCTTTTACCAACTTATACGACAAGCTAGTATGTGCAATGATTGAAATCATTATTATTGAAAAATCTTTTACCAACTTATACGACAAGCTAGTATGTGCAATGATTGAAATCATTATTATTGAAAAATCTTTTACCAACTTATACGACAAGCTAGTATGTGCAATGATTGAAATCATTATTATTGAAAAATCTTTTACCAACTTATACGACAAGCTAGTATGTGCAATGATTGAAATCATTATTATTGAAAAATCTTTTACCAACTTATACGACAAGCTAGTATGTGCAATGATTGAAATCATTATTATTGAAAAATCTTTTACCAACTTATACGACAAGCTAGTATGTGCAATGATTGAAATCATTATTATTGAAAAATCTTTTACCAACTTATACGACAAGCTAGTATGTGCAATGATTGAAATCATTATTATTGAAAAATCTTTTACCAACTTATACGACAAGCTAGTATGTGCAATGATTGAAATCATTATTATTGAAAAATCTTTTACCAACTTATACGACAAGCTAGTATGTGCAATGATTGAAATCATTATTATTGAAAAATCTTTTACCAACTTATACGACAAGCTAGTATGTGCAATGATTGAAATCATTATTATTGAAAAATCTTTTACCAACTTATACGACAAGCTAGTATGTGCAATGATTGAAATCATTATTATTGAAAAATCTTTTACCAACTTATACGACAAGCTAGTATGTGCAATGATTGAAATCATTATTATTGAAAAATCTTTTACCAACTTATACGACAAGCTAGTATGTGCAATGATTGAAATCATTATTATTGAAAAATCTTTTACCAACTTATACGACAAGCTAGTATGTGCAATGATTGAAATCATTATTATTGAAAAATCTTTTACCAACTTATACGACAAGCTAGTATGTGCAATGATTGAAATCATTATTATTGAAAAATCTTTTACCAACTTATACGACAAGCTAGTATGTGCAATGATTGAAATCATTATTATTGAAAAATCTTTTACCAACTTATACGACAAGCTAGTATGTGCAATGATTGAAATCATTATTATTGAAAAATCTTTTACCAACTTATACGACAAGCTAGTATGTGCAATGATTGAAATCATTATTATTGAAAAATCTTTTACCAACTTATACGACAANTTTTGGACCTAAATGACATTTTTTCTCTATCAACTCAAAGCGAGAAAGTTTTAGGTGACATCTTACTCCTTCATTTAGGACATATTTTGCAACTCTAATGTTAAGCTGCACCGGGTAGGGGCAAACAATGGATGGGTGACAGCAAAAAAGTTCACGATTTTCGACTTAAATTACATTCTTTCCCGAAATTTTTCGCGACGACATAATATATCAACTCAAAGCGAGAAAGTTGGGAAGATTTTTGTCTAGGTCCCATCCCTCTAATGTTAAGCTACACCGAGTAGGGACAAACAATGGATGGGTGACAGCAAATAAGTTTAGTTTATTTAAATATTTTTAAATTTAATTTTAAAAAGGAGTATAAATTCTCGCGCGCGTACATAATTACACATAGCCATTTTTTCAATTTCGGTACTAAAAATAAATAATTATTAGAAATTAAGTTTAATTTCTAATAATTATTTATTTGTCACAGCTATAATAGCATCTAAGAAAAACTAAAATAATTACTTTATCTTGTTTACCCAAAACCTATTACAAATGGGTGAGAGTCAGGGCCGTAGACAGAACATCTGGGCCGGGGGGGAAAAATTTGCGGGCCCCTCTATCATTTTTATTTTAAAATAACCGTATGAGCAGTAATAATAGTAAAAGTAGGCAATTCACGCAGGTGATACTATGAAAAGGCGTGTACGCTTCTTCTTGGCAACACATAAATCGATTTTGAGATGTTACTGTTTACGAAATATACCAATGATTGCTGTACAAGCTGAAAGGTCGCAATATATTTTAAAATCAGTGTCCTGCAATAGCCATTGTTTCATACTAGCCCACTATCGCTAAACTTCTGATTTTGTGTGTTTGATTTTTTTTTTTTTTTTTTTCCAAAAATTTAAGTTGATTTATTTATTATTCAGAAAAAAACTTGAAAAATTTCATTTTCATAATTTTCTCACTGGGCCTCTTAGGAAATCCCGGACCTGCAGGGATTCCCCCATCCCCCCCCCCTCTCGCCGGGTCTGGTGAGAGTGAATTCTTGATTATGAATTAACCTAATATCTAGGCGGGGATTTTACCCTCGTTGGAGTATGAGCAGATGTACATGTTATTTTATGACGAGATTACCCACCTATATCCGACAATTTTCTTCATTGACATAGATGATGAATTTCCAGATGTATCAGCCACGTATTGAGTTGCAGTCTAAGAAGATAAAAAAGAAAATCAACGATATTTATTAGTGCTTTCAAAAGTACCCTGCCTCTAGAAACGTTTGTTCTTCTCCTTCAAATGTAATTTCAAAAATGAGGTTTGGCCTATTAAAATACATTGTATTTAAGGGCCATATTATAAAACTCCACTTAAGTATGAGTTGTCACTCCGACTACAAATTAGCGAAGTGGCCACTCGCACTTGTAAAATTTCTGTTTTTATTTTATAATATTTTTTATAATATTCTGGAGTTTTAGAATATGGCCCTATATTTTAAATAAATCCTACCCAAAAATTAAGAAAAATCAGTCGTTACTTAGGCTCAAACAAGCCGTACAAATACTCGGCACGAAACGGCCGTGCTTTATCAAGCAAACCAATTGAATCGGTTTTTTGAGATAATTTTAGTATTTTATGCGTACACTGCGTATAGTCCCCAAAAATTATCCTATTTCTTACTTGCTCGAAAGCCGCCTGGAAGATATTGTCAGGTATCAGATTTCTTCCCATGTCCAGGAAGCCGTCCATAATATTAATTTGCTTGATGCTGTTGGTAGTCCCGGTATCAAATTTCACATTTGGATTTCCAGGATGAATGACGAGAGCCAAAGTGATGCCAAGTATGACGTTGATAACGGACGTCAGGAAGAAGTAGGTGATAGTTCGGATGGCTATTTTACCATTTTTCTGAATATTTAGGGTTGCTGTACCTAAAGGGGTAAAAAGATCATCAAAAAATATTTAGTCAGAGTGGATTCGGTACATCTTTTTCTTTTTAAATCTTTGAATAAAAGTGTTAAAATTAACTTTTGAATAAATAAAAACAAAACACTTACCAAAAACACTATTTATAATTATTTATAAAGATACTAGTTTCGAATCATTCGATTCATAATCAGTCTAGTCGAGTCTAAGGATGGAAGTTGACATTCCTTCTTCCAGTCAACTTCCATCCTTAGACTCGACTAGACTGATGATGAATCGAATGATTCGAAACTAGTTTCTTCATAAATAATTATAAATAGTATTTTTGCTAAACTTTCTTTTTTTTAATTTGGCTTAACGTCTCTTTAACATCTATTGGTCATTCAAGACGGGGGTTTTACCCTCCATTCGCTGATGGAAACTTGCAAACCAGCTACCCACATTGACCACACCCAGCCTGGGTTGGGCCTGAAAAAGCCAGCATCACGAGGCCGCGAACCCACATGGCACAACCTCGCTGGACGTTGCCTAACCTCAGTATCGGGAACTGGTATATTCAACGTGCCATAGACGCTGGCTTACGCATATTTTCAATATCAACCTATGGGGAGTGTATTCGTGGCCAATTCTAAAGGTTCCCTTTTTAATCGAATACCGACCTTTCAGCTTGTACAGCAATCATAAATATTGGTATATTTCGTAAACATTAACATCTGATAATCGAATTATTTGTTTCCAAGAAGAAGCGTACACGCCTTTTTACATCAACTAAGTGAATTGCCTACTTTTAATTTTATTACTACCCATACGGTGATTTTAGATGAAAGAATAATAGAGGGGCCCGTAAATGTTCCCCTCCCCCAGGCCGGATTTTCTGTCTACGGCCCTTTCAATAGTGGTAGTGTCTACCTCTCCTGAATCTAATAGTCAATAGGTAAGTACATATGTACCTACAATTCAACAGGAGATGACGAATGGTAGAACCAAAAGTTTCAAAGCTCTCATGAATAATTCCCCTGAATCTAATAGTCAATAGGTAAGTACATACCTACAATTAATTAACCAGGCGATGACGAATGGTAGAACCAAAAGTTTCAAAGCTCTCATGAATAATTCTCCTGAATCTAATAGTCAATAGGTAAGTACATACCTACAATTAAACAGGAGATGACGAATGGTAGAACCAAAAGTTTCAAAGCTCTCATGAATAATTCTCCTGAATCTAATAGTCAATAGGTAAGTACATACCTACAATTAAACAATATATGATGAATGGTAGAACCAAAAGTTTCAAAGTTCTCATGAATAATTCTCCTGAATCTAATAGTCAATAGGTAAGTACATACCTACAATTAAACAGTAGATGATGAATGGTAGAACCAAAAGTTTCAAAGCTCTCATGAATAATTCTCCTGAATCTAATAGTCAACAGGAAAGTGCATACCTACAATTAAACAGGAGATGACGAATGGTAGAACCAAAAGTTTCAAAGCTCTCATGAATAATTCTCCTAAATCTAATAGTCAATAGGTAAGTACATACCTACAATTGAACAGGAGATGACGAATGGTAGAACCAAAAGTTTCAAAGCTCTCATGAATAATTCTCCTGAATCTAATAGTCAACAGGTAAGTACATACCTACAATTAAACAGGAGATGACGAATGGTAGAACCAAAAGTTTCAAAGCTCTCATGAATAATTCTCCAGGATAAGATATCAGCGCAACCGTACTAGATGATAGTCCCAAAGGCCTCAGTGAAAATCCTGGAAATGGACCAAAATTAAAGGTTCAAGTTTAATGAGGCAACTCCCACTAAATTTATAATGAATGATGTACTCTGATTAGATGTCACTCAACTATTTTAATTTGAATGCAGAAAGTTTTGTTACGTGCTTCCAAAGACTGTGACTGCAAATATCAAGATCCAATGGTACCAAATTTCAAGTTAGTTCAAACAAAATTCAGGGCCGGATAAACTTTCAGCGGGGCCCGTAGTACTTTCACAGAGCGGGGCCCCTCCACCCCTCGCCGGCGCAGTCTAAGTAGTCTACTTTTTGGAGCCAGTAAAAAAATGGATTATCTTCCGGCCTTCTGGTCTAGTACCTACATCTGGTAGAGAAAAGTGAAATTAAATTTTGAGTATACCAACATCGATAAAACATAGATTAAACTTCAAAGGGATAGTAAGAGGGTACCTAGAGTACCTACACTAACCAATTTGGTTATGTTGCAATACTCGTTTCTTCATTAAGTTCCTAGGTAGTAGAAACCTACTTGTACTTTCCTAAATTAAATTTTACTACATACTTTGAAGCATGAAGTTTATGGGGGAGGGTACGGGGGGCACGTGCCCCTCCCAGTTTTTTTGAGCGGGCGGTATTTCTCAAATTTCTTTATACCTAATCACGTAAAAATTTAAAAATATAATAAAATGAATGCTGATCCGCTGTGTCTTTTATCTCATTGAGAGGGGGGGGGGGCACGGGCCCCTAAATACTTCCCAATCCTGATAATAAATAGAAATACATACCTAATTAAAATATCGTCAAACATTCTGTCATCCGTCTTGGCACTTTTTTTTCGTCGTCAACGCTTATAAAATCGCTTATCACCCTTATAAAAGGTATTTGTGGTAAAGTCTACAGCTTTTAACAAATTAGGTATCGTACCTCGATAAAAGTTGCATTAAAAAGTACTGCCCAGGACTCGAACCCCCGATCTCTAGCTTACAAGTCCCTCCCCCTCCAAATTTTCTATTATTGTGCGATTGTGCCACCCCAAAACAAGAGGGCTATATCTGCGCATGCTTTGAAGAGCTGGGGGCCCCGTCAAAATGATATGTTTTTTCAATTGTCAATTCAGAAATGTCAAAACATCTAGTGTAAGTTGTCAAAGCGCGGGGCCCGTAGCACGTGCTACAACTGCTACTATTGTTAATCCGGCCCTGACAAAATTGCATCCTACAGCCCAGTACACGCAAATCAGGACAAATACATCCCCCAGTCCCCATTATAGGTACCACATGTATTTTTACTAGGGGATGTATTAGTCCTGATTTGCTTAGGACAAATACATCCCCCAGTCCCCATTATAGGTACCACATGTATTTTTACTAGGGGATGTATTAGTCCTAATTTGCTTAGAAGTCCCCCCCCTACCACATGTATTTTTACTAGGGGATGTATTAGTCCTGATTTGCTTAGGACAAATATATCTCCCAGTCCCCATTATAGGTACCACATGTATTTTTACTAGGGGATGTATTAGTCCTAATTTGCTTAGAACAAATACATCCCCTAGTCCCCATTATAGGTACCACATGTATTTTTACTAGGGGATGTATTAGTCCTGATTTGCTTGGGACAAATACATCCCCTAGTCCCCATTATAGGTACCACATGTATTTTTACTAGGGGATGTATTAGTCCTGATTTGCTTAGGACAAATACATCCCCCAGTCCCCATTATAGGTACCACATGTATTTTTACTAGGGGATGTATTAGTCCTGATTTGCTTAGGACAAATATATCCCCCAGTCCCCATTATAGGTACCACATGTATATTTACTAGGGGATGTATTAGTCCTGATTTGCTTAGGACAAATACATCCCCTAGTCCCCATTATAGGTACCACATGTATTTTTACTAGGGGATGTATTAGTCCTGATTTGCTTAGGACAAATACATCCCCTAGTCTCCATTATAGGTACCACATGTATTTTTACTAGGGGATGTATTAGTCCTGATTTGCTTAGGACAAATACATCCCCTAGTCTCCATTATAGGTACCATATGTATTTTTAATAGGGGATGTATTAGTCCTGATTTGCTTAGGACAAATACATCCCCCAGTCCCCATTATAGGTACCTCATGTATTTTTGAACAGAATATCTTTAGAAATATAGCTAATTGAAGATCTTGATCTGATGTGAGGGTAACAAGGGTTCTGTTTTTAAACAAATTTGCACCACATGCCTTACCTACTAAAACACCCAAAACTACTCCAGCCATTGTACAAATCAAAAACAGATTTTTCCGACTCCATTGTATCAAAGAATTCAAAATGGTTCCCTCTGAACCCACAATACGTTTATTGTCCAATATCATTGGAACGTCTGAAACAGAAAGCAGCACAACATTGTTAATAGGAACTAGGATCTTAAAAGTTCCATTTTTTACCCAGTGCCGGATTAACCTTCCGCGGGGCCCGTAGCATTTTCACAGAGCGGAGCCCCCTCTACCCTCCCCCGGCGCCGTCTAAGTAGTCTAATTTTTGGAGCCAGTGTACGTACAAAAATCGATTATCTTTTGGTCTAGTGCCTACAGCTGGTAGATGAAAGTGAAATTAAATTTTGTGAGTATACTATATAATATACAGGGTGTATCTAAATTACGCCGCCGAAAAATTATGGGTGATAGAACACACCATTTGCAGTAGAAAAGACCAATATACCCTATGGCGGAAATGTACCGTGTTCAAAATGGCGGCTTTTTGGTATTATTTTCAAAATGCACACCGCAAGGTACTTCTTGAGGAATAACTTTTCTTTTTGCACATTGTATCAAAAAAAATCTTTTGCCATGTGAGGTTTACCAAAATTTGCCATAGAAATCATATGTTACATGGGGCAAAACAAAAAGTTATAACCAATTTTTTCCAATTCTAATCAAACAAGGTTCTAAAATTTTAGCGGACTCGCCAAACACTTTGTAAAAAAGACCCGAAAAAATTTCTGTGAACCCGACGGCACTCTTTAAGAATAACATGCCCCTTTTTTTGGCCTTCAAAAAATATGAATAATTTTTTGGCGGTGTAATAGATACACCCTGTATATACTATTACTATATACGAGTATACTATTACTAATCGATAAATCATGGTTACGGCTCATATTAAAAAAAACAATTTGCTTATGTTGCAATACTCGTTTCTTTATGAAGTTTCTAGTTAGTAGCTACCTAGTTGCACTTTCCTAATTTAGATTTTACTACCTACATACTTTGAAGAGTTGGAGGCCCCGTCAAAATGATATGTTTTTTTTCCCAATTGTCAACTCAGAAATGTCGAAATATGTACGTCCACATTATGTCGATCGAAAGTGTCGATCGACATAATTAGTAGAGAAGTACTGTGCTGTTCTTCAGTAAAGTTCATTTTGATACTAATAAAATCACAATAATATTAATGTACTTAAAAAAGAAATAAAACTAAATGACCCCAACCAAAACCAAACCACATTCAATTGTCATCGAAGATCTACCACTGTGCCAAATTTCAGCTCAATCGGACAATAGGAATTGGTTTAAATTTAATTTCTAAGATTTAACCACAAACATACATACATAGTAAGTTAAATAAAAGCCTTTAATAATTAAAAAGGAAAATTGACTTAGGTTATTATTCGGATGTCTCACTTCTCCGGTTGCATAGAAGGAGGAGTTGGGGGAATATTAGTTAGGTTAGAAGTGATGCTTTCGAATATTTACGCCTATTTTCAAGTGTTTTGATACATTTTTTGTATCAAGTTTACGGTTGTTTAAGTTATTCATATTTAGGGATAAATATGAACATTTAAGTTTTACGGTAAAAAAATATTATTTTTATTTTCTAAATAAACGCACTCCTATTGTATCATTATTTCACAAAAAAACTAAGTGTTTAAAGCTATTTTTGACGCGTTCGACACGTCTACACTTACAATTTTATTCATTCGACTCGAAATCTTGTCATAAAAAAATCCACTTTATTCGGGTTACATTCTACTCGACAAATGTCGATCGACATAGTGTGGACGACCCTTAAGCTGTCAAACAGCGGGGCCGTAGCACGTGCTACAAGTGCTACTATTGTTCATCCGGCCCAGGTTTTACCCTCCCCCACCTCCTCATTTGAGCTCCAGCGCAGATAATAACAGACAAATTGAACTCGATCTTACTGTAATACCTTGACGTAACGTCTAAATTTTGAAATGACCAGCGGATCTTCACAAACTTCGCAGCCGTAAAGCCCCGGTAGCTCAATGGCCGTGGCGTCTACCGGAGTATGGTGTAATATCCTCTATATTTTGACCACATAATAAGACTTGGGTTTACTGCTGGCGGAACAAGACCTTAGAACAGGGGTTCTCAAACTTTTTGATACCGCGCCCCCTTTTCTTGAAATGAAAGCCTCCCACGCCCCCCTCCCCTTTACATTATAAATTATGAATGGGTATGGGTGTTGCTGAATGATATCTCATTCAAATTTCCTAAAAATCATGTTCAATGGAATTACTTTTGTAAAAAAAATTGCGCACATATATTTTAACTTAATGATAATAATTCAATTGCTCTCGCGCCCCCTCTTGGCTTGCCTTCACGCCCCCCAGTTTGGGAACCTCTGACTTAGAGGCTTGGCCCCTTGTGTAAAATAAGTAGCTTATTCAAGCTACTCTCCAGCATATACTCAAACTAAATCTCTCATTTTTACTTTCCTTATCCTATAAAATAGAAAGAACAGACTTGAAATTTGGTATGTATGTGGTACGGCAATGATAAGTATAGTTCATGAGATATTTTGTTCACAAACAGAAACACACGCGAACCAATAGCTGAAATTCTGGAGACATCAAAACTTGATTTGACATGGAAAATTTCAGGCCATTAAAAGATTTCTTTCATTTTATAGGTAGACTAGCTGAGTACCCAACAACACGTCCTACCCAACAACACGTCCTACCCAACAAACTTGGTGTTCAATTCTATTATAGATAAAACCCTATTCGCAGACCTACCGAATGTACATACCAAATTTCATTAAAACCGGTTAAGCCGTTTTGGAGGAGTATGGTAATAAACACCATGATAGAAGAATTTTATATATTAGAAGACTTGGAGGAGTATGGTAACAAACACCGTGACACGAGAGTTTCTTATATTAGAAGACTTGGAGGAGTATGGTGACAAACACCGTGACACGAGAATTTTATATATTAGAAGAATTGGAGGAGTATGGTGACAAACACCGTGACACGAGAATTTTATATATTAGAAGAATTGGAGGAGTATGGTGACAAACACCGTGACACGAGAATTTTATATATTAGAAGACTTGAAGGAGTATGGTGACAAACACCGTGACACGAGAATTGTATATATTAGAAGAATTGGAGGAGTATGGTGACAAACACCGTGACACGAGAATTTTTTATATTACAAGACTAGATAAGGAAAATCGAATGATGTTCACACAAGATTTCGTTCCAGACAGATACTATTATTTTTTTTTTTTGGAGAAAGTTACAAACTTAAAATGTGGTTTAATATAATTTAAAAAGTCTTTTTAAACGTTTCACTTTAATTTAAATTTATTTTGAAAAAAAACTTTTTCTTCCGTATTTATTGAACTATTTGAATATATTGAACTCAAGCAGACATAGTTGTACCATTCTTCTAATATACATGAAAAAAGTCCAGTGCAAGTTTATTTTATCAATATAAAATAAACAAACTTGTCTTTGTTTAAAATACTTAAAAAATCGTCTTTTAGAAATTGCTCCCTATAGCCTACAGGAGTTCAACGACTAATTTTTTTTCTCTCTCTTTTTCAGGTATCTACTAATAACAATTTCAGTTTTCTTTACAGGTCCTTTTAATTTTGCAGTGTATTCAAATTTTGTTAATCTAATTTTCAGTTTTGATTTTTTTATATATATTTATAATTTTATTTGAATATAAGGGTGGGGGGGGGTATTTTTGTTACCAAATTTGTAATGTGTCAGCGGTTTTTAACCCCCTGAAACACACTAAATAATAATAATAAGCGTTAAGATGAACGTCCTCCCCCCTAGATAGGTTGGGAAACGTTTTGATCGGCCATGCCTCGATTAAATTTGTTCGAGGCCATGCCTTTAATCGAGGCCATGCCTCGATTAAAGTCGCTCCCTAAAAACTCTTGCGCCATTCGGAAAAAAAAAATCGTAGTGTTTTTTTTTCCATGTTACCCAACCTCTTAAATACACAAAAACAAAAAATAATTCTCTGCATATTTAAAAAAAAATCGAATAAACATTTGATTTCTGCAAAGTTTTCAAGCAATAAAATTGTGAATTAAACGTTTAAAAGTGAGTTTTCTCGTATTTCCCACCATTTAATCGTGAAATTTACCTTCTACTTTCAATTAATCATATTTTAAGTTAGGTTAGTTGCTCAGAAAAAATTAATAGTATCTATCTGGTCCCCATACTTTTATTTTTCCATAAACAAAGCACTTGCATTTATATTTCAGCATGACTTGACTACATGAAATAAAATTAGTTATTAACAACTTACTCAGAAACGGACTGTAATTCGATATTTTTCTAAAAATTCAAAATAATCAACTTGGTTGATGGGTAGGTTCCAAATTTAAACTGAACGGCCCTGTGTATCGATTCTGAAAATCCAGGATAAACTTTGAAGTAGGTACGCATGTTTCAAGTGTTTGTGAATTAATTTTGAATTTTATTTTTGGTACAGAAGCTAAAATTTTGCGCAGAATGTTCGCGTGTTTATTTAAATTAAAAATGTATTGGATGAAAAGTATTCATAAACTAAACTGTAGACTTCGATCAGTTAAAATGGCCACCATGAGACACCGATCGTACGATATAGACCAAAGGCTAAACAGCAAATTATATGAACACAAGACATGTCTCTAGCTACTAAGTGTCATCAAAATTGGGTAAGGCGTTAGAGAGCTATCGAGGAACGAACAAAGAAATAGACGTATAACTAAAAATCCTAGAGTTCATTCAATCAAGACGTTAGAGAGATATGGAGGAACGAACAAAGAAATAGACGTATAACTGAAAATCCTAGAATTCATTCAGTCAAGACGTTAGAGAGCTATGGAGGAACGAACAAAGAAATAGACGTATAACTAAAAATCCTAGAGTTCATTCAGTCAAGGCGTTAGAGAGCTATGGAGGAACGAACAAAGAAATAAACGTATAACTAAAAATCCTAGAGTTCATTCAGTCAAGGCGTTAGAGAGCTATCGAGGAACGAACAAAGAAATGGATGAATAACTAAGAATCCTAGAGTTCATTCAGTCAAGGCGTTAGAAAGCTATGGAGGAACGAACAAAGAAATAGACGTATAACTAAAAATCCAGGAGTTCATCCAGTCAAGGCGTTAGAGAGCTATGGAGGATCGAACAAAGAAATAGACGTATAACTAAAAATCCTAGAGTTCATTAAGTCAAGGCGTTAGAGAGCTATCGAGGAACGAACAAAGAAATAGACGTATAACTAAAAATCCTAGAGTTCATTCAGTCAAGGCGTTAGAGAGCTATGGAGGAACGAACAAAGAAATAGATGTATAACTAAAAATCCTAGAGTTCGTTCAGTCAAGGCGTTAGAAAGCTATGGAGGAACGAACAAAGAAATAGACGTATAAATAAAAATCCTAGAGTTCATTCCGTCAAGGTGGTAGAGAGCTATGGAGGAACGAACAAAGAAATAGACGTATAACTAAAAATCCTAGAGTTCATTCAGTCAATAAAAAACCATTAAATCTAATTATAGCATTTGAGATTTAGTATAACCCAAATTAATAATCAGACTTGAAGATTTACCTAATTATTCATTAGAATTTGCCCGTAGTTCTATTCTGTGAATACCCAGTTGGAGTTACCAACTCCTGGACCATAATCATTTTTTGGGCCATATGGGAACATTAAAAGAAATTTTGTATTTCTTCTTTACATCCATCAAAAAAAGGCAAAATAGGTGTCCATTTAACTTCTATTGGTCATTCGAGACGGGGGTTTTCGCTGGAAATTTGCAAACCAGCTACCCACATTGACCTCACCCAGCCTGAGTTGGGCCGGAAAAATAGCCAGCATCACCAGGGCGCGAACCCACGTGTACACCCACATGGTACAACCTGACTGGACGTTGCCTAACTTCAGTGATCTAACGGGAACTGGTGTATTCAACATGTCATCGATGCTGGCATCAGGATCTACATTCAATGAAGAAAATATGACATAACATAGATTGATTTTTGTAAACTTAACGATGTAAGATAATTTGACGGTGTCGTTTAAGATAAAGTCACTGGGGTTGTCTGTGGTTGACTTTCGACTTTCCACAGTTCGAAAGCAAATGCTATCTTCTTAATATATAAATCAGAAATTTGTGTGTACGTATGTATGAGGGGTTGTCTGTTACAATACCACAGCCCAAATGGTAGCAGACAGCGATTTTGATGGGAATGGCCCCCCCCCCCCAAATCATGATCTTCGGCTATAGGAAAATTATCAGAACTAAAATATGTCAAGCCGTTTTCGAGTTCAAATTTATAATTTTTTCACCAAAATCGGACAGTCACGGTCCGATATCTTAAATTTTGTGTTGACAACATATCAACTCAAAGCGAGAAAGTTTTAGGTGATCATTTAGTCCTTATTTTAGGACATTTTCTGCAAAGGTACAGCCAGCCATTCCAGAGGTACAGGGTCGAAACCGGGAACGGGCAAAATAAAATTTAGAAAATACCAAAAAGTCAGAATGGCCGCGTGCCTCTAAGACCCCTGGCGAAACGTTTAAATCTTGTTTTTTTAAAAGTTGCAATATACAGGGTTATCACAAACTCATACTCCCCCCCCTCCCTCAAATTCCAATGTCCTTAAAAGATAGCAATATAAGAATCGTAGCGAAGCACAAGCGGAATATACAAGACAAAATCATTTCATTAATCGTATACACCACCGAGCTATGGGGCGCCTATTTAAGCCTATAATATTATGTACCTATCATGAGTCATCGGATTATTCATTCAAGGAATTCCATTTAATAATATGTCGTCACTGAGTCAAATAGAAAATCTATTAACTTTGTATTTAAATTAACAAAGACAAGGGCGTAGCGCGGTTGGAAACTGTGGAGGGGGGGTAATGTGTATGAAAAAGCCGACTCACCACTGCAATTTGCCGATTGAAATATTATATATATATAGGAATGAAATTTAAAACACCTTTTTGAGCTATCACTGAATTTTATTGTAAAATTGTTGATTTATATAAAAAATGTATAATTGAACATACATTGTACCCATCACAGCAATTTAATGACATAAGTGTACAAGATAACAATACGCAGAACAGAAATATTGATTTCATGAATGTATCGAATCGACGGCAGATTCGAATTCTGTGGTGTTTTAATAGCGACCATTTTCAACGATTTCATGGACGATAATTTCGTCAAACCACAGATTGCCGAATTATGAATGTTGGAGAAAGTTGGGGGGTGTAACACCGCCCCATACCTTTCACTCGCTACGCCCCTGAACAAAGAATTTGAAAGTATTAAGTGTATCTGCTCAAAATGATCTAAAATAATGAGAATTTCCAGAGAATAAAAAACATTCGAAGGTGAACTGCATAGAGAGATGCAAGATAAAAATATATCTTCCTCGTAATACCCAAGAAGATTATTGAAACCAAAGTTGTACGAGTTGATCCGACCAGAAGATACTTAATGCTTCTCATCAGAAACAAAAAGAGCTTCTATTAGGTATCAAATAAATAAAATAAATTCAGGAATGGATATTTTTTAATTTGGTTTAGCTAGCATCTCTTTAACATCTATTGGTCATTCGAGACGGGGCTTTTACCCACCATTCGCTGGAAACTTGCAAACTAGCTACCCACATTGACCTCACCCAGCTTGAATTAGGCCGGGAAAATAGCCAGCATCACCAGGGAGCGAACCCACGTGAACACCCACATGGTATAACCTCGCAGGACATTGCTTAACTTCAGTGATCGAACGGGAACTGGTGTATTCAAAGTGCCATAGACGCTGGCTAAGAATGGATTTAATAACAAGTATTATTTAACCGAAGGCCTAATTTCTTCCAATCCTGAATAACTTGCCAGCTTTCCACGAGGAAAAGTAAATCATACTTGAGATTGTAAGAAGTTACTTGGGGGTGACATCCTTACAGACCGAGTCAACCTAGTGTAAAATAACACAGAAAGTAACACTGTATTATTATATTACAGTGATTGTCATGGATCTGGAAGACCATGTCAATTATTAGCCTCCGAGAACAGATATACAACTGATCTAGAGAGTCTATCTCATCTGGCTACCATCCAACACGAGGATTCCACTAATGAATGAATCATTTATAATGTAAATCACAATGATGTGCTAAGATCTGGAAGACCATGTCAATTATTAGCCTCCGAGAACAGATATACAACTGATCTAGAGAGTCTGTCTCATCTGGCTACCATCTAACACGAAGATTTTACTCATGAATGAATCATTTATAATGTAAATCACAATGATGTGCTAAGATCTGGAAGACCATGTCAATTATTAGCTTCCGAGAACAGATGTACAACTTATCTAGGGTTGTCTGTCTTATCTGGCTACCATCTAACACGAAGATTCCACTAATGAATGAATCATTTATAATGTAAATCACAATGATGTGCTAAGATCTGGAAGACCATGTCAATTACTAGCCTCCGAAAACAGATGTACAACTTATCTAGAGAGTCTGTCTCATCTGGCTACCATCTAACACGAGGATTCCACTAATGAATAAATCTTTTATAATGTAAATCACAATGATGTGCTAAGATCTGGAAGACCATGTCAATTATTAGCCTCCGAGAACAAATGTACAACTTATCTAGAGAGTCTGTCTCATCTGGCTACCATCTAACACGAGGATTCCACTAATGAATAAATCTTTTATAATGTAAATCACAATGATGTGCTAAGATCTGGAAGACCATGTCAATTATTAGTCTCCGAGAACAAATGTACAACTTATCTAGTGAGTCTGTCTCATTTCGCTACGATCCAACACGAGGATTCCACTAATGAATGAATCATTTATAATGTAAATCACAATCATGTGCGAAGAGAATGTCAGTTTTTCTGCTAACAATGTATTGAAATTTGAACGTCAATTCCTTGGTTTACAATATAAAATAATTAGCTAATCATTGACCCAGTAATAATAGATTTAATATTTTTTTCTAAAGGTTTAGGACAGAGGTTCCCAAAATGGAGGGCGCGCTTGCTGGGTGGGTGGGCGTGAAGGCAAGCCAAGGGGGGCGCGAGACCAGTTGAATTTGAATGAGATAGCATTCAGCAACACATTAGCATTTTGAATGAAATAGCATTCAGCAAACATTAGCATTTTGATGAGATTGCAGTCAGCAGCACATTAGCGTTTTGAATGAAATAGCATTCAGCAAACATTAGCATTTTGATGAGATTGCAGTCAGCAGCACATTAGCGTTTTGAATGAGATAGCATTCAGCAACACATTAGCATTGTAAATGAGATAGCATTCAGCAACACATTAACGTTTTGAATGAGATAGCAATCAGCAACACCCATACCCATTACCCATTCATAATTTATAATGTAATACCCATTCATAATTTATAATGTAAAGGGGAGGGGGCGTGGGGGCTTTCATTTCAAGAAAAAGGGGTGCGGTACCAAAAAGTTTGGGAACCCTTAGGTTTAGTGTATGAGTTTTGAGAAAATCAATTCCTGGTCTTTTTTTTTTTTTTTTCTCTCTCTCTCTCTCTCTCTTAGCGTATGCGTTGTGAATTTTGTCGCTAAAAGCGTTTTTAGAAATAACTGCCTTTCGCTTGACCGTTCGGATTTTTTCTTTCTTATTTGATACCAACAATGTCAGAGGCATCTCTATTCCAAAGAGACTTTGTTTAGTCATCGGCAAGCTACTGACTTACAGTCAGTAAATAAATTAACTGGGCTTTAAAATTGGTGGATCGATTTAGACACGAACATTTAGAAAGGGGAATGGTATACATAGAACAGATGAATAAATAATGAGAGGAACTACTAATAGTTGGCAATTACTGCAAGAACCAACGTCGGTAATATCAAATGAAAGTATACTTTGCAAGACATTAGATATATCTAAACTCTTGAAGATTAAAAAGAATAAAAGATTTCTGCTAAATTAAATTACAAAGATGAAGCAATAAAAATTATATTTGCGAAAATAAAGACAATCAAGATTGCTCTTTCACTAGACACTCGTATACTACTTTCTATTCTACATAGCTTGATGTCTGCATCAAGAAGTACTTCCTGGGCGGCAAGGAAAACGTCAATCCAGCATGGCTCAGGTGTCCGACCATCCGTCACCAGATAGAACCAATCGGGATTGCTCTTTCACTAGACACTCGTATACTACTTTCTATTCTACATAGCTTGATGTCTGCATCAAGAAGTACTTCCCGGGCGGCAAGGACAACGTCAATCCAGCATGGCTCAGGTGTCCGATCATCCGTCACCAGATAGAACCAATCGGGATTGCTCTTTCACTAGACACTCGTATACTACTTCCTATTCTACATAGCTTGATGTCTGCATCAAGAAGTACTTCCTGGGCGGCAAGGACAACGTCAATCCAGCATGGCTCAGGTGTCCGATCATCCGTCACCAGATAGAACCAATCGGGATTGCTCTCTCACTAGACACTCGTATACTACTTCCTATTCTACATAGCTTGATGTCTGCATCAAGAAGTACTTCCTGGGCGGCAAGGAGACAACGTCAATCCAGCATGGCTCAGGTGTCCGACCATCCGTCACCAGATAGAATCAATCGGGATTGCTCTTTCACTAGACACTCGTATACTTCCTATTCTACATAGCTTGATGTCTGCATCAAGAAGTACTTCCTGGGCGGCAAGGACAACGTCAATCCAGCATGGCTCAGGTGTCCGACCATCCGTCACCAGATGGAGACATTTGAGATTGCTCTCTCACTACACACTCTTACTTATATTACTTTCTACGTTATACTACTTTTCGCCTATGGCTCAGATGTCCTCTCACCTGTGATCACCTTTAAAGAGAGTCGAGATTGTTCTTGGTATTCAGATGAATCAAGAAGTACTCCTCAAACGGCAGAAAGAACGTCAATTCATCATTTCTCAAGAGTCCGTCCATCAGTCACCTGATGATAGAGACAGCCGAGTCTGCTCTTTCACTTTGTCAGTAAATAAATGTCACAAAAAATGTAACATTGTAAATTTTTATTTTTTGGTTCGTTTTTGACAGGAGTTAGAACTAAATTATGTTAATATGTTTTGGATGTTATTTGGTTGCCTTCTCCAACAACATCATGAACATTTTTTTTTTTTAATTTGGCATAACGTCTCTTTAACATCTATTGGTCATTGAAGACGGGGGCTTTACTCTCCATTCGCCGGAAACTTGCAAACCAGCTTATCCCACATTGACCACACCCAACCTGGGTTGGACCGGAAAAATAGCCAACACAACGGTCCGCGAACCCACGTGAACACCTACATGGTACAACCTCGCTGAAGGTTGGTCAACTTCAGTGATCGAACGGGAACTGGTGTATTCAACGAGCCATAGACGCTGGCTCATCATGAACATTTATTATGACAAAACTGGAAATTAATGTCATAATATGTTAACCAATGACCACAGAGATGATCTATACAGAAACCAATCTGCTTTCATTTTTACAATAAGTTTGTGCATCGTAAAAAATGTAAACATAAAAAATTTGCAAATGAAAATTACATCAATATCATTGATCAAACGTGAGCCAATAACTGATAGAGATTTGTATCGTTTTCAATCTTATCAGAGAAACTGCTTTATATTTTAATAATGCCGATCAGATACTCGTGTATCGATAGAATGAAACGTGAGCCAATAATTGATAGAGATTTGTATCATTTTCAATCTTATCAGAGAAACTACTATATATTTTATTAATGCCGATCAGATACGCGTGTATCGATAGAATGAAACGCGAGCCAACAATTGATAGAGATTTGTATCATTTTCAATCTTATCAGAGAAACTGCTTTATATTTTAATAATGCCGATGAGATACTCGTGTATCGATAGAATGAAACGTGAGCCAACAATTGATAGAGATTTGTATCATTTTCAATCTTATCAGAGAAATTGCTTTATATTTTAATAATGCCGATCAGATACTCGTGTATCAATAGAATGAAACGTGAGCCAATAATTGATAGAGATTTGTATCATTTTCAATCTTATCAGAGAAACTGCTTTATATTTTAGTAATACCGATCAGATACTCGTGTATCGATAAAATGAAACGTGACCAATAATTGATAGAGATTTGTATCATTTTCAATCTTATCAGAGAAACTGCTTTATATTTTAATAATGCCGATGAGATACTCGTGTATCGATAAAATGAAACGTGAGCCAATAACTGATAGAGATTTGTATCATTTTCAATCTTATCAGAGAAACTGCTTTATATTTAAGTAATACCGATCAGATACTCGTGTATCGATAGAATGAAACGGGAGCCAATAATTGATAGAGATTTGTATCATTTTCAATCTTATCAGAGAAACTGCTTTATATTTTAGTAATACCGATCAGATACTTGTGTATCGATAAAATGAAACGTGAGCCAATAACTGATAGAGATTTGTATCATTTTCAATCTTATCAGAGAAACTGCTTTATATTTAAGTAATACCGATCAGATACTCGTGTATCGATAGAATGAAACGGGAGCCAATGATTGATAGAGATTTGTATCATTTTCAATCTTATCAGAGATCAGAGAAATTGCTTTATATTTTAGTAATGCCGATCAGATACTCGTGTATCGATAGAATGAAATGTGAGCCAATAATTGATAGAGATTTGAATCATTTTCAATCTTATCAGAGGAACTGCTTTATATTTTAGTAATGCCGATCAGATACTCGTGTATCGATAGAATGAAACGTGAGCCAATAACTGATAGAGATTTGTATCATTTTCAATCTTATCAGAGAAACTGCTTTATATTTTAGTAATGCCGATCAGATACTCGTGTATCGATAGACGATCCTCGGAGATCACAGGAGAGAGAATATTGCTAGGGATGGGCTAGTCAGGGAAAGATGATTCGACTCACCCACGAGTCGAATCATCTATTTGAAATGAGTCGACTCTTCAAAGAGTCGACTTACGAGTAGCTTTTTTTGTTGGCTGATAAAGATCAATAAGGGAGAAATATTTTTCCGGGTTTTTGTTGTTCACTTAAGGAAAATGTTCTTTTATCCTGGTGACGATTGATTGTGATATATTTTAATAATGTATTCACCGAAGATGGGGACGTTTATTTGGTAGATGCCCCTTTTGTCAATTGTTTTTATTATGCTTTTCTGATCAAATAAGGTGTTTTTGAAAATTGTCACTCGATAAGAGTCGAGATTCGTCTCATTGAGTCGACTCATATTGGGGAGTCGAGTCATGTCGACTCACCTACGTGAGTCGAAAATCCCTTCAATAGAATATTCCTCAACATCCGGTTGCTCTTGGCCAATTCTTTCCATCAAGATTTTATGCACAAACATTTTAAAATAGATATACCGGTGTTTACAAAAGACGAAAACCTTTCTCTCAGCCATTGGTATTTTGCTCGGTTTGCAATTCTGAAACTAAATCTTACGGAATGAGGGAATCGCACCTAATAAGTAAAAAATATTGGTAGGGCTTTTTGGCCCTAGAAAACGTGTGCCAAATTTCAGCAAAATCGGCCCAGCGATTTGGCTCCCAGAGCTCTGCACACAATTCCATACGTACGTGGAACGTGGTACGTCTCACGTTGAAAATATCGTTTTTTTTTGGACCCCATGACTCCAAATATATCCAAACTTCAAAAATGACCCAAAATATTGAAAATATGGCCCAAAAGCAATAGGAAATGACATATTTGATCTTTATTTTGGGTTCCCGTCAGACGATTTTTAGGCCCAAAAATGTGCAAATTTTCTGAACAATTACAAACTTTATCTTCTATAGGAAGAGAAAGTAAAAACTGCATCGAATAAGTAAAATGTATGTACAGTTTCTTTGTGCTAAGGCCGAACTTCCTCTTCAAAAAAAAATGTGGATAGCACAGTACCTATACCGCATCTGAGTGCACTTACGGTCCAGTCTGTACTTTCTATTAAAATATTAGGCTTACTGCTAAAACCATTATCAAGGCAATCTTACATGAGATTTTCTCAAAAAATTCATAGATCACAAATTTTCTCAAGTCTTATCTTAGAGCAGACTTTCGTTTCAAACATTTCTTTTTAAACCGAAGGAGATAAAAGCTGAGCCTGCTGAGCTGGATCAAATTCATGGTGAATCTGCTCCTTCATTTGCAGCAAATTGTATTTGGTGATGTAATGATTTTAAACCTGGCCGTAAATCAACAATTGATAAATCTCGTCATGGACGTCATGTGGAATTTTTTTCACGTGGAATGATCCATAAAATCCACGATATCGTGTTGGGGGTGGTCGTGATGAAGTCTGTGAAGTAATTAATACCGAAGGCATACTATAAGGCACAATGTTTGAAACTTTGAAAGGGCATGAAGAAAATCGGCCACGTTTGCTGACAGAGGAGAACAAACGCAATCCAGTGCTCAGTTCAAAGGCTGACTTTGTACGCAATCCAGATGATTTTTTGAATCGGTACATTACTGGGGATGAAATAAAGATCATCAGGAAAAGTGATGGCCGCCGGATTTTGGGATTCCCAGGGAATAATCTTCATTGATAATTGTTTCATCAAGAAAAAGTCGAGTCCTTAAAAATCAACTAACTGGAACATCCTGCGCGTTCATTAGACTTAGCCCCATATGACTTCTTTTTATTTCGCAACCTGGAAAAAAGGTTTTGTTTGGGATTCTCAGGGAATAATGTTCATTGATAATTGCTCCATCAAGACAAAATCGAGTCCTTAAAAATCAACTAACTGGAACATCCTGCGCGTTCATTAGACTTAGCCCCATATTACTTCTTTTTATTTCGAAACGTGAAAAAAAGGTTTTGTAGAAAATGATTTGAGTAAAATGAGGTGGTCATTGCCCAAACAAATGCCTATTTGGAAGAGCTTCCGCCATCTTACTTTAAAGGCGGGCTGGAAGAAGAATATAGGACAGATCGTCACCTTATTTCAGAAGGGGTCTAACTCGAAATTTTTCAAAATCGGGTGTTTTGTCCCATGTAATGTAAAATATCAAGCCGCGCCCAATGGTAAGATCAGAATTAAGTTAGCTTTTACAGTTTTTGCTAGAGAGCTCCTTTCTTCAGAGAGCCAATTTCATTTGTTTCTATAGGTATACTGTCTTTAATTCTATAGGTATACTGCCTTTTTTATAACATGGGAGATCATTATAGACTTTGATCTATTTGACTGAATTCGGAACAAAGTTAATACAGTAAAGATCCAATTAAGGAGCTGTAAAAAGCCAACTTTGATGATTTCATGTATTTCTAATGTATTCTTAAAGACCCAGTCATCCATTTCAAAGTAGATCATGCATTTCAAGACGCAGGCATCCTTTTCAAAATAGATCATGCATTTCTACTGTATTCTTAAAGACGCAGGCATCCTTTTTAAAATAGATCATGCATTTCTAATGTATTCTTAAGGACGTAGGCATCTATTTCAAATTAGATCTCTACAGTATTGATTGAAATGGTTCCTTATNAAGAGTGTATCTCTATGAGTTCACAACCCGGGAACCCTAGCGTCCTGAAGCGTTGTAGCGCCATATATGGGCAGTCAAATATAATGTGCGAAGCCGTCTCCTCTTCTTCTCCACACATCCTGCACATCGCCGTTCCCTTGTTGACCCCTATAGTTTTTAGATGTTTCCTTCAACTGTCCATCAAACCCAACCAATGTAGAACCGTCGGCATTATGGACAGATCTTGTTGGAGTGGCCGCATTCCTTGGCCTAGAGACACAGTGAGAGTCGTTGAGAACGTTAACAACAACAACAGTATGCTAATCTCCATCTTATTTCTAAGCAAAATCACATCTATCCATGAATTCCATAACACCGTCACCGCATGAAAAAAGGAAAAACTATCCAACAAAACTACTCCTGAGTTAATGTTTATTGGTAGGACTTGCCTGCTTACACAAAGTCTCTGTTTTTACACATCAGGAACTGGGCTTTCTAACAAGAAGCAAACGATCGAATATAATTTGTAATAAGCAAACGGATGACCGATATCTATCCGATAAGGACAAACCAACAAATACACTTTCGCATTAGAGACCGATATCTATCCGATAAGGACAAACCAACAAATACTCTTTCGTATTAGAGACCGATATCTATCCGATAAGGACAAACCAACAAATACACTTTCGTATGAGAGACCGATATCTATCCGATAAGGACAAACCAACAAATACACTTCCGTATTAGAGACCGATATCTATCCTATAAGGACAAACCAACAAACACACTTTCGTATTAGAGACCGATATCTATCCGATAAGGACAAACCAACAAATACACTTTCGTATTAGAGACCGATATCTATCCGATAAGGACAAACCAACAAACACACTTTCGTATTAGAGATTCTGTAAGATGTAAAGACAAGTTCCATTGATTCTAATGAACCATTTGTGGTGAACTTTCAGAAGCATCATCATGTTTCTGGTTATCACCATGAGACTTGTGACAGTAAAAGTTCTAATTTACTATCTATATCTGTAGCAAACAGTGGTACTCTGATCTCTGACAGATCCACATTAATTGGCCTGACATGAAGAACTCGCCACAAATATAACTAGTGGATCAATATGATCAGGTGTTCACGTTANATCGAAAAGCCCTTAACACCAGACATCACATATCAAAATTTTACGTTTTTGCAACAAACCGCTAAAAAGATAAAAATCATTTTCAAAAAACAAAATATTGGGGGCCCTCGCTCACCTCCCAAGGGGGTGAGGGCCCCCCACAATGTTCAAAATCGAAAAGCCCTTAACATCAGCCATCACATATCCAAATTTTACGTTTCTGCTAAAAAGATAAAAATCATTTTCAAGAGGGTCAATCAATGGTAGCCAGATGTATAAGACTTCAACTCGAAATAAGTTGTTCTTTGCCGTCGAAGTTTTTAATTGTCATCACACATCCAATGTTGGAGGCTAATAATTGACATGGACCCTCAGAACCATGTCAAACAGTAAATTTTATTGCAGAGTTGCTTCCTGTTACGACTATTTTACACTATCAACTCAGTAATATACCCGGAGGGGTCGTATGAGTGGGGTCGGTTTTGAATTAAAGTTAAGCAATGTTAATTATATGACCGATATCTATCCGAAATCAAGTGAAAAAAATGTCCATTCTAAATATTACAGCTCCTTTAATTCCACTGATTCTTTCCGACTTAGTCGGAAAGGTGTAAAAAAGTGTAAAGTAACGTGTAAAAAAGTGGATGGGCGGGGGAGGGGGGCGGCGAATCATTCTTTGCCCCGGGCGCTCAAAGTTCTAGGTACGCCACTGTTATACGTTATGTCCCAGAAGTACTGGCGGAAGCCCTTTGAATAGCTTAAATTATTTGAATTTTGATTGATCCTAGGGATAGAAAAGGGGCCATGGCCATTTGAATGGTGACAGCAAAATTCTCATTTCTTTTACAGGGGTGCCGGAGGAATTCAATACAAATACTGTAAGTTTAGAGTAATTTGTATTGAAAATTTCTCATTCCTCTGGCCCTAATGTGAAAGAAATAAGGATAATGTTTGTCATTTTTTGCTAAAATGTTTCTATACCTATTAAAGTAATTTTCTATTGATTGTACTAAATCATAATCTTACTTCAGACTTTTTACCTGAAGACGACCGTTTTCCGAACGGCCTGAAGAAAAATGAGATTTGACTTTGTCAGTCTACGACACTGATAAAAGAAAATGTATAATTCTGACCTTTTTTGGAACACAATAAAATTGAACTTTTAAATCGAAACTCAAAATCGGGGCCGTAGTACAGGGTGTAACAAAATAAACTTCAGACCCCTCTATCTCCGCCTCTGATAATTTTTTTCAAGAATAAATGAAAGTTACTCCTTATTTTATTCCAACTTTTAGATCCAAAATGTCCGCAATCTTTAAAATGAAACATAAATGGCATAATATACTGAAATGAGTTGTAAATGACGTGTTCTACATAACGTATATTTCATCATGTTAGGTATATGGTAGGCATGGGCTAGTCATCCACGAGTGGACTCACGACTCGACTCACTCACGAGTCGATCAACNTTTTTTTTTTTTTTTTTTTTTTTTTTTTTTTTTTTTTTTTTTTTTTTTTTGACTGATGAAGATCATAAAGGGAGAAATATTTATCCGGGTGTTTGTTGTTTACTGAAGGAAAATGTTCTTTTATTCTGGTGACGATTGATTGTGATGTCTTTTTAATGTATTCGCCGAAGTTGCGGACGTTTATTTGGTAGATTTGTCAATTGGTTTTATTATGTCTTTCTTATCAAATAACGAGTTTTTAAAAATTGTCACTCGATGCGAGTCAAGATCGAGAGTCGAGTCAAGTCATGTCGACTCACCTTAGTGAGTCGAAAATACCATCCCTAGTATATGGGTATGATAGGTACACGATAAACAAGATATTACTACATGAGTGGGGGTTGAATGAGCGAAAACAGAGATCTATAATAGTAGGTAGATAAACAATAGTTATAATTGTAACAATTTCATTTGAATGAAATACATTCTTCTTCAACCTCAACCTGATTTATTGCGTTATAATTAAGAGCAGGTTCCAATAAATATATTAGATGAATTAGCACAATATGTGTAGGTACCCACAAAGTGAAAAATACTACGGGTCCCCCCACAAAATATATTCAAGTTTGAGTAAGAACCTAACACTTGAATCAGTTCCTGATTAAGATTTATTTAAATTAGGGTCAGAAATCATAATCTTTCTAATTGAAATAATATATTCATGTACCTCTAGGTATTTGGCATTCATTGTATTACATTTGTTAAAACTTGAGAGGATGTAACACGAATCACTCTTACAGGGCTATCAGAGTATTCTAATATTTAATTAAGAAACAAAGCACAATGCTGACGTTTGTACGAAGAATCGGTCATTAAAATAGATGAGATCTAAACTTAGCCAGCGTCTATGGCACGTTGAATACACCAGTTCCCGTTTTGTATTGCCAGGCCTATTCTTTGTCTGAAATACTCTCCCGCACGTCGATCCCTGGTCTCATGCACCAGAGACTTGGATATTATGTTGAACATATCCAAGGCTGCTGGTCCGAAAAAGCCGAAGGTTTCGACGGCGAAGGGAGTAAAAATAAAAATATTTGCTTCCCCTATCTCCTTATATTTGCTTCTTTTTCTTTCCTCTGCCTGTTTGGCCGCTTCTCCCGGACCTTTTGGAGAAAGATGGATGTTCGTTTTTGCCAGATTGTCCACACATGTTACGTGCCACACCAATGGTTTACCGTTTTTCCAAGGGATCATTGTCATGCCATCTGGTCTTTTTCCATTCTGTCTAAATAGGCCGGATGGTTCAAGAACAGATGGAACATGGCAATATCCCAAGGCTCGCTTCAGGGTGTTATTGAGGTCATGCGTGATTTAATTAAGATTTTTACACATTTTCAAATTATTCTAAAGACGCATATTATAATATTTTAAAAGAATGCGGAAACAACAAAAAAAACACCTAAAAGTTTACAATCCGATCGTCACAAAAACTAGAAAAAAAGAGACAAATTAAAGCTAGTTTTCAATGACATAAAATATTAAAAATTGCTCACCGTGCATTTTGACTCGTGAATTGACGCAAGAGCTTTTTTTTTTTCGAATTGACCAAAAAAATATGAACATTACGCTATAATTAGGTAAGGACGGGTTAACATATAGATACGTTGATACGTATATATTTACATTAAATGGCTTTAGAAACTTGTTGACCTTGAGCGATTGTTTTTATTTTGATGAGAATGAATCTGAATTCAAGGTTGTATGAGGTCAACTCTTTTAACGACGACATGCCAAAGCTATCATCTGTACGATGAGTCATGAAACGGCCATGTGCGAACCTCATGCGCTTACCTATTTCAGTGTTGTTATGAAATGCGATGCTTCCTGCATCAGCAGTTAACAGAACAAAGGTGGATCTTGTAATCTAGCATTATTAACCTAAAACACCCTACACAAATAAACTGCCAACTTCGCTTACTACGGCTGACAGTAACATGGAGCATCAAATAATTGTACACCAAATGAGACCCATGCCAAATATAATTACAACGTGGGCACGAGAAATAAATCCCATCCTTCACATACATATCAATGGACAATATCTTCCTACTATAAAAGAACCAAAAACCCTGGAGTTCATTTTGATCCTATGCTCACTTTCCGTAATCATACTGCGAACATACATAAAGGGTACGTTAAGTTGACCGGGTCATGTCGGAATTTCCATGTTTTTGTGAACTCTATCGTTAGTGCTACGTTAGACAGCTTTAAATAAATTATGGAACAAAATCAAAGATCTTATGCCGGAATGATTGAATTTAGGACATATTATTTGTCCAGTTTAACAATGAACGACATGGGGAGCTTTTCGAATTATTATAAATCATAGCTCATTGCAAATAGGTAAAATTTAACAAAATTTTCATTACGGAATATATGTAAAATTAGACAAAATCCGATAAAGATAACGATATTGTAATAAAGAAGAAGTTACAAACTAGGGACAACATGATGAGAGCATTGGCAGGCAACTCTTAGGGCAAAAATAAAGAAACGTTGATCACAACATATAAACCGAGCAGGGACAAACACTGAATGGGTGACAGCAAAAAAGTTCACGTTTTTCGAACTAAATGACATTTTTTCTCGAAATTTGTCGCGACGATCTATCAACTCAAAGCGAGAAAGTTTTAGCTGACATCTTACTCCTTCATTTAGGACATATCAGGCTGAGTCTGCGACCCAGCCTAACCTTGCGCAGTCTTCAACACGCATTTTCATTTTTATGAAACCTAACCCAATACTACTCCCAAAACGTTTTGCGCAGCTTAACAACCCGTTACTACTCACCATGTTCTACAGAGGATAACAAACGGGTAGGTAGTATGTAATCTATGTGTGGTATGCTCTGATCGCGTTTGAAAGGTTGTACCTCGGTGATATGATTTCTAATGTAAAAGTCAGATTTTTTTTTCTCATTCTATATCCATAGAACATTGTGGCCCAGTGGCAAGGCCTCTATATCATAGTTGGTAGGTTCTGAGTTCATTTCAATGTGGGATAGTATGTTTTTTTAAAAAAAATATTTTTAAATTTATTTTTAAAAAGAAGTATAACTTCTCACGCGCGTACATAAGTACACACACACATTTTTTTATTTCAGAAGCTCACCATTGATTCAGTGTTGCAATAAAAGTATACTAGCCGTGTGATATTTTAGTAGTATTTTATTTATCACAGTTCAACTTTCAAGGACTCAAAGCTTTTGTCTTCAGTTTCATCCTAGTGAACAAGAACTCGTTTTGGGACAGTTTGATCGTGCACAAATACTATCTGAATTGCAAGGAAGTAAGTTGATCTGTTTCGAAATATCAGTTTTAGTCGGTAAATTGTATGGTAGAAAATATTTTCAAAAAGAAAGTCCACTCTTGTTAATTTAATTGTTTTTTTGGGACGACAATTATTTATGACTTTTGAAGAGACTGACTGCTGTTATTGATGATGATGATGATGATGATGTAGCGGTGTCCTCTCAAAATTAACTTATCTCTCAACTTTTAGATTCATTTTTTTTTAATGGTGGAAATAGGTTGATATGAGGTTGTTTTAAATGTTTTTATTGCCCTTGGTTGGAACTGTAATAGTATCCGTTCCTGTTCTCCGTGGTGTGTACAACAAAATATGACGAGTAAAAATCATAATTTTTTTTTTATTTCTTAGAGTTTATTTTACTTCTAATTCGGCACCGAGTGACCATTTGCAATGGTCAATNACTATCGTTTCTATTTTGTGACATACTGGGAGGATATGCCAGCCATAAGTCGAAATTTACATGTAAAATCCTATGGGACAACTACAAATCTATTCAGAGTGAATAAATAATCATATAAATACATAAATAAATTGAGATAATCCAAAGGTCAATGGGGGTTTCAAAAAGATTTTGCCCCATATTTAACCAATTCAGCAAATTTAATATTAAGTCACTTATTGTTATTTAAGACCCTAAGTTAACTTGGTTGAATCATTTTTTGGACAAGTTATTATTAGGTATATTGTTGTGTTACTTTAATTGTAAAATAAATAAATATACTATTCTATTTTAAAAAAACGGCGGCTATGGCACGTTGAATACACCAGTTCCCGTTAGATCACTAAAGTTAAGCAACGCCCAGCGAGGTTGTACCATGTGGGTGTCCACGTGGGTTCGCGCCCTGTGATGCTGGCTATTTTTCAGGCCTAATGCAGGTTGGGTGAGGTCAATGGTTAATGTGTGTAGCTGGTTTGCAAGTTTCCAGCGAATGGAGGGTGAAACCCCCGTCTTGTTAAAAAGACGTTAAGCCAAATTAAAAAAAAGCTTCAGAAACGAACAACAACTTTTAAGGATGGGACATTCATCCGCTACCATCGGAAACGATATGGCCGCTGTTGATTGATTGATTGATTTTTTTTATTCAGAAACCTTAGATCTGTACGGTTATTCACCATCGCCGCTAAGACTTGCAAAGGCCATTTTTCCTATAATTTTCTAAACATTTCCGAAGGTTTGTTATTGGAAAATATAAACCACAATAATAGATACCTAGGCTACCATCTAAAAAAAATATAAAAAAATAAAACTCACCTTCAATAACTAACAAGCACAATTATTTAAATGAATGAAAAAAAAAACACGAATTAAATAAATAAAGAAAATTTGAAAATAAGTTGGCCGTTATGAACCGCTAATAACAAAGAACTGATTCGTTACTGTTTGTAAACAAAACAACTGATGCGGATCGGTTTGACTAACCGGAACACAACAAATCAGAGGTACTGACTGATCGGTTGAGTAAAAAGTACTAAAGTTGTAAAGATGAACATTCTAAATGATTAACCCCTTCCATTCACAGTCACAGGTGAGAACAGTGTCTGACTGTTATATTTCATTCTGCTTGAAGAGTATCAACAAAGGAGAGTAAGAACAGGGTTATAACAGTATCTGTCTGTTATATTTCATTCTACTTGAAGAGTAACAACAAAGGAGAGTAAGAACAGGGTTATAACAGTGTCTGTCTGTTATATTTCATTCTACTTGAAGAGTAACAACAAAGGAAAGTAAGAACAGGGTTATCAGAGCACCCCCCGTGTTGACTATTTGGAATGGACACGTTGATCGTAGTAAGTTAGAGCGCCGGCAGAATTGTTGAGGAAAGTTGCAATTACCTCTTCTTAGGAGTCTCGGGCAACATAAATGAAAGTTTAAAAAGCTGATTGATTGATTAAATTTGGTTTACTTGGGAGGGTCAGTGTGTTTGTTGTATTTTCCTACAATACAAAAAGATTAGAAAATACTGCCAGTGTAAAAGAAAGATGTGAGTTATGAATCGTTTGACTGATTAGATCACTAATGAATCACTTAGTAAAATTATCTAATCATGTGATTGTCATTCATGAGTCAATGACTCAGCAAAGTGTTTGGCTCATTTGAGTTATATGCTATGCATGACTATATGCTTTGTTGGAGCATAGCATATATCATAGGACTGTTCTCAGCTATTACGGTAATTGTACTCTAGTGATGGCATATCTTCCAAAAATATATCGAATTTTCGATACCTATATCAATATACAAATATATCGATATATGAGAAATATATTGATATATATTGACGATATATATCGGTTTATTAGAATTTTACGAGGTGAATGGGTGGAAATGTCGTCTCCTCGCTGTACTTTCATAACCTGACCTTTCCCTACTTTCCAGTTTCCATCAATGACTAATTTCAAAGCGACAAGTAGGATCTCCCTAAAATAGAAAACTTCGGGTAAAAAAAAGGATACCTTCTAATTTTATCGCTATATTAAGAACATTGAAAAAAAACTAAATTAGTGTACATATTAAACGATAGATCGTGAAAAATATATCGATATATTAAACGATATATCGTGAAAAATATATCGATATATGAAACGATATATCGTGAAAAATATATCGATACATAGGAATAAAATATATCAATATATATCGATTTTCGATATATAGTGTCATCCCTATTTTACTCATGCACTAGCTCCGAGGGAGAGGCAGACTGTTCTACATTAGTCTCCCTCACTGAGGAGATATTTACTGTAGATCTTTAATGTAGCCAATCTTGAATACTCTGCTGTACCTTCAGACTTCAAATAAAAGTTTTAATGAAAAAGATATAGTATTTTATCTGCCTTATTATAGTTTTGAAATAGTATCCAATGTATGTGTCCTCCCTCGGCCCGAGTTCACGGTCCAAATTACTTGACTTTATGTTCTACACTTTTGCTATTTTTAGTTCAATTTTTTTTCAGAACACTTTCATCAAAAACTTTGGCAAAAAAACACACGTAAACAAAATTGACTAACACCAAGTAAAGTAAACCTGTGGCTACATTGACTATCAAAACCTGGACAGAAACTGTAAAATATAGTATATCAATAAACAAATATATCGATATATGAGAAATATATTGATATATATTGACGATATATATCGGTTTATTAGAATTTTACGAGGTGAACTGGTGGAAATGTCGTCTCCTCGCTGTACTTTCATAACCTGACCTTTCCCTAGTTTCCAGTTTCCATCAATGACCAATTTCAAAGCGACAAGTAGGATCTCACTAAAAGAGAAAACTTCGGGTAAAAAAATGGATAACTTCAAATTTTATCGCTATATTAAGAACATTGATAAAAACCTAAATTAGTGTACATATTAAACGATATATTGTGAAAAATATATCGATACATCGGAATAAAATATATCGATATAAATCGATTTTCGATATATAGTGTCATCCCTATTTTACTCATGCACTAGCTCCGAGGGAGAGGCAGGCTGTTCTACATTACATTAGCCTCCCTCACTGAGGAGATATTTACTGTAGATCTTTAATGTAGCCAATCTTGCAATACTCTGCTGTACCTTCAGACTTCAAATAAAAGTCATTTAATGGAAAAGATATAGTATTTTATCTGCCTTATTATAGTTTTACTTGACATAGTATCCAATGTATGTGTCCTCCCCCGGCCCAAGTTCACGGTCCAAAATACTTGACTTTATGTTCTACACTTTTGCTATTTTCAGTTGTGGCAAAAAAACACACGTAAACAAAATTGACCAACACCAAGTAAAGTAAACCCATGGATACAATGACTATCAGAACCTGGACAGAAACTGTAAAATATAGTAAACCTATCATTGACCAACACCAAGTAAAGTAAACCCATGGCTACATTGACTATCAGAACCTGGACAGAAACTGTAAAATATAGTAAACCTATCATTGACCAACACCAAGTAAAGTAAACCCATGGCTACATTGACTATCAGAACCTGGACAAAAACTGTAAATAGTAAACCTATCATGAAATGTAAATCAAATCAACTTCTAACTGGACCGAGCTGGACCCTGTATTAAGTTGTCTGATGTATAACTGATCTTCTATAGCATGTTGCCAGTATTCAACTTCTTAGATACATAATATTGCGCAGTACATAATGTATGTAATTGTAATGAATTTACATCTTAGATCATCAGCGTGGATTAGGAGGGATCTGATCTCTGAGTTTTTGATATGTATATGGTATCTTAGAGTTATAGAAATGTTCTTAATTTTATATGACTAGTCTTCGGTGTTTATCAATTAAATATTTTAATTTTAACGCAAACAATTTGCCTTACAAAACAAAGGAAAGAGACACATGCAGCAATCACTGCGCGTCGTCCATGTCCTCCCTTACAAAGGAAAGAGACACATGCAGCCATCCCGGCGCGTCGTCCATGTCCTCCCTTACAAAGGAAAGAGACACATGCAGCCATCCCGGCGCGTCGTCCATGTCCTCCCTTACAAAGGAAAGAGACACATGCAGCCATCCCGGCGCGTCGTCCATGTCCTCCCTTACAAAGGAAAGAGACACATGCAGCCATCCCGGCGCGTCGTCCATGTCCTCCCTTACAAAGGAAAGAGACACATGCAGCCATCCCGGCGCGTCGTCCATGTCCTCCCTTACAAAGGAAAGAGACACATGCAGCCATCCCGGCGCGTCGTCCATGTCCTCCCTTACAAAGGAAAGAGACACATGCAGCCATCCCGGCGCGTCGTCCATGTCCTCCCTTACAAAGGAAAGAGACACATGCAGCCATCCCGGCGCGTCGTCCATGTCCTCCCTTACAAAGGAAAGAGACACATGCAGCCATCCCGGCGCGTCGTCCATGTCCTCCCTTACAAAGGAAAGAGACACATGCAGCCATCCCGGCGCGTCGTCCATGTCCTCCCTTACAAAGGAAAGAGACACATGCAGCCATCCCGGCGCGTCGTCCATGTTCTTTCTTTTTTGTTTTTCAATTCCATTTGTGATTGAGATTTTGATAATTTTGTTTTTCTGTAACCATCACTTTCAATTAAATCCATTTTCGAATCAGATCGAACGAGCTCTTGTTTCTTTGAAATTTTATTTATATTATACTAGCAGAATACGCCCGCTTCGCTTGGCGCCTTAGAGGCATGGCCGTTTATAGTTCCAACCCCCTTTTTTTCGCGATAAAAAGTAGCCTATGTCCTTTCCTAAAGTTTAGTCTATCTCCATACCAAATTTCATCAAAATCGGTTCAGTAGTTTAAGCGTGAAAGCGTAACATACATACATACACACATACAGACAGACAGAGTTACTTTCGCATTTATATATTAGTATGGATTCAGACATTATACTTCTTAGTTAGAAAATTATTGGAGAAAATTAGGAAATTTATCAGGAAATGATAAACTAATAATAAGCATTTCCTTATCTTGTTAATACATTTGGAATTTAATCAGGAAATGATAAACTAATAATAAGAATTTCCTTATCTTGTTAATACATTTGGAAATTAATCAGGAAATGATAAACNGCCAACGATACGTGGTGTTCCCAAGCGGTCACCTATACAAGTACTGACTGCGCCCGACGTTGCTTAACTTCAGTGATCTGACTGGAACTGGTGTATTCAACGTGGTATGATCGTTGGCAAATGTTAATGCATTAAAATTATCAGTAGTCATTTTTTGAAAAATGTCGGGATCCTAGTAAACCAATCATGGTTACAAATATTAGACCATTTGCATTTGTTCATTCATTATTTTAGCCTCCTAATTGTATGAAGTGAGTTCTCATAATGAGTAGACAATAGCCGTATGGTCAATACGACTATTGTTTTCATGTATGAGGCTGGGTGGAGCCGACTTTTGTATTTTTTTTTTTTTTAATTATAGCGCAGTACATAATGTATGTAATTAAAAAATTCATAGCGTCAAAACTACATTAATGCTAGCAAAATTCAGACACCAATGCAGCAATTACTGACGATCTCAAGGGAACCCCAATGTCTTAGAATTTTTCCGGCTTCCCCGGCATACTGTTGTATAGGGCCATGGCCCTTATTATAGGAGACTGGAACATATAAGTCTCTCTAATATCCCAATAGTAATATTGAACAAAATACCACCAGAGGATCTGATCCTTTGATCTGGTATCCTCAAGGATACATTTTCTATCAGGTACTGATGATTGAACAAACCCTCGAAAATTGTTTGCAAATATTTGATTTGTGCGTTCTTTCTTCTCGTCTCTAAGGAGTCAAGTTGGAGGTGATCAATTAATAAGCCGTACTCAATATGGTATGGGTCTGGGTAGAGAGGATAAAAGTTATTTTCTTTGTTGAAGAGGTTTCTAACAAAGCGAGCCCGCAGTCTCTCTATGAATTTTATGGGGTCCGTATTCAAGAACTGATCGCAGGAAGGCTTGGAACAGAAACTTGCTTGAGTGTTGTGAATAAAACTTTTAAAATTTCATTAAAAAGATAAGAATATGGATAATGAGAAATAATGTGTTCGCTTATAAAGAATTGTGAAAAGGCACAAATAATATATTATTTATTAGGTAATTAGAAAACAAATTATACACAAAGAGGAAATGTAATAAAATTTACAACAAAAAGTTTATGATAAATTCAGACGACTAGCAGATTTCTCTCTCAACCAAATGTCTGAGAATCAGTTATAAAGGGTGTCCAGGAATTTTTAGACAAATGCTCAATATCGATTCAGGAGGGCAAACTAATAAGTCTTTAAAATTCTATGAGCACATGGCCGCAAATGCTTCCTAACGAAGATGTGAAATAAAAAGTGAAAATCAAGTAGACAACAGCCATGTGTCTATTCTCATGTATCTACAAATTTAATTTTAAAAATCTTCAATTTTATTTCATTGAACAAAAAGTCGTATTTTTTACGACGAGTCATAAAAACTATTCATTCCATAATGTTCTTTNTTTTTTTTTTTTTTTTTTTTTTTTTTTTTTTTTTTTTTTTTTTTTTTTTTGTATATATAATGTTCACACGCAGTTAAATACACTGCAACATTGAATTTTTTTTTGATTATTTCTATTTCGCAGTCGGATATTTGGGACTTCAAGATATATCTTTTCAATGAAACCAGGACATATTATATTTTGATTAACAATATTGTGAATGAAATAAAGAGTGAGGTTCTTAGAGTGAGGTTTTGTTTCATTCGATTACCCTGTTCCAAAAAATCGACGACTCTGTGTTGAATGAAATAAAATTGAAGTATCTTGACCTTGACTTCAGTTAAATTTTGAAATGGTTTTAAATAAATATAACTGAATTATATCTAAGAGATGGACTCGGCCTTTATGTTGTAATATGCAGGGTTCCGCAATTAGTATTTCTACATTTGAAAGAGCTGGCAAATTAAAACGAAATGAGATATTTGAAAAATTATTTTGTATTCTGAAGCTTGTGTATTCTATTTTTTTTTTTTATTNAAATAATGTCGCCCAAATGACGGCCTTGGCGAGAAATGAGAAATACACATTTGGAGTCTTTCGCGGAAGTTTTCCATGACTCTCGTCGGCATACCAGCATCAATTTGGATGATTTCTTCAAAAATTGCAATTCTTCAAGGGTCCTAGGGCGATGTTTGAAGACCTCAGCCTTCAGGCAACCCCACAGGAATAAGTCACAGGGACTCAAATCCGGCGAGCGAGGGGCCCACGAAAGGAATTGGATCTGTAAAGTGCAAATCGTACGTTGTGCGGAACGCCCTCTGAGTGGCTATAATGTATTAACTTTTTAAAAAAAGAGCTTATCAAGGAACGCATGATGCTCGCGCGAACAAACCATTGCGACACCTTAAAACTAGATGTCATTTCTTGTTGAATATCACAAACCCTACGCTCCGCCTACTATTACTTCCCCTCCCACGATTTTTTGAAAAGTGGAAGAACTAATTGCCGCACCTTGTACTTAATTTTCACTTTTTGTTCCATATGTTCAGATTTAACTTCCTCAATTATTTACGTTAGTGAGCACTCGTAAAAAATTCCAAGTACCCTGTTGAATATGCACAACCTAATTTTTGCGATAAGAATAATTTAGATGTTTTATATTTTTATTCTGTTTTATAAGTTTCGTTCTTTTTTATATCTATTAGTAACATTCAGTACAGAACATAAAATGTTATTTGATGTAGCCGGTGTTGAGATAGTATCATAGCGTGCATTATATAAATGGTGAACGGTGAATGATGTATAAAAGTTACAACACGAAACCGGTCAAAATTTTGCAGAGTAGTGCTTGCATATTCCTTGAGGGTTCCGTACTGAAAAATATATTTTTTACTCTCGTATTGGTGAGATTAGGTTTTATTTTTCGTTAAGAAAAGATCGTGACAATACGAAATCAACGAAAAATTCAATTGACTATCTCTTACCGTTTCTTAAATAGAGCCCTGAGACTGACGGACAGACATGTAATGCAGCATTAATAATATGGTTCTTGTTTTTCACTAAAACAAACGACCAAGATTATTCCATCAAAAAGAAACTGACCTTACTTTAGCCAAATTGAAATTGATTAAAAGATCACGGTCGAATAGAAATGACCAATTTTTATTTTTAATCAGAATTGATAAATAATATACCAAGGCTAACACACACGCGTCATACTCACAGCACAAACATTTTGAGGCCAACGATCATACCACGTTCAATACACCAGTTCCCGTCAGATCACTGAAGTTAAGCAACGTCGGGCGTGGTCAGTACTTGGATGGGTGACCGCTTGGGAACACCACGTATCGTTGGCTCTTTTTTCCGGCCCAACCCAGGCTGGGTGAGGTCAATGTGGGTAGCTGGTTTGCAAGTTTCCAGCGAATGGATGGTAAAATCCCCGTCTTGAATGACCAATAGATGTTAGAGAGACGTTAAGCCAAATTAAAAAAAAAAAAACATTTTGATCGGAAAATATTTTAGAGACGTTCTGAACGAAAGCGAAGGATCTCAGCTCAGATCTTCCCAGGGGGAGTTCACAGGATCACGCGAAAATGTGCTGCAAATTTGTCGTTGTCAACAAAAGAGAAAACATTTTTTATTCAAATATTCATCGGAGATTTTGGACAAATTACTGAACAATGTGCCAGGCATAATAATAATAACCCAAAAACCTTGTTCGCATATACCGGGAACTTTGTATTTAGCTAAAATACAGTATGTTTAGTCATTTCAATTGTAAATATATATAATTTTTCAAATTTTCGACCCGTCCGGGAATCGAATCCGGAACCTCCGAGGTACAAGCCGAGTGTGATGCGCACTCTGCCACGGAGACGTCTAGTCATTTCAATTGAATTCTATGGTATATTTATCGCCGAAATAAAAAGAATCTTCAAAACCAATCAAATGGTTAGAGAGATACCGTGCATCTTTCTATCGTTAGACATCAATAAATACATGACAACATGAAAGTGAATATATCACAGAGGCTGTTGCCCCAGGATCGGACAATTATTCCAAAAAAGAAAATTAGGAATTGGATTCCATTGGCACCGCTTTTGAGTACATTACTTGAGAAAAACAACTTATAAAGTGAATCAAGAACACAGACAGAACGAAATGACAGATTTCAATATAATGGCAATAATAAACACGTGAGGTAACGTAGCGCCTGGTGCTCTTCCACATAATTGTGTAATATTGGTCTCCTGTAAACATAAACACCAGGGAGGTCAGTTTGATATGCTCTTCCACATA
Organism: Pachypsylla venusta; assembly: GCA_012654025.1. NCBI lineage: Eukaryota > Metazoa > Arthropoda > Insecta > Hemiptera > Aphalaridae > Pachypsylla > Pachypsylla venusta. The sequence goes on from CM022875.1 coordinate 41,412,893, forward strand.
ATTGTGTAATATTGGTCTCCTGTAAACATAAAAACCAGGGAGGTCAGTTTGATAGCCATCCGCATGCACTGCCATCACGATAAAGATGTTGTCAATAATGATTAATACAAAATAATTGATTGATACACAAAACACTTAATCAAGTTGAAACAAAATAGAATTCACAAAAAGAGCCTTTGTACTAAGCTCAGGGAGGTTATTATTTAAATTATAATTACACACAGAATGGTTCAACAACGCAGTGTTGAGACAATATGTTAATAGTATACCTTATTTCTTTGTTATTGTTGTTGTTTATTGTTTATTGTTTATTGTTTGTTGTTTGTTGTTTGTTGTTTGTNTATTATTTTTTTTTTTTAGCCTTATGAAAGGCATCTTTCCAACAACTTTACATGTGCATACAGAAAAAAAAGAAATCTTATAACCCACATGAAGCAATAATATTTGCTCATGTAGTTCAGTCATTTAATCAATTGTCAAAAAAGTTGACTGTCACATATCAAGTTGCTGAAAAGATAATAAGTAGAACTATCTGAGCGCAACGTATTGTAAATTATTAAAAAAAAAAATTCTTCAAAAAAATATTTGTACCATTCCATTTAAATTTTCCAAGAAATCGACATTTTGGTCAAAAAAAGCTACTTCCAAGATTCGAACCTGGATACTAATGTTACCATTCGAATGGCCATAGGCCCTTTTCTATCCCTAGAAACAAACAGAATTCAAAAATTCCAAGCGGTTCAAAAGTTATGGGCACCGGGCAGGACTTCTGATTGGCTAAATACCAAATTTCATCAAAAGTCCGATGTTTGGATTCTGCGCACCTTGAAACGTAAAATATCAATTTTTTTCCTGACGACTCCAAAATTCATTATTGAATAATAAACCAAAAAACTTACTCTAGTATGGCTTTTGATACAAAAGTCAGGTTTTCTTCTCTCCAATCGACCTTTTTCTTTATAACATAACATTGAACCATTAGGATATGGCACTTTCTCTGGGTAAGTGTCAAATTTAGGTTCAGGTGTTTTATTATCTTTGAAACAAAGACTGTTGATTACTACTAAAATTAAATTTGTATTAGGAATGTACTCCAACAAGTAAGGTCTGTAACAGGAAAAGTAAATAAGTGTGAGTCAGAATGGATACGCTTCTATGAAATGAACATTTCAAATACATTTTTATTGTTTCATATTACAACAACAACAAAAAATAACAAAAATAATATTTGATACTCCCACTTCTAAAAATCTGGTAAATGTATTTCCAAATCTTGTGTCGAAGTGGGGAGACATTTAAAAATGTCCAAATTTTCTGCACAATTACTTTAAAACATTTAAAAATGTCCAAATTTTCTGCACGATTACAATACTTTATGAGCCCGAATACTTCTTTCAGTATCTTTCATACTTTACCTGGTACAATCACTTCTCTGAACCCGAATACTTCTTTCAGAAGTATCTTTCATTCTTTACCTGGTACAATCACTTCTCTGAACCCGAATACTTCTTTCAGAGTCTTTCATACTTTACCTGGTACAATCACTTCTCTGGACACGAATACTTCTTTCAGTATCTTTCAGTCTTTACCTGGTGCAATCACTTCTCTGGACCTGAATACTTCCTTCAGTATCTTTCATACTTTACCTGGTACAATCACTTCTCTGAACCCGAATACTATTACCTGGTACAATCACTTCTCTGGACACGAATACTTCTTTCAGTATCTTTCATACTCTTTCGTTCCAAAACGTACAGATCCACTATTCTATCACATGGTTGTGGTCTAGTACGGTTGATCTTAATAATGTCTCGGATCATTTCAGATGGAGATGGTTCCATAGTGGTATCTTTGTCAAAAGTTGGTGCTGAGGAAAGTGGTTGGTCACTCATGATATCTTCATAGGCTTCAGATTTAATGTTGACATAGTCATCATCATCTTCGTCCTCTATCATTATGTCCTCACTTTCTTCCTCTTCTTCTTCTTCTTCGTCCACTGAAAACAAAGAAAATGCTATTGAAGTAATTCTTTTAGCATCTCTGTAAAATTATTATGTTGTGTAAATCATTTACTTGTGTTAATAATTAAGCTGTAGTGATTGACATAGTTTTGGGAGACCTTTTCAGTTATTCTCTTGCAAACAAAATAAGTAAAGAGAGACAAATAATTTTTAATTTATTAATTTATTTAAAAACAATAAACAAAAGTGGTCCTGCGAACATATTTGTTGGGTGCCTTCAAAACACAGCATACCATTCAATCCATTATGGACATTATTTGTGATATAATGTCTTTAACGACAGACATAGTCTTATTTACAGTTAGGTATATTGGGATACTATTGAGCGCTCGTTCATAGTTAAACTCTTATTAATACTCTTTTAAACAATGTTTACACTACATAAATTGAAACCTAAGTCTGTTTCGAAAGGCTTATCAAGTTCTCACTTACTCAAGATACGCGCATACTTTTGAAATGAAAATCCTGGTTGTACCACTATTTAGGTACAACACGAAAAACATATCTTAAAAAATAAATAAATTTACAGTTATTTGACCAAATAATTGAAAATTGTTGTTGTTTTTTGGCTTAACGTCTGACGTTCAGGATGCTTCCTGAATACACCAATTCCCGTTAGATCACTGAAGTTAAACAACGTCAAGCGAGGTTTTACTAAGTGGTTAACCACGTAGGTTTGCGATCTCGTCATGGTGGCCATTCACGACCCAACCCAGTTTAGGTGAAGTCAATGTGGGTAAAACCTCCGTCTCGAATGAGCTAAAAAAACATGCTCACCTTCTGGATCTCTGAAATTGTATGCCAAACTACCAAACCAATTTAGATTAAATTGCATTAAAGACAAAAATATGTTGGCTGCGGTCCAATTAATCATCCAGGCGAGATGGTTTATAGGCTGGAAGAATTTAAAAGGGAAATGTTAGTTCTATCTTGTACAAGATCCTATCTCATAAAAACAATATCATTGAAAAAAGGCCAAATTCCAAACACTCTTCCAAAAAATTTCGGCCATGAAAGTAGTGATATGTATTACTGAAG
>CM022875.1:41425519-41448464 GCA_012654025.1 Pachypsylla venusta
AAGTAAAACAAAATACTTGACTAGATACTTTCCAAAATGTTTGATATGACTTCTTTACACTTGGATGACTTGAAAGAAAAATATCAAAATTGTCCTGTACTTTCTCACCGCTGCCTGGCAACAACAGTCTACCTGGGCCCCCGGGGGGGCCCAGAGCCACCAAAAACTATACAGCAAATTTCCTTCATGTCCTAAATCTGTATATATTTAGGACATTGTATACCAAATTCTGCCAAATCGAATGAAAATTGTGGCTTGCATCGCGTGACAAACAAACATACATACACATATACAAGTGCATTTCAGGATGTATACTGGGGTCAAAAGAGGAGTTCGCTAACGTTCACAATAATCAGTATTTTATTTTTTGAGGGGATGGTATAGTCCTTGCCGTGCTAGTTATATTAGTAAATATAGTTTGCAGAGCTGTGTGTAGTTATTACCGTGCTAGTTACATTAGTCAATATAGTTTTCAGAGTTATGTGTAGTTCTTACCGTGCTAGTTATATTAGTAAATATAGTTTGCAGAGCTGTGTGTAGTTCTTACCAAGTTAGTTGTATTTAATTAGTAAAAGTTATATTTAATTAGTAAATATAGTTTGCAGAGCTGTGTGTAGTTCTTACCGTGTTAGTTGCATTAGTAAATATAGTTTGCAGAGCTGTTTGTAGTTCTTACCAAGCTAGTTTTATTAGTAAATATAGTTTGTAGAGCTGTATGCAGTTCTTACCGTGTTAGTTATATTAGTAAATATAGTTTGCAGAGCTGTATGCAGTTCTTACCGTGTTAGTTATATTAGTAAATATAGTAATATTAGTAAATATTGTTTGCAGAGCTGAGTGCAGCATCTGAAGTCCTACGACTGCTATTGGAGCTTTTTTCTCTTCATCGCCTACAAATATAGCATGTGTTGCTGTTACCCGAGGTTTTTTATCCAGTGAAAATGTATCGTCAATTTCTGAGCCATACGCTGAAAGAAAATACATTTTTTGTTAAAATTTAAAATGAAAAAAATAAAATAGACATTTATTTATCAAATGCTATTTCATTCAAATTTTCTAAACATCATGTTCAATAAAATTAACTTTGTAAAAATATACATATATTTAAAGTAAATGATAATAATTCAACTAGTCTCGCGCCCCCCTTGGCCTTCCTTCACGCCTCCGAAAGGAGGCGCGCCCCCCAGTGTGTGAACCTCTGCTATAAAAGATGGTTGTACCCAGCGAAATTGTGAGTACACTATCATGCAGTAAGCATTGATTCAAGACTTACGAAACAAATTATTTTATACAATATTACTGATTTTTTTCTTCAGTTTTTCCTCTTATGAACTTCAGGTTCGCACTCAACATAACTCAGCTAAACTTAAAATCATGAAACGCAGTTCTCTTTTGGTATGCAGACAAGAAACAAAGAAGTTCTGTAANAGGGGGCGCGCCCCCCAGTGTGTGAACCTCTGCTATAAAAGATGGGTGTACCCAGCAAAATTGTGAGTACACTATCATGCAGTAAGCACTGATTCAAGATTTACGAAACAAATTATTTTATACAATATTACTGATTTTTTTCTTCAGTTTTTCCTCTTATGAACTTCAGGTTCGCACTCAACATAACTCAGCTAAAATTAAAAGCATGAAACGCAGTTCTCTTTTGGTATGCAGATAAGAAACAAGGAAGTTCTGTAACCGATTTATCACTGAAATAGTAAACAAACCTTCAAAGGGAACAGAAAACACAAAACTATTCTTGTCAACGAAATGCTGTTCGACAGCTCTCTTATACCAAACTTCATCGATAGCTCTCTTGTTAGTCTCCGCAAAGTGACTGAAACAAAACAGCACAAACACATTTCAAAATTCTTCCCAACAGCCTGCATAGAGAAAATGAAGGATGTGGATCTTCGGTAATACTGTAACAACGGTCAGGACCGACGAGAGAGGGGAAATAGGGGGGACCCCCCCAGGCCCAGTGGAAAAATTATCATAATTAAATTTTTCAAGTTTTTTTCTGAATAATAACACAAAACCAGAAGTTTAGCGATAGTGGGCTAATAAGGGACAATGGCTATTGCAGGACACTGATTTTAAAATATAGTGCGACCTTTCAGCTTTTATACAGCAATCATAAATATTGGTATATTTCGTAAACATTAACATCTGATAATCGAATTATTTGTTGCCAAGAAGCGTACACGCCTTTTCACATCAACTAAGTGAATTGCCTACTTTTACTTTTATTACTACCCCTACGGTGATTTTAGATGAAAGAATAATAGAGGGGTCCGTAAATTTTTTTTTTTTTAGTTTAGTTTATAATTTTCAATAATGAACCTTTGGAATCGAAAAAAAATACCGCCCTCTAAATTTGAAATTGTGCCCGAAAACATTTGTGTGCAATCAAATATACCGTTGGCGTTTTTTGCCGTTTTGAGCGGTTTGCAATATTCCTGTCTAAAAAGAGAATGGTAAGAGCTGGAGACTTGAAATTTGGTATGTATGTCATATTAAATATACCGCTGATGGTTATTGCCGTTTTTTAGTATTGGTCGAAACGATTTTTTTTTAATTTGATTTTTGGATTCTAAGGACTAAAATATCAAATTTAGGGGGGGGATTTAAAATATTGTTTATTATTTTACTGNGGGATTTTTTTTTTTTTTTAATAAGATCCTCCCTCCTTTCTTAAGAAATATAACTTACGGTCCTGAATCGTGTAATTTCAAATCCTCGTTATCTTTCCATCTGAGTAATCCAGATCTTGTTGCAATGAACACTATGGTGAGACCAAATCTGGCAACAAACTCTTTGCTGAAATGGTAAAACAAACATTATCAAATAAAAATAGAAATATTGTATTATGATAGATAAATTGATACAACTAGTAGAACAAGCGTGATCGAAGATAGCCCAGATGATGATGGGAACAACAAAACTAGATCCAGCTGGATAGGAGTCGGATGGTCATACCGGCTGAGGGAGGTCTTCAAGTTCTCCTCATTAAGGTAAATGAGCTATTTCATTCTAAGGTAAGTAATGAAAACTACATAAGCAACTAATTCAATCTTCGGACCTAATCTTTTCAAACGTTCACACATCGAAATTAGAAGAAGTGAAGATATATAAGGTGTCCTACGTATTTTAAGTGACCACCTCAATTTATTCCGAAACTGTTGGAGTCACAAAAAAATTATTCTGACCGAATGTTCATAAAAAAAGAAAGGGACGTATTATGATGACCTTGGCTGACTTGTCAAGGTTGTCCTTCAAGGTCGGATGGTCAACTTCATTTTCTTAAATGAGACGAACAAGTCAGCCAAGGTCATCATAATACGTTCCCATCTTTTTTATAAACATTCGGTCAGAACATTTTTTTTGTGACTGGGACACCTTGTATTTTAAATAATGACAACATCAATTCCGATGGTAGCCACAACCACCTGTATGAGACATAATTGAATTGGAAAAATTACACCTTAGTCTGTATTTTATCAAAATTAATTGCGTATCCCAATTTAACCAAATTATTAATACAAGTATAAAGAAAGTTCTGCATTCCGATAAAACCATCAGCTGGGCCAATAACTTTATTTTTCACTAGTCACATTCACCGCTGGAGGGCAATTTGAAGGGGGCATATGCTAGACTAAATTCCGAGACCAAATCAAAAATTGACAATCCACAAAATTGCAGATTCAAAGCTGGCCACAAGACAAAGCTGAAATCAGGAATCCTAAATGTGTTTCTCACTTGAATCCAACAGGAAGGAAATGGCCCTTCTTCCAAAGAAAGTCATACTGTCGCCTAAGAACACCAGATATCTATACGTGCAGAACGGTGTAAAATACAATAGACAGTTTTACATTTTGTAAGCTAATATTCCAAAGGCATCTAACTCAAAATTATTACAAATCTTATTTAGCTCTTTAAATACTGTAAAATTTCAATCCACGACAAAAGTTTTTCGCATAAAGGTGCTCTCTTTAAAAGAGCCATGGAGGTATTTTTGAGGCAGAAATGATTGGACTACATTTTATATTAATGAGAGCAATGAAATAAATTGCATTTTTTTAAAAAAATTTGGCTTAACGAACATCTATTGGTTATTCAAGACGGGGTATTCACCCTCCATTTGCTGGAAACTTGCAAACCAGCTACTCACATTAACCAGCCTTGGTTGGGCCGAAAAAAAGCCAGCATCAAGAAGGCGCGAACACACGTGGACACCCACATGGTACAACCTCGCTGGACGTTGCTTAACTTCAGTGATCTAACGAAACTGGTGTATTCAACGTGCCATAGACGCTGGCTTAAATTGCATTTAGTTCACCGTTTGGAAGTCAAATGTCCCTTTATAGGTCTCCTTTAAAATGAGTCCCCAATGAAGTTATCAAAGAGACTTATCAAAAAAATATCTCTTTCAGAATAACGGGTTTTTTGCTGTAAAATTTGCTTTTTTTAGACTCAGATTCCTTCAGAATTAAGGTAACAGTTTACATGCACACTATACAAAATTATAAAAATCACATTTAAAAGCTGATTTTCTAAACTCTTTAGATATGTGCCTAAAAGTCCTAATGCATTAAGGTCCGGTCCTACCAAAAGCCGAGTTTTGAAACACTTGGGTCTGGGTATTGTATTATCACAGGTTGACACAGTGTTAGAATGAAACTCCCTGAAAACTCGTCGTAGTAGGATCGGGCCTTAAGGACAACGATAAACAATTTGACGAAATTATATTCATTCAGTTAATAAATTTATACCTTACCATTTTTTACGAATCTTAAGCTTAAGCAGATTCACAACTACTGCTATCCAAAGCTTACCAACTCTTAAATAGCTTTGCGGTGTATTAACTCCTGGAAGTTTCCAGGATTCTTTCGACTCTACAGATCACAAAAGAATTGCAGAGTTAACAACAGATTGCACTATATCTTGGTTCAAATAAGCTAAATGGGTTTCTCATAGTTAATTAGTTAATTTAAATATTTAGACAATAACGATTTGGATTAAATATAAAAGTGGCAAGCTTTCGATAGTAATCAGACTATCATCGTCAGGCCNTCTTTTTTAAAATATTTAATTAGTTAATACAATAGGAGTCTCTACAAGCTGTAGAAAACCACTTCAGGTTTTAATCAAATCGATAATTCAATCATTTTGAACGTCAAATATGAAGTTAATTACAAATGTTTAGCTTGAGGACAAACCATCAAACTAAAATTTAATTAAGTTATTGCTAACTAAAAACAAAACTAACAATAATTTAACTAAAGCATAATTTGGTGCAAATGAAAATAATTTGATTTACCTTGATGCAAATTAAAAGGAAATAACCCACCATGGGATGAATTAGTGGCAGTGCGTGTTAAAAATTTAAATCATGGGATAAAGTGGTGATAGTGCGTGTTAAGAATCTGTAAAAATAATGTGTACTATATTCCACGAAATAGTAGAAGACAGTGACGACACCTTCCATCGTGAATATTTGTTTTGGAAACTCTTCATTTTCAGATTTATTAACAAAAACTAATAGGTTTATACCAGGTGTCGACAACCGGTCGATCGCTATCGACCGATCGATCTTCTGGCAATTTTCAGTCGATCAGGGAGAGATCAAGTTAGTAGAAGGAAAAACGAAACAATTAAAAGAGAAATAAATAAAAAATAACTCGGTTGACCGACGCGACGCTCACCTGGACGCTGCTATTCGGACAGCTGTCTCTGAATACACACCTAACTGTCGTAAGTTAGCAGAAACAAAACAATGCCAAACATCTTATTAAATGTCTTACTTTTCTTATTTCTTGTAATATTTTTCTTTGTACCCTTTTGAAAGAAAAATAAAGCCAAGTTCTCGAATGAGAGAAAGTTAACCCTCTTGTCTTCAGACTGTGTTTTTTTCATAGTATTTTAGATTATAGGTGATCGCGAAGAAAATGTAGAACTGCAAAGTCGATCGCGGGCAAAAAAGGTTGCCGATACCTGGTCTATACTCTGTAGTTTACTCTTTCGTGGAAACAAGGTACCTAATATGACGTGTGCTGTGAAGAAAAGTGGAAAAGTAAAGAGGATTGTGACGGGTTAGAAATATTTGCTTATTCTTATAATCATAGCTCTAACACTTATTCTTTTTTTTAAAAAAAAAAAATAATAATAATAAGTTCGCATAAGGAATGTATAATCCGACGAGCCGCCCGAGAACAATGATTTAGTTACGTACATCAGATTATCAGAATTCGACATTAACAATGATGGTATATTAAGGGAGGATGATTGTTGGAACTTTAGTGTGAGTCTAGGATAGAAAGACAGAGGATCTCCTGGTAAGTCCCATCCTTATTACCTCCAGGGTCATACTTATCTCTTTCTTTCTTACGATATTCTATTGCAAGATCATGTAATGTTTTCGACAGATCATCGTCCCTCTGGTCAACTTTTTCTGTCGTTGTATTAAAATCTAAACTTACATGCGTTCTATCTGTCAAGTCAGCATAATCTAAGGTGACAACTTTTATTCTGTTGTCAGAATCTGACATAGTTGGGAGTCTCTTAGATTGAGCTTGCACTAAAACAGCAATTGACTCAACCCTCTTAATATTCCTCAAAAGTCCCTCTAATGTGTCGTTGCCATTCATGCATACGACCTTTGACATAATTTCAGGAGTTAGGCCCATTAGTACTAATGTAGCCTTTTTCGAATCTTCCACTTGAGGATTCGATTTTTTAATCAGTCTTAATTTCTCCTGAACATATTGGTCGACAGATTCTGAAATATTCTGAATTCTGTCCCTCATTTTTAATTCAAGTATTTCTTCGCTACCAATGAAAGGTTGGTAGTGAGCTATGAATTTTTCCTGGATTTTACTCCAGTCATAACCTAACTGACTTAACTCGTTATCATAAACGAGCAAGGCATCCACTTTTAAATAGAGAGGTGAGCCTTCAACTCGTCCTTCCAAAAATTCAACGAGGCTGCTCTATTATAATTTTCTAAAAAGTCTTCTATGTCTCCTTTTCCATTAAAAGTTGGCGGCGTCGACATAGGAGTTTTAATTTTACAATGGAGACTATCATTGTTAAAACAATGCCCTAACCCTGACCTACTGACTTCTGCCATTCTTTAAGTGTTTATTATTTAGTATTATTAACGTAGGTCAATAATAAATCATAACACCGATTTAATACACACTTGAAAATAAAACAAAAACGCTGACTGAGATGTAAACAAAAATAAAAAAAATCTAAGGACACTAAAAATTGCACTTTTCATTAGAATAGTATTTTAATTTATTTCAAGTAAAAATCAAGCTCATCCGAAAACTTTTAGCACCATGTAATTTAATTCAGTAGCTATATTAATTTGTATTTTACTCTAAAATTTATAAATATAAATTTTATTGAGTTGGGAATAGGGGGTCGAAGTCTAGTATTTCAAACTAGAAATCGCATCTCCACCATTTGTAACCGGGTTGGTTAACTGATAAGTTTTACATCCAAAGAAAAGGTCTAAATGTTGTAAGTACGTTTTCCTTAGATGGGTGCAAACCCTAGGAGAAGGTTTAATCACGAGAAAAGACGAAAAAATTCTATTAAAATATTTATATTATTATTTGAGTACTTATATTTATTAAGTTCGACTCAGTGAAAAGGNGATCATCCTCCCTTAATATACCATCATAGGACTTACCAGGAGATTCTCTGTCTTTCTATCCTAGACTAACACTAAAGTTCCAACAATCATCCTCCCTTAATATACCATCATTGTTTATGATCGAATTCTGATAATCTGATGTACGTAACTAAATCATCGTTCTCAGGCGGTTCGTCGGGTTATACGTCGGGTTATTTCAATGATCTGTGAAATCCTTCGTTCTCAAAGTTTAAACATGAGACACTTTTTAGTTAAAATATATGTACGACAAATTATGTTAAAGTATCTAAATATAGGTTTCGTAACAAGCAAGACCCGCACTTTCTGATTAAAAATTATACAAACTGATCCACTAAAACATACTCGTATTTCTGCAGAAATTAAATTGGCGGCTAACCAACGTAGTTCAAATTTCCAAGGAATATTTTTATTTTTACACAACCATTTCAATTCAGAAATTAAGATCAAACCATGTAACAACATTTACATTGAAATAAGACGTTTCATTCACAACTCATAGTACTTAAATTCGAAATTTTCGACATGTAATTTCGGCATAATTGATAATATTTCATAAACCTCCTACAAATTTTTAAAATACCTCCAAAATAATTCAAGTGTTGCTCAAATAGACAAACGGTGGGTGCATTGTACTCAGGGTGGAGGTGGTGGTGATTGGTGAAATCAATTAGAATAATAAACTTACTTGTCACGGGGGTCGTTTGATTTGGAAGAACTGTAGTCCAACGCTTTTGTGAAAGACATGGTTTGCTTTGCATCGTAAATCAACGATAGGAATAGATCACGATCACCTGAGCAAGACATCAAAAATATTATAATCATTTCTCAACAAGCAGAATCCAACACATGCTTGATGCATAGGAACCCGACCAAAGTCAATATTTTCAGTTCAAAAATAGTTGTAATACATATTTTGATAATTTATACACAAAGTACTAGGTCCAAAGTTTTTGGTCCATCCGCGATAGAAGACTAGCATACAAACACCAGTCACCAATTTTGGACCACATACTCGTAAAATCAGTGCCGGATTGAGAGAGAAATGACACATGTCAGGGGCCATTTAGCAGTTTACTCAAGACATTTTGATTTTTGTTTCATAATAACGGTTTGTGTCATTCGAAAATGAAGCAAATAAATTTGAATAATTTGAATGTACATAGGTCGCATATGATCAGTATACGAGGTCTGTTAAAAAAAAATACGCGGACTGAGGTAAAAAAAAAATCTACTTTATTTGGAAGTTACACATCTGGATCTCCTTCAAAGTACTCTCCTCCTCAGTGCACACACTTATCGCAACGGTGTTTCCACTTGTTGAAACTGTCCTGGTAAGCTCCTTTTATGATGGCTTTCAGCTCCTTCGTCGCATTTGCCTTAATCTCCGAAATCGTCTCAAACCTTCTTCCTTTGAGGGTTTTTTTCAGTTTTGGGAATAAGAAAAAGACATGGAGCAAGGTCAGGTGAGTATGGGAGATGGGGAAGAACAGTAATCGAGTGTAACTGAAATGTCTGAAGGACGCTGCGCCGTCCGGCGCAAAAGGCCATAAAAGTGATAACTGATTTTTGTGGAAAAGTGACAACTGGTTTTTCCAGCCCGACAACACTCCAGCTCACTCAGCACTCATAACTCGTGAGTTTTTGGTTAAACACTCGATTACTGTTCTTCCCCATTTCCCATAATACCCTGACCTTGAACCTTGTGACTTTTTCTTATTCATAAAACTGAAAAACTCTCAAAGGAAGAAAAGCTCCGGTTTCTCGACCATGCTAGAATCATACATGATTCGCATTGACCCGAACGTCCCTGATGTGTGTGGCGAGTGGCGAGTGCGGTGGTTCACCACATGACACCTGTCATTTATTTGACTGCCCGACCAGCCCAATGGAGCTATCTACTGTTGACCTCTGAACAAGGCCACGACGGGTGGCCGAGTTTCTGGGGCTCACTTGTGTATGAGAACCAGGAGGAGCGGACGTCTGCTAAAGCTGCTAGAACAACAACAAAAAGCTGAAAGCAATCACAAAAGAAGCTTAAAAGGTCTGTTTCAACAAGTGGAAACACTGTTGGAATAAGTGTGTGCATTGGGGAGGAGAGTACTTTGAAGGAGACCCAGACGTGTAAACTCCAAATAAAGTAGATTTTTTTTATGACCTCAGTCCGTGTATTTTTTAACAGACCGTGTACTGGCCACTTCGCACATGTGGAGTGATGTAGGCATTGAACTTAATTGCCGATATTCACGAAAATTTAAACGTTTTAATTTTTATTGATCATGTGTGCACGCATAATAATATAAGTTAGGTTAGGTATTGGTAAATAAACAGAAAGATAACATGCAACAAAACTACTGCATTTGAAAAGTGATATTTTGAGTAATCATTGAAAAAGAAATTATAGATTAGGTGGATAAGACAAGCAAAGTGACCATTCCAGTTACGCTAAAAGTGTGTTTGATCAGTGATTTGCATGCTTCAATAAAAATAATATTCAAAAGCTAAGACCACACATAATACTCAGTGGATTGATTTGAATTCTCTTAAATTTTAGAACACATGGTAATATACTTTTAGACACATGCTCATGTAATTCTAGTGCGATGCCAAGTCACAGAAGAGAAACAGAATACTCGTATTAAATGAAAAAATGGGGTGTAAAAAAAAGGAAATCATCCTTGGACCACATGTTGTATGAGTTAATAAGAGGGAGGATATTCTCTACAAAATGTGCGAAAACGTTTTAAACTGAAGGACCCACTCCCAAACTTGCAATATTTCTAAACAACAATTTGGATTTGAATGGAATTTAGTATTACTAATCTCACAAAAATATTATCATTGAAAAAATGCCAAGTTCCACTCACTCAACCAAAAAATTCCGCCTATGGTAGTAGTGATATCTATTATTGGGACCAAGTTTATTGTTGCTGCTGTAGATATATCCCGCACATCTTTCAAAAAGACCGAAAGAAGAAATCCAAAAAATCAAATTCAAATTTATGTTCAACTTTTTTTTTTCTTAAAAAAAATATATTTAATTGTTGCGAAAAAATTAGATACCATCATTACGACTAAAGAATAAGTCGAATTATATTTCAACGAAAACAGTGGATGATACTATACAGGGTGTTTCAAAAGGTTATGCAAAAAAAAAAGAAACCACGTATAGGAGAGCTCAAATAAATATGCCACTTTGCTTAATAAACCCCTTTACGGAAATGGACCCCAAGGTAGCTAGGGCCACCCAAAGTATAACCGGGTTGGCTAACTAGATAAGTTTTACATCCAAAGAAAAGGTCTAAACGTTGTAAGTACGTTTTCCTTAGATGGGTGCAAGCCTTAGGAGAAGGTTTAATCACAAGAAAAGACAAAAAAATTCTATTAAAATATTTATATTATTATTTGAGTATTTATATTTATTAAATTCGACTCAGTGAAAAGGTAATAAGGATGGGACTTACCAGGAGATCCTCTGTCTTTCTATCCTAGACTCACACTAAAGTTCCAAAGAGCATTCTCCCTTAATATACCATCATTGTTTATGATCAAATTCTGATGTACGTAACTAAATCATCGTTCTCAGGCGGCTCGTCGGGTTATAAAATTTGGCACTTAAAAATCGAAAAATAATTATTTAAAATACAATTATTTTGCGATTTACTTTATTTTTTGCATGACGTCTTCGATTGTTATCATGCTTCTTTGGTGAGTATTTGGCACATTTCCCCTGATCAGGGCGGAGTTATCGGGGGTTATGAAATGAAAATGCCTAGAACTTTTTGATGTCTTTGCTACGAAAAAGACCGGAATAGCTTTAGTCTAAAACCAACCGTTGACCTTTTAAAATCACAAAAATTGAGCGTAGGACGATTCTAAATATAAATTATTAATCCTGACGTTAGTTCATTGCAAATACACTGTCTAAAAAATTTGCCCAATCTGGGTCTTGAATTTCGGACTTGATGGATTTCCTGGAGATGCATGATAACAATCGAAGACAATCGGAGACGTCATGCAAAAAATGAAGTTAATCGCAAGATAATTCGATTTTTAAGTGCCAACTTTGGGTGACCCTAGCTACCTTGGGGTCCATTTCCGTATGGGGGTTTATTAAGCAAAGTGGCTTTTTTTTAGCTCTACTATACGTGGTGTCTTTTTTTTTTTTTTTTTTTTAGCATAACCTTTTGAAACACCCTGTATACTTCAAAAAGCCTACATTTTTTGAGAATATACCTTCTCTAATTTGACCTACAGAATATGTAATTTCAAGGAACAAACTTTTTGTTACACTGTGCATAGTGATGAATCGAAAGATAAAACAAGAGATTGTCACTGCAGAGGATTACGTTCTTGTGAAAATAAAATGTATTTATTTTTTTTAATTTGACTTAACGTCTCTTTAACATCTATTGGTCATTCAAGACGAGGGTTTCACCCTCCATTCGCTGGAAACTTGCAAACCAGCTACCCACATTGACCTCACCCAGCCGGGGTTGGGCCGGAAAAATATCCAGCATCACGAGGGAGCGAACCCACGTGGACACCCACTGGCTTAAAATTTATTTTAAAAGTTAAAATTTCAATCCGATTTTAGCTAAGAAATTTCAAGGGCCGAATTCATCCATCGATCGTCAAAATGCAGCACATCTTGCAATTTCCCTCAATGGCAAGTTTTGAAAATACTTAACGCGAGATTAAAAATCGAATTTTAATGATTTTTCAAAGTTTAGAGGAAAAATAAATAAATCCAATGATTTCAAACGGTGTGGGAAGAAACTCAAAATGCTACTTAAAAACTACTCTCAAAAAAAAAAAAAAAAAAAAAAAAAAAAAAAAATGGCAAAAGCTACATCAACATTGCCTGACAACCATTATTTTTACTTACATGTAAAATTATACATTTTATAGTCTGAAAATGAAGCCAGGTCAAAATTATAATTAGGACCAATTTATCAAAAATTTTAATTCTTGATACGAGAAAATTTAAGTCCATACTAACACTGATAATGTGGATTACAAAGTGAAAAACAGAAAAACTAGTATCTCTTGTTTCAACGTCACATAATAAAACAAGGACATGACTAATGTAAATATACAAAGTGTTCTGGAAATTGTGTCCAAACGAAAAACCGAAATTCAGCAGACCATTATAAACCTCGTACGATTTTCTTTCGCTAAAAAGTTAAATGGCCATAATTCTGTTTTTATTAAAAAGATCGAACAACTTGAATTCTATTTTAACTCCACGATGTCGCCATGAGATACTTGACATCTAATGCCCCAGCAGTAAGCTCGTGATATTTTATGCAAGTAGATACAATTAGTATGTAC
This sequence comes from Pachypsylla venusta, assembly GCA_012654025.1. Lineage (NCBI taxonomy): Eukaryota > Metazoa > Arthropoda > Insecta > Hemiptera > Aphalaridae > Pachypsylla > Pachypsylla venusta. The sequence goes on from CM022875.1 coordinate 41,438,523, forward strand.
ACTATGTATTTTAAATTTGTCAATAAAATTCATCATTTTTCTTTAAACGTCTGTCTGTCTGCTCGATCGACAATAACTCTCGAACGGCTAGTCCGATTTTGATGTTATAGGCAATCATTACTTTCATGAAATTAGCTCATGGGTAACCCGACGTCCCATCACCGAACAACATTATGTCAGTCTTCAGTCTAGAGAAATACTAGTAGTACCTAATATCTCCGTGAGGTTTGTGTTGAAATTGCAGCAATAAAGACTGCAATTGTTGCAATAAATAATGCATAAGGTAGGAACTAAATAATTGCAAGATTGCGTCTTGAACTTTGCGAAATGTCACAAATAGATAATAAAAATATATTATTGTATGTCTTATGTTTTCCGTATGAAAAGAAAACCTTTGCTTAGAAAATACTGGTCGTTAAATTTTTAATGTATACCATTCTGTCTCAATTTTACGTACGAAGAAGTACAAATATACCCATAATTTTTTAACGAAAAAAAAATAGGTGAGATGTCTTGTTTTGATAAGAAATGATCGCCCAAACCTTGGATCCCCATTTGGACTACCACTTTCAGAACACTTGGTATATTTGAAAATTATCTTTTAAGCGTAAAGATTTTTTTTTTAAAAAAATACACAATTTCTTTGCTCGTTTCCAGTCGAAATTGCTATTGTGTTTTAATTAATTTATGAGTGAGAAAAAATAATTGATAATAAAATGGGATTATTTTTTCTTAATGAGAATACAACCCATACTATCTGTTTGAGATTCAAAAGGAAATTGGAAAGATAAAAAAATAGAATTTCGAGTGGAACATAACAACTAGAGACGAGGTTATTGCCAAAACGTTTTCTACCACTTTACCCTTAGAGTTCTATTTTTATGTGATCAAATTAATGAGTAAAAAGTCCTGGCTCAGCTGGGGATTCAACAACCTTATCAAGCGAGCGCTTGAACACTATGCTACCGAAATAGTCTATAGATATTATTATTAAATTATTTAGGGTCAGGTCCACAAATAGTGAATCTTCTTTCTAACATTTTGTTTGTTTAATAATTATTATAATGCTATTATCAAAATTTATAGACCCTTATACTAAAAAATATCGAATTCCGTAGGTATGACGGGTGAAAAGTATCATAAACAAAGTACATGAATGTTAGCAAAAAAACCGCAGCCCACAACACTTATAAAAGTACATGGAGAGAGCCTTGGAGGAGCAGCCCGTAGTACTTACTTTGGATACATTGTGTATGAAAACTGGGATATGAGCAAAAAAATTAGGAGAAGAATTGAATAAGGTAGATCGACCTTTTTTAAGAAGAAGAAAGTTTTCTGCGACAGAAATATCAATATTCCACTTAAAATAGTAAAATGTTTTAATCATATCTGTGTTATTATATAGAGCCAAAAGTTGGACTTTAACTGAAAAAACTTAATTAAACCTTTTAAAATGTGGATCTATAGTCGTATCGAGAGTTGGATGGACCAAATAAGTAATTCAAAGGATGAACAAGAAAAAGAAAGTAGTACAGACCGAAAATTACAATATTTGAGTCATATAACTCAAAATCCAGAGAGATATAATATTCTTTTGTTAATACTTAGGAGAAAGATAGCTGACAAAGGAGGAAGAGGAAGGAAAATAAGAGGAAATGGTTCGGCACAGATAATGACACTTTATTTCCCGGAGCCGCGGTTACAGAAATATTTTCAAATATGATATCCAACATACGGTAACGAATATGAACATGAAGAAGAAGTAGTATGGTGTACACAGTCTTTTCTTCAATATTTGTGGAGGGTTACCTGAATTTTGGGGGAATCGAATAAAGAAGGACACAAAATTTAATGAACGGTTCAGAGAAAACTAAAACGACGCTCGGTATGTATTCAACTTTTTTAATGAACTTTCTATTGATAACACAGGAACTTTCACTATTCGTTGAGAAAAGAAGTGTGCATAAGAGATCTGTTTTAAATAAACTAAGAGTCGTAACGAAAACAATAATATAATAATAAATATTATTAAAAGAAGCATGCTGTGCTTGAAAGTGCAGTGACGTCCCAAACAGTGCAGAAACAAGCCATTTTGATCGATCTGGATCGACTGATAGAATAATTAAAAGTCGAAACAACGACCTAAAATGTTTCGAACTCAATTGACTTTTACTCACAGTAGTAAGATTTGTTATCGTACTTTTCGAATTTCGTAACGAACGAAGACGAATTTTTTGGATTATTATTTGCTGTGAAATTTTAAAAAATACATGAAAACACGTTAGCTCATTTTAATTTCAGTTCCTTCGAAGTAATTTGCTAAATATACCTACATCGAATTATTTTTCCATAAATTCCTTTGCAGCGCAAATATGAAAAAACTCCAGAACTTTGAACACATTTTCAGTCAAACTTACCAAGAAAATGTCCCAAAAAATGGACAGAAAAGTGGCTATATACTATACATATACANAAATATTTTTATTGTTTCATTTCGACGCTTGCAATCAAGAAGAACGTTTGGTTCAGCTAGCCAAATAATTATTATTAACGCTAGGTTGATGTTTTTCCCTAAAAGTCTGTAGGATCCAGCACTGTACATTCAAATTCTCGGCGCGAAAGCTAAGACCCTAATTCATTTCAAAAGAGTCTAACGTTTTCAACTCATACATTCTTTCCTCGTATTACATATTTAATGATGTAGATGAAATGATATCAACCCTATCGACGATTAATATAAAATTCAAGTTGATTAATATTTAAAAACAATAATCAATTCTCAATGATTGTATAAATAAAATGAACTTGGTAACTTACATTTTTTTTCAGGAGGTATATTCATCTTGGGTGGCCAGTGTAAATTATTAGTCATTGCTTTATCAATAAAGTGAATGATTTCAAGTTCGGGGTTGGGAAACGAGAAGTGTTCCTGCTTGAAATTATATTTGCAATAAAACCTGAAAATACAAAACACGAATTGTGTTTTAAATCGAATTGAATGAACTATGTTTATCATCTTCCGCTATTCTTAAACTTGGCATCACTATTAACTATCCGATGGAATAAACCATTGTTTACAACGGAACTTACCAATATAGATTTTTTTTTTACGATATCTCACTTTTTTCGACTATACCAGTGATTCCCAAAGTGGACCAGGTGGACCTCCACGGGAGACTCGACGGAGGGCGTGACCAATAAATGGGGGTTCACAATTAGTAAGCGGGGGTCCACGAAAATTTATCTGGTTTCGATAGTGAAAAATAAAATCTTGGCTTGACTTCACCTATCAATGTAGGTATGTGCTTGCATGAACTTGTTTGATTCTTCACCAATATAAATACGAATGCCAAGGATAAACGTTACTCGTTTGTTTCCGGAAATTCGAAAAGATATTTAAATACAACACAAGAAAATATGTACTAGTTTTTTTTTTTATTTCAACCACTTCGAATGAAGAGTTTTCTAAATAATATAAGTGAGAATTGATTGGTTTCTTGTGCTGTGAGTAGATGTCAAAAAAGTAAAGTTAGATGAAATTACTTTTTTGATTGACCAACTTTTTTGACATCCACTCATAGCACAATCAATTAATTTAACTAACCAATCAATTCTCACTTTTTTCCTTTTTTTTTAATTCGTGGTCAAATCGGGATCTAATTTTTACATATTTTTGTCCAGTTTTGAGAATATGGTAGAAATGTATTTGCAAGGGGTCCACCGGAACCAGCAAAATTTTGAAGGGGTTCTATGAGAAAACAAAGTTTGGGAAGCTCTGGACTATACCAACTTAATGAAGAAATTCAATTCTGTTATGTTAATACACTTGTCACAATGTACTTCTCCATGTTAATGCTTCATTTTATTTTTAAGCTTCCTTGGATTCGATGCAACAGCGTCCAAGTTACGAATCTATCAATTCTCCCAACTGACAACCTTAATATGCAAGTAAAATTCGCACTTGACCATTTTTTTAACACTTTATTTAATATTTACTGTTCACTGCAGACATTTTCTGGACCGCTCTCAGTTTTGCTTACCAATCAGGATGAACTTTCCAATTTTTGTGAAACAAGTCTGCAATTAGAACATAATTTACACATTTAATAAAAAAAAACGATGAAAAGTTTTGATAGTTCTAATGGTGAGTAAAGTTTTGTCTCTGAAATTTTAGGTGTAAATTGCAACGTCTACTTTAATTTTGACTTTTGGGATCTGCTATGAGTGTTCTTGCTATCTGGTTTGAATAAAGAACATTTTTAATTAATTTGTTACTGAATTCTTAATAAAACATGCTCATTTTCTAAGAAAAATAATATTTTCCAGTTGTGTAAACGGGGTGATTCTCCGACAACCATTGTGTTAAGTTCCTTAGTTATTAAAATGAATAATAATAAAAAAAGCTACGAGTGTCGGTGTGCTTTGAAAACTCACAATACTATCTATCTTTATCATAGGGTAAGGAATTTTTAAAAAAGTGGGGAAACTCCGTAGGAAATCGCGAAACACACTCGAAAGGAATCCATACAAAAAGATAGGAAATATGCTTGCGATCGATTTCACTGAGAGGTAGGGTGTAGATTCCAATGGGTAAAAGTTCGCAAAATGGATAGTTTTTGCATAAAAGTTTGAAAATTACATCTATCAATCAACTCACATCAATCATAGAATTTTTCGATCAAATTTACCTACCCAATTTTTGGAAATAGTTTAAAGTTTAGCAAGTCACTTGAACAGAGAACGTAAATTTATTTTTCAGAGGAATATCTCAAATAATTCATTCTTTTTTTTTTTAAAAAAAAAAAATAGACACCCTGTCAGCGAATTTATTTGCTTTTGATTCAGTTATTAGGATAATAATAGCTCTCTGTGTGTTCAAAACAATGGATCAAAGTGTGTCAGTGCACCTCTCACAAGTATGGCCCGGAACCATTACTTCAGGGAAAAAGCGGTTTCAATTCACCTACTTACCTCTTAATGAGATCTTCTTTTTCAATAATGCTAATTCTTCCTGTTGAACTACTCTATATCTTCCTAAAGGCTGAGGTATAGCCAGAACAACACTGAAAGGCGACATTGTATTCTCAGTTTTCAGACCTTTATAATAATACATTTTTATGCCCCTAGAAACTCGACGCTGAAAAAATAAAGGTAACAAAATATGATAATGATGGCAATATCTTTGTAGTAGACTCTCATGAGCGCCTTATATTTTCAAGCGTTTATTTCACAGCGTGACTGTGATTTTACTATCTTATATCCCATATAATAATTTTACCCTATCAAAATAAACTCAATTGTCCTCACAAGACCACGTAACACATACAAATACGAACCAGACAGGGTTTCGAAACCGGGTCCCCTAGGTAACAATTCAATATTATGACCACAATTAAAGAGGCTGTCAGAAGATACAAATATGGGTCAGACTACGCGACGTCGGAGATGTGCTGAAGATTGTCTCTGATGTCTATTTCATTTGATTATTGGTATATTATAGAATTAAATGAACATTTTGAATTGACCACGAGAAAATCCCCCCCCCCCTCCAACCTTAAAATTTGGTATGTTATTTCTACGTGGACTAAAAATACGAATACAGAAAATCGATTCGTCTGTCGTAAGTGGCACTTTGGCAACTTAACGTGGACCGATTTTAATAATAGCACCGAAGTTGGTATTTTTTTCTGTATTTCGCACCTACATTTTAAGAGGAATCCCCATAATGATACGTATCAAAAGTTACATCTGCTGGAGCTACGTTGTTTATGAGTGCATCAGAATATCAAGTGCTTTATCAGTATTTCAGACTTGACTTACCATGTCATCCAACTGATAAATGACTGGAAGTTCCATACTGTTATTCTGTTGATTGACAATTTGGGACCTCATCTGAAATTGATCAAAAATTGTAAAACCAATAAAACTATTTGTAGTATTCAATAATGCTGTCGTACTAACAATTCTCCTCATTTCTAGATTCAGATTTGAAAAATTGTAGACATAGCTTTACAATTGGTTTCATTTAATTTCATACTACTTCAACTACTAAGGTTTGCAATCCTTACACCTCTGTCTCTTGGGATTTTATTTTGTATTGAGGTTAATGTTATTTCTCTAACTAAGGTTCAACTTCTCAGAGAGATGGAGCAGTCTCCTTGCCAGATTAATTTAAACAAGTTCTTCTCTGGAGTTTAGTGACCCCATTATACTCAAATTGAGTAAGGCACTGCAATCAAGGGTTGGAAACGGTTGATCTCATTTTGTCCAAAGTGGAAGGTAGGTGATATAATCTGATTTCGTATATTCGTGAGCTAAATTCCTCTTTGGGGCTATGTAAGCCCTCTGCACCTAAGCCTCTTCTGGGCTTTTTGTGCTTGGAAAGTAGCCTATTTACCTAGGATCTACGCAAGCTTGATCAGTCTTTTGGCTAAGTATTTTGCGTGAATATCAAGCCTGGGATGTAGCTGTCCCATGCTTAGTCTCCACGCAATTAGGCAGTTACAATCAAAAATGACGTGAGAAGCAGTCTCCTCATCCTCCCCACAAAGTCTGCATATAACCTGGTCTTGATGGAAGCCCATAGTGTGCAGATGTTTTCTCAGACCACAGTGTCCAGTGATCAGGCCTGTGGCTAGTCTGATGTTTTTCTTATTAAAACAGTACTTTTATTAATATAATAAAGAATCTAAGAAAACTTACTTTGATAATTTTGGGGTGAAAATCTCGAGGAGGTCTTTCATCGTCCACTTGTTCTATATCAGTTAGATCGACACTGTTGTAACTTGGCTTTAGAATTCCTTGGAACTAGAAACAGAAAAGAAATCAAGATAACGAACTTCGTAGAAATTACACTTCCGAGGGCGGGATTTATAGAGGTATCCAGAAAGGGTGATTTATTGCATTTTATTATGTTTTTTACCTTATATTCTTGTGTTACTGATGTAATTAGGGGCCAATTATTAGCCTCCTAGAATACATCAAAACTAGCAGCAGACTACAACTCATTTACAGCGTATAGCTAGTCTCATACATTTGGAATCCATCAAAAACGATGATGGGGACAATTTTTTGATTTCAAATACTTAAAAATGATAGTAATTTGAATTGCAACTTCTCTGCAAATGTGATCTCAGAGACCACAAGAGTGAATGAACAACAGTGGAGGAGATAGCTCGATATTCAATTTTATTACCGTCAAACATAACCAATAGGGACACTTTCGCACCAATTTTAATACAAGGACCATGTTGATATAATTTTCAAAAATAATTTAATAGTAATGTATTCTTTCTTTCTTATTTTTCTTCTTAATCAAAGTACTCGAGAATATTCTATTGGACTAGGCGAAAATACAAATACTTAATTTACCATAGAACGTAGATCTGGATGCACAAGGATAAAGCCATTATTCGTTACAATGAAGCCATAAGCATTCACTCCAAGCTGAAAAGAATAAGAATAATAATTAATTTGATGCATGAATGGTTGATTTTAACTTTGTTGTTGTAGTAAAAGCAACAACACTAAGCGAGTTATAACAGTATATATTCCTGTGAATTGAAAAAATTCATTAGCACGGACGAAAGTACGGAATCAAATGCAAAATTTAATCAAAATCGGATGATCGGTAAAAACTATGGTGAAGGAGCTGTTGATGCACTTGGCAGCCGTATGAGTTACTTACTTCATGAGATACTTACTTCATGGGGCAGCAAAGCTCTTTTGAATTCCGTATCAGGTACATCAATTCCAGCAACACCAAGTAAGTTTGCAACGCTCACCTAAAATAATATCATACAAAAAATCAATGGTGAATTTCTTTTAAATGTACAGCTGGGTACATAGGTTCCAAACAAAGTAGTATTTTAACTACAATCACACTCAAAAGTTAGGTTGATTTTTTTTTTTAAAAAAAAAAATCGAAATGGTTTTTTTTCTTCTTCTAAAAAAAACTTGAAAAAAATAGAAAGGAAAATTTATTGAACCCATAAAAAATGAAGATTTGTGAGATTTTAAAATGTGTTTTTGGGATTTTTTCATAAAAATTTACTCATTCATTTTCAAAATTTTCTCCTGCAAAATTCAAAATTATGACCTAGAAAAAAGGTGCCTTTTCGATTAGTATAAATACATGTCAAACTAGTTATTTTGAAAAAAGTAAAAAGGAAATTTAAATGAAGCAAAACATGCATTTTGAAATTTAAAAAGAAAATCAAAAGAAATTTAGGCGTCAAAAAGTAAGTAAAACTGACTTAAAAAGAATACCAATTCTAAAATTGGTACTTCTAAAAAATTACGGAACTACAAATTCATAACATTACGTGACAAAAACACTTGCAAAAATATCAAATCGTTCGGAGACGATGGTCGAGAAATGAGATTTAGGATGAACGTACATGAATGTCGACACGACAGTTCAAATTATAAAAAATAAATCCAATATATCTGAATAACTTTCAAGAGGAAAGTGCAACATACATCTCTGAATTACCAGCAGGATCAACTCAATTGAGAGAACAAAATTGATTGATTGAAGATTCAAAAAATAACTAACTGCTGATTATGTTTAAAAAGAAGGTATTTTATATTTAACATTCAAATAGTTGTTCAAATTTTTCAAATATGAAAAATTTGAGAATCCATTGTATGTACAAAAGAATATGATTGAAATAGTAAAAAAAAAATATAGTGCAAAATAAAATCTTGTAAGACAAGCAATCGAATTTCAGGCGGACATTCTTTATAATAATTCTGACCTTTTTTTCTATTTTTGGTGCTGAAAAAGCATTTCTAACATTTGGTTCTTTAAAAGGTAAGAAACTCTCATGTTTGGCACATACTTTAAAACATGGAACCTGTAGACAGGGTTACAAAATAATACGGTATTATCTACTAACACATCTATGACATTTAACAATATTTTATAAATTATTGACGACTATCAAAAAGACATACAAAATAGAAACGAGGAATTATATTTGAAATGTTTATGAATAACAAAATAACCTAAATATAGGGAGGTTAATTTATCTTCATCGGATTTATTTTTTCGATAACATGAGAATCGATCGTAATAATTTGCAATGGATTGGATTTTTGTGTAATTTGCGATTTTGTTCTTGAGAGTGAACATGCGCAGATATAGGGGAGGGCCCGGAGGCACGTGCCCCCCCCCCAGTTTTTTTAAGCGGGTGGTGTTTCTCGAATTTCATTATAGTACCTAATATTTAATTGAAAAAAAAAAATCAAATGAATGGTGATCCGCTGTGTCTTTTATCCCACTGAGAAGTGTGAGGGCGCGGGCCCCTAAATAATTCTCAATCTTGAGACTAAATAGAAATACGTAAATTAAAAATCGTCAAAAATTCTGTCATCCGTCATGGCACTTTTTTTTGTCATCACGCTTATAAAATCGCGTATCACCCTTATCAAATGTATTTGTGGTAAGCTCTACACTACAGCTTTTAACAAATTAGGTTTCGTACCTCGATAAACATTGCATTAAATAGTACTGCCCAGGACTCGAACACTCTAGGTTACGAGTCCCTCCCCCCTCCAAATTTTCTATTAGGTTCTTAAGAAACCTCGAAATTATTATTAAGCAAGTATAATTATTATAATCAGTTATTAAAAAAGCAAGATAAGCTCTGCAGCTCAGCATTCGGGATTTAACCCTGATTGCGTGTTCCCTGTTGGTTCAGAGGTCGTCTTGCGACTATACGATCCGTGAATTTGATTTTCACATCGAGAAGGGCCATATTTGGAGTAATGAATTGCTGAAGTGTTGAAACTCCACTTCTAGGTATACGATCAAACGGGAAGCCCATCGCTCTTTTGTCTGGATACTTGCTATCTCGAACTCCACAATAACTTGATGCGTTGTCACACGTTGCTGTTGATTGAGGGGTGTCAACCTGGAAAAGTATTGGATCATAGGTA
>CM022875.1:41484128-41500167 GCA_012654025.1 Pachypsylla venusta
CATTTGATTGTTCACAGTGGGGCTGTTGGATTAGGGACAAAATGTGACATACGATACGATAAGTATTTCGGTACTTGATGACTTTTTTGCTTCCAAAAATCATTTTATCTAGTGTAAATTTAAGTTGCCCCTTCCGTGCTGCATACTCTCGAGAATTTCTAGGGGGGGCAGCTGCCCCCAGCTGCCCCCCCTTCCTACGCCCATGGTGGTCCTTTCGACTGAGCGAAGTCTAAGGCTACAGTTCACAGAACCACCAGTAATATTTTCATCTTTTTCTTTACCATCCCTAGATGTATACCTGACTGGGTAGGTTACAGCTTTATTCTACTAAAAGTTTACATATTTCCATTTTGAATAGGTGCGCATAAAGGTCTTTAGTTGAGTGGGGGGGGGGGCACGATCAAGTCTTGAACTCTGAATATGATCATCAGAGTCAGTAAAATGAATGAATTAAAGAAAAACATGTAACTTACGCTTACGGTAAGCGTAGAAGTCAACTAAATTATCTGCGAGTACTTGACTTAGGTTTACTGATCCTAGATAATTCTACTAGGAAACATCTGGGGAGGAGGAGATCGCCCCCCTTCCTGATTTCGCACTTGATTATGAATAAAACTTCAGGATTGAGACATAAATACATTATCTACTTTCAGATACAACTGTGCTCATCTTGAAACACTCATGCAGGATCCAAATTTCAGATGCGAACTCTTCTACTTTTAGTTTGGATTAACCTAAAAGTACCACTTTATTATTAGGTACCAAGAAAAACAGACTATACTTACTAGTCTTTTGCAGATTACATTGTAAACATAAATACTAAAGATACCAACAAGATGCGAACTCTTCTACTTTCAGTTTAGAAAAACCTAAAAGTACCACTTTATTATTAGGTACCAAGAAAAACAGACTATACTTACTAGTCTTTTGCAGATTACATTGTAAACATAAATACTAAAGATACCAACAAGCACATACCTAGAGTTAGGCTGATGTCAGAATGGCTAGCTGGCTAGATAGTTCACGTCATCTGCTAGGAATGTCGAAGATGTTTTAATCTGGCATCAACACAATCTGCATGTCTGCTTATGTAACTCTAACAGAGCCTTGCATAGAGGAGCTGTGTAAAACTTATGAGTTAGTCATTCGGTACGAGCGAAGATGGGCGATGATGTAACCAGAAAGTTCCAGAAGTGCCATTCATATGTATGGAAATTTGAACTTGAACATACAGAAATACCAAGTACCCTTGAGCGAAATGAAGACGCCAACAACTGTTCAAAAATCTCTTAGGACCACACTATTATAACTCCCATTACCCCACCCCAATTTGGGCGCCTTGACAATGAGGCATCTCGGGCCAATTCCCTGTCTAGAACAATCTTCACATTTAATTAAGATAGATTGAAAGGGAGACCCTCTCAAACATTTAACACGGACAGAACGGGATGAAGAGAGGACATGTCACCGGAAAGAGATAGGCAAGGAAAAACGGACCGCACAGCACAAAATTAATAAATTGGTGGCTAAGATTTCTTAAAAAGAAAGTCATGATTGAGCCATATAGTAGTAATATGCCAATTTTCATAAGGGCTATCGCACTCCCTTCCGCTCTTCAATATTTGAAACTAGATGTTCATGGTCAGGTTCAGTGTCAGGTTTAATATGCCAATTTTCATAAGGGCTATCGCACTCCCTTCCACTCTTCAATATTTGAAACTAGATGTCCATGGTCAGGTTCAGTGTCAGGTTTAATATGCCAATTTTCTTGATATTATGCTAAGAATAAGACCGGTTATCTTCCACTACGACACTAATACTTTCCCAAGTGACCAGGGAACCATTCATTTTCTTATGATATTATGCTAAGAATAAGACTGGTTATCTTCCACTACGACACTGATACTTTTTCAAGTGACCAGGGACCAGGGAACCATTAATTGTCTTATGATATTATGCTAAGAATAAGACCGGTTATCTTCCACTACGACACTGATACTTTTTCAAGTGACCAGGGACCAGGGAACCATTAATTTTCTTATGATATTATGCTAAGAATAAGACCGGTTATCTTCCACTACGACACTGATACTTTTTCAAGTGACCAGGGAACCATTCATTTTCTTATGATAAGACAAACATAATATTTTCACATAAAAATAATATTATAATAATTTGATGACGATTGTGTACAATATTTCCATTTGTGGTCGTATTTGGCATGATTTGTAGAGTTTTAATTAAATTTGGAATAAAATTTTATAAACAAAAAAGTTACTGATTTTGGCGAGAAATCAATAAATCAATTACACTTAATTTTTTAATCTTTTGATATCAACATCGACTTGACGATGACAGTGGCATTGAAAAGCTCTTAAAACACATTAATTTATAATATTTTTTTTCTGCTGTACAGCCAAACAACCCGTTACTCCCCATGTCCTCTCATCTTCTCGAAACAAAGTTCGGGTACTCAGCTGTGAGTTAATAATAATCCGCAACAATTATAGTCCTAGACACAACTGTCAAATTAGCATTTCGAAAAAAGAGCGTGAACCAAAATGGCAGCGTTCCAAATTTTGAAAAATGTTCGATTAAAGGTATTTTCTTTCTTTGTTATGACAGTACTTGAGTATAGCACATGGAAGTATGAGTTCAGATTTTTTAAAAGGATATCATAAAAAAAAACAATGTGTGAATTTCCATATTTCCTAGAATATTTTCTGATGAATGTTAACATGATGTTGCTAACATGATAAAAGACGTTATTTCCGATTTTTTTTTCTTAATCTGAGTTCAGATTACATTTGCCATGGTCAGGCATTTGCCATGCTCAGATACTGTTAAAATAAAATTTAACGGTGTTTTCAAACCTGAGTTTAGGATAGACTTCAACACGCATTTTATTTTTTTGGAACCTAACCCAATACTACTCCCAACACGTCCTACCCAACAAACTTGATGTTCAATTCTATTAAATTATAGATAAAAACCTATTTGCAGACCTACCGAATGTACATACAAGATTTCATTAAAATCGGTTAAGCCGTTTTAGAGGAGTATGGTAACAAACACCGTGACACGAGAATTTTATATATTAGATTGAACATGTGTATTCTTCTTTGATGTGTTCAGATTATATTTAACTCGTTAAACATATGTATTCTATGCTGTGTTCAGATTCAGAATCATTGACCCACCACATCTTTTTCAGATTCTTGCGGATTATATTTAACTCGTTAAACATATGTATTCTTATTATTAACTCGTTAAACATATGTATTCTATGATGTGTTCAGATTCCGAATCATTGACCCACACATCTTCCTCAGATTCTTGCGGATTATTATTAACTCGTTAAACACGTATCTTCTATGCGTATACCTTATTATACTCCTAACGAATATGCGCACATATCTAGCTGCCTACCTATGTTACCTGTAAGCCTAATAAAATAAGGATTATGACATTCAAGATAAGGTTAATGAATGTAGCAAGCAATGAAGATTATGGATTAAGCGTTTGACTTAGCAAGATAATTATGCCCCTGACTTAGACAGTATCAGACTGTTGAGATACTCGTCCATGCTAAGACCACACATATAAGATATAGGAATCATCGGATAAGTCAATAAGAGGTCAAATCGCTTCCATTACTGCAAAACAATCTACAGATTAGGTTCTGCGAGTATCATGGGAAAATGCTGTTCCTGTGAAAGAAATGGAACAATAAGATGTCGTATAGCTTCCATTACTTCAAAACAATCTACAGATTAGGTTCTGCGAGTAACATGGGAAAATGCTGTTCCTGTGAAAGAAATGGAACAATAAGAGGTCAGATCGCTTCCATTACTTCAAAACAATCTACAGATTAGGTACTACGAGTATCATGGGAAAATGCTGTTCCTGAGAAAGAAATGGAACAAAAAAAGGTTATATCGCTTCCATTACTTCAAAACAATCTACAGATTAGGTACTACGTTATTATTATTTGCTGACAGGCTATGCCCGCTGCATTTAAGACATGGTTTGAGTGAGATAAACAGTTGTCTGATTAACTCGAAAGAAGGACAAACCCACATTCCGTATATCGCATTTACTGCCTGAGTAAAGTGAAGTTTTTACTCCGCGATTTTTCTTTTTACTTTCCTTATGCTATAAAAAGGAAAGTATTCTAATGGGGTGAAATTTTCGATGTCGAGTTTTCAATGCCAAAACTCGTTTTGGGGTCCCCAGAGTCATTGGTCCGTGTCTGTCTGTCCGTGAACAAGATATCTCAATAGCGGCAAGTCCGAGAGACTTGAAATTTTGTATGTATGTCAATTTTATGCCATGAACTGATAAATAAGCTTGTGGTGGAAATCGAACACACCGTTGGCGGTTTTATGTCGCTTTTTAGCGGTATTCGCATATTCATAAAGAAATTGAAAAATACAACTTATGTTGAAGTTTAATATATTTTAGACCGCTAATTAGTCGTTGAAAACCGCTTTTTGGCGGTTCTGTCTAAAACCAGAATGGAAAGAGCCAGAACTTGAGTTTTAATGCCTATTCATATCGATTTCATATAAGAAAATGAAAAATACAACTTAGGTTGAAGTATAATACATCAAGAAGTGTAATATATAATTGTATTATATATTTGTATTGTAATTGTATTTCCGCTCTGGGAACTTCAAAGCGGGTTTTGGCATTTAAAACTCGACATCGAAAATTTCAGCCCATTACAATACTTTCTTCTTTTTTTATAGATAAGGAAAGTCGTGTGATGTTCACACCTGATTTTTTTTATGTCCTTTCATTCCTCGATAATTGTCGAACGCTTTCAACAAGGTATACACTTTCATTATGTTCATAAAAATATTTGGTCATCCAGGTCCAAATGACATACCAATATTTGAGTGAGGTCTCCAGTACAGAGAACTGAATAAAGTCTATCTTGTTTTGATGACTATGACATCAGGAAGCATCATATTTATAGAAAGAAAATTTTGAAGTATAGTTATGTACTATTTAGGTGGTCCTCAAGGGCGTAGCCAGCATCTGGCCTAGGGGGAGGGCAGCTGAGATNCCACTCTTCAATATTTGAAACTACATGTCCATGGTCAGGTTCAGTGTCAGGTTTAATATGCCAATTTTCATAAGTTCTATCGCACTCCCTTCCACTCTTCAATATTTGGTCAGGTTTGACTTTTTGATCACACTCATGGTCAGGTTTGATGATCTTCAGTTTATTTTCTGCACTGGTGTTGTATAAAATTTAGGGGATATCATTCTGGAATTCACATTACTGATTTTTTAATAAAATCTTCTTTCAGGGCCAGGCCCGCTGTTTATCCCGCTGTTCATAACTGCCACTTCTTTTACAAAAAGTATAATTTTTTCAAAATGCTTTTCCGTTTCAGCAATAAGCACCGCATGTTTACCGATAGGATTTTTTTTTACACTAACAACTATAGAAAACAGTAAAAATTACCAGGAAACCTATCTAAAAACTTTTTGATCACTCTTTGATTTTGACTTTTTGATTTTTTCTTTAAATTTAACAAGGGCCGTACCCAAGTTTTTTTTGGAGGGAGGGGGGGGGGAAGCATTGACAGCCAAACCAGGACTAACACCTGAAAATGATTATCATTGAAGGTAATGTTGTTTTTGTTTTTGCTGCTCTTGTTGCTGTTTTTTTTAAATATTATAGATCACGTACAAAGTAGAGTATTTTCATTAAAAANTGGACCCCCCTGGGTACGGCCTTGAATTTAACCACATATTTTTAGTAAGAAAATTATTGGTTGAATTTGTCAACTTTGAATTGACAGATGATTTATCATTCGTCTACCAAGGTCAGTTGCAAATTGCACCGCTGATGATGATGTCAAAGATGTTGATAATAGTTCTAAAAGATGGCTGTATATACAGTTGAGTCGATACTACAAGCAACAGGTGTCCGAAGGTTGTTCTAACGGCAGGTGTTATGGATCTCACAGACTTTGTTTGACTTCCGTTCATCCGGATCATCCTCGCTCAAGATCTCTTGTGATAGAAGAATTGAAGGACGTCTTAGGCTTGGAGTTTAGAGTATGTTCAATAACAAATTAGATATATTAGCATTGAAGATATTTCAAACACTTTGTATCTTTTACCTAATTAATCAATGAGAAACGTGTCCACCTCCGATGGCAATCAAATTTGTGCCTACACTGCGCTAATCTCCCAGTAATTGAATCAAATTTAATATCATTTTCTGCATTAGGTAGGTACCAATTCAAAATCATTCCAGACATTTATGATTTTGTAATTTGGTTCAATGTAGGTACAATAGGTGTGAATATCCGGAGAAAAAATGTCTGGTCCTGAAACCTACTGTTAATTATTTTCCCCAAGCAAGCAGAGAACAATCTCCTAGGCATATCTGAGTATCTTTACTTTCAATTTTTCTCTTCATATTCGTCGTTGGCACGTTTGATAAATGAAGTTTAACCATTATTATTCTTATCTCTTATCTTAAGCCTCATTTACACTGCCCGAGCATTCGTCGCGCAGAGAGGTGACGAACGAGCATTCGTTCAAGGCTCAGGCACTTCAGGTAGTGTAAACAGTCGCCGCGAGCCGATCAAGTTCGGAGTGAATGCTCGTTCGCCGTTCGCTTTGTGTAAACACCCCAGGATTCATCGAATGGTGTTCTATGAATCTAGTTCTCGCCTAACTGTTGAAGGATACCCGTCTCCTATTTTGTATGTAGTGATGTTGCTTTTTAGTATTTGACTGATGGAGTGGGACGTCGCGGAAACCACAATTTTGGATAGCGCGGGTGTTCGCTGGGAATCCTCACGAGTAATTGATCGTCAGAAATGCTCGAGTAGTGTGAACAGAGGGCTCGTTTATGTTCATGCTCGTTGAAAACTGGCGAGCGATGATCACGAATTCTCGATGCTCGGGGATGTTCAGTCGGTCTAAACACCCCTTTATACTACTAACTTAAACGCTTTCGATCGCGCGAGCGGCGAGTGTCATTTTGCAATGAAAAATCATTGCAAAATGATAAAGAAAAAACGCCTCTTTAATAGATAAATAAGTGATGAAGGTTGAAAATTACTATATAATAAGAACCTAACTGTTACCTGGTACTGCTCCTTAAAAAAACGAGTCAACTGGGAACCTATTTTGAATACAAAGTGTGGGTAACCAAAAATTATATATTAGATACTCAGGTACCTTCTATTCTGCTAAAGATCTGCAAAACTACAACTACAACCAATAAACCAAAAATATAATAGGAGAGAGGGACAAACCCCACCATTACGAACTGCAATCACTACATTCTAGCAATGATGAAATGATAAAAACACATTCTAAGTTATTCTTGTCTCGTACGTCAAAGAGAGTGAACGTGTGTGTAAGATCTACGTGCGAGAAACGTGACAGCTCTATGCGTCGAAGAATCAATGTTTTAATAAAAAAGGAATAATAATTATTTTAAATTTATAAAATAGACAGATTTAAATATTAAAAGTAACATTTTTATCTAGAATTTTTGAAATTTAAATTTAGTGTTTTTAATTTTGTGTAATTTTTGTTTGTATTTAAGAGTATTTAAAATTGTGTTTATTTAAGAACAACTGTTAATTAAATTTTAATATCCATTTAAATTAATTATTTAATTTTCTTGTTAAAAAAGACTTTTGAAAAGTGATTAACAAAGAGCTTTTTTTCAAAAAAAAAAAAAAATCCCGTGGTTTGTTTTAATCAATTTAAGGAACAAACAACGTTTAACGTTTTCCATCAGATAAACAAGTTTTTATTATTTATTTACAATGTAGATAGTATAAATAAAGCGAACAGATTAACTTTATTAAATCTTCTTTTGTCTATTCTTTAATAATTATAAAAATGAACGTGGACCATCGTAATTAATAATTAAACTTTATTAATTCATTAAGTTAATAATAGTGTTTTTGTGGTAATTCTTGTGTTTTAATATTAATTAGTTTAATTTTAAAACAATGCGTGAAATATTTGATGTTAGTATTTCAAAGGGAGGGGGTTCGGAGATGAGTGTTTCTTCTGTGCCAGGTTATTTGAAGTTATCTGAAAGCCAAAGGATTCGATTGATTTGTCATGATCCAATTGAAGATCATTATGAGGTGGAGGAAGAACCTTTTGCCAGGTAAGAATTGCAAACTTCTTTAACAGCTGCTAGGAGGTCATCCAGGTTTGATGTTGTAAGAACGGTTTAATGGTTTGACGTCCCAACATACAGCTGTATCCCCAGGTTCACTTTAAGTTTTTAATTATTATTTAATTTCAGAGAGGAATCTCTTTTTTGCACTCAATTTTCTATACACAACTTAATTCTCATTAAACTCTATTCAGAGAGGATTGTGTATCATGAGGGTACTCGACGCCATATCATGATCTGTTTGATAAAGTTTGTAGGCAAACCATAATCTAGCCCTGCACTTGGTTAACTTTATTTACAGTTTCGCCACAGCCTTAGCCGATTTGGAACGCCAATAAAACGCCTGGTTGAACCCAGTTTATGAATGTTCACCCATTTCACCCACTTTTATGACAATTGGAATGGATCAAACGAAACTAGTCTAGCTTAAAATAAACAAGGATGAGATAATAGTTATGCAAACTTTTATCTTAATGAGGTATCTTTTGTAAATCATGAGTAATGAATACATACTATTAGGTGCGCACAGATCCAAATCGAGAGCGGATCGAGGCGAGTCTGATCCGCAGGCCTTTATGGTGAACTCAGGTGAGCTCACATTTGGGGTCTAAGATAAAAGTTGCAAATTGATTTTGATCTACTGTGTAGATCAGTTATGTTGTTAGATCTTTTGATCCCCTGAAGTTTTAATTTTTTAGCAATATTGAGAACTACGAGCAGGAAAAGTTATTTGGCACTTTTTTTTTAAATTTGGCCAAACTTCTCTTTAACATCTATTGGTCATTCAAGACGGGGGTTTCACACTGCATTCGCTGGAAACTTGCAAACCAGCTACCCATATTGACCTCACCCAGCCAGGGTTGGGCCGAAAAAATAGCCAGCATCACGAAGGCGCGAACCTGCGTGGACACCCACATAGAACAGGTTCGCTGGACGTTGCTTAACTTTATTGTTTGAACGGGAACTGCCGTACTCAACGTCCCATAGACCCTGGCTGATAAAGTCCTAAATAAACGAGGCCAATATATTGTAAGCGTGCACGATAACGAGTGAATTTAAGATTTTCAACTGAGCCTCACGAAAAAAGGCAATTTTGAAACTCCTGTATACGCGCGACTTCAAGTGACAAGAGAGAGTGAGCAAGCGTTTACAACGTTTGCAAAGGACGACCGCCCTTCATGTCATGAAATTAATGGAGACTAGAAGAATCAATATTCTTGTATTTATCCATGTTAATGTTTGGCAAGCTAATGTAACTCGCCAATGTCTTATTATAGCAAGGTCGTTCATTGAACATTATCTAACAATTCTCTATGGCTTATCGTGATAGAAATATATTTTTAGATTACGTTAAAGTTGGTTCAGGAATTTTCATTTAAACCGCAAAGTATGGCGAACCCATAAATTCCATACTTTACACTTATTTAGAAATCAGTGTCGACTCTAAAAGCGGCAAAGTTATAGAAATTTAAAATCCATTTCTTTCATACCTACATCCCTTGCAGCTACAATGTTATTTCTCAACTCCCAAAATACTAACACATACGACGACCAGACAATGTAACACCATCATTGATCTCCTAGTCTATTATACCTCATTATCAACCTTCGATTATTTTTACGGACCACTAAACCGGTAGCAACATGTATTATTGAAAGTGTTGGGTAAAATACTGCAGCCCTTTAATTTGATAGCTATCATTTGATTTTAAATGATACACCAAAAGAATTTGGGGTTCATTTGGAACGCTTTACGGACCACTAAAGCGGTTGCTACATTTATTACTGAAAGTGTTGAGCAAAATATTGCAGCCCTTTAATTTGATTTTAAATGATACACAAAAAAATGGACTCAGTTTCCAATTTTTCGTTTTGATAAAGCCCAGAGCAAGTACATAAAAACTTTATGCGAAGATATTTGAAAATATCATTTTTATTTCTTCCCGTCTCGTCTTTTTGTATGGTACAATATTTTTTCTGAAAGGCTATTTTTCTAGCGATTGGGTTTCAATTTCCAGAATTTTGCAAGAAATAAGAAGTATTCTTGATCAAAGCTGGTTATGCAAAAAGATTGTATTATAATTTATCTATACGAAACGCAAAGCCCAGTTTTTAGACTGACTAACGTACTGGCTGATAATCAACGTAGCTCCACGATGGCTAAACGTAGAGACTTGAAATTTGGCACACAGGTCCCTTTTAGTATGTAGGTGCGTAATAAGAAAGGGAAAAAAATAAAGTTCAAGTGGGAGCAAATGACGCTATTTAGCGGGTCTTTTTGTCTGGGCAAACTAAAAGAGATAGCGAAAAATTACAGAGAACAGACCCCCCAAAATAGTATATAAGGACCCCATAAAAAATATAAAATTTGAAAATTTCCGGTTTCTCTCCAATTTATGGACGGTTTTCACTACCAAAAAAATAGGAATTGAGAAGTACCACTTCGGGATGAGCGAGAAAGCTGAAATTTTATACGAAGGTGCTCCGCTGTGCAAAAAGTAATATCTTTGAGTAATTGAATTTTCTAAATAGGAGCCGTGTTCACTCTGGGGGTCGGTTCCACCAGAAATCTAAAATTGAGAATTTCCTGATCTCGAAATTGTTGTTGAATTTTGTAACCGTAGCGAAGCACGGGAAAACAGTTAGTAATCTTATATGGTTTGTTTTTGAACGCCAACCCTTGTAGCAGTGAAATCGTTTGGAATTTTTCATTAAGTCTCCATATTGTCCTCAAATGGAAAGTCCAGAAATTCGGCTACCTGGACAAGAATATTCCAGGGGTTAAGTTAGTGTGGCTGTTCGACAGTTGAACAGGTGACTTATATCATGTTAGCTTCCTTGGTAGAGTGGACATTGTCAGAGCAGCCCAGTGTATGTTGACCCCTCACCCGATGGACATCTCTACGCCACTGTTCGTCCGGTATTGAAAATTATCCAATTTCAATGAAAACAATTTAAAGATTAATTTCCCTCTCTCTCCCCTAAGAAATAATTTAGCTATGTATCAAATAGACAGATAATATAAATCGTTCAGATTTCAATTATCCGAGGTCCTAGGTTATTCGATCCCAGTCTTTGCGAATCGTGATTTTGATCAATTTCGGTTAATATTTGGTTGAAACGTGGTTCAATGTAAAACCATAATATACCTATGACACATTATTACGAAATGGTTTCATGTTAAATTTAATCCAGACTCTGTTAGTGAACTTGCTCTGTGGTTTATTATTTTCAATATTGAATTTTTGCAATCGACCACGATTTTTGTTGATTGACCGACCCTAGGTGTATGCAAGGCCATTATAACCGGGCGGACCCTTGTATGTGGCCATCAAGATGGTTGATTCTTCGGATCGGGGCTACGGGCAAATACCATCAACACCGTTCCGACGACAATTCACTGTGTTTTTCCTTCGTTGGAGCTGTTCATCCCAGCCGTGCTGCTCCAGATACTTCTTCAAAGAGTTGATATATAAATCCTTGCTAAACCCTGAAGTATCTGATCGTTGTCCTCTATGTATTTCTGGCTGCTTATGATGTAAATCATGAGCAGCCAGCAACTATCCATCAAACCCTACTAATCTAGAGCCGTCAGCATTATGAACAGATCCTGTTGGAGAGGCCGCCTTTCTTGGCCTGGAGACACAGTGAGAGTCGTTGAGAACGTTAACAACATAACATAACAACCCGTATTGTCTAAAAAATTCGCATTATTTACGCGAGAGGAGAAACTTTTGTAAGATCTAAGTTGTGGAAAGGAACTTGGTAAGATTTGTATCACATATCAATCAAACACTGAAAACTTTACAGTTTTCTCTAGTATTTTGGATTATCGAGTTATAAAACCAGCCCTTTGAGGAGCTCGGGTGCGGGAGGAATCATTTTGTTCCCAATCATCCTGTGACCTTTAAGCCTCATCATCCTGTGACTGGAATCATCGTGTGACCTTTGGGCCAGGATTGAAAACTCATAGTAGGGGTTTCAGAAATAAATAATTATGAATCAGCATTCGATTGCTTGAAATTTTTTGCCTCTAAAATAATTTTCACTTTTATGCGTGTCACTTATTTCATGTACCTACGCTTTTGGGCATCTTTCACATTCTAATACTTTTCATGTCTTGATAACAAAAAACGACCTTTAGACCTCCTAATACAATATAGATAGAGACATATAAATCCAAATAAAGGTATTGTACCTAAGGGGTACCCTCACTCTAGTATCTTTCCGATGTCCTTGTACTACCTTTGATTGTTTTGTATCTTGAACCTTCTAATACCCAGAATCTTCTTCCTTTTGGTATGGGTTTTATTTTTTATTTTAAGTCTAGACCCAAATAAAAATAATTTCGGACTCTAGTTTTAATTCTTTACCTAAATTATAATATTTGGTGGTGGGTTTGATTTTTTAAAATTATTATGCTTTTTTATAAGCTCTATCCCATTCACGATCTGAGCAGCTTCATCAATCATACCAACAATAGTATGGTTCAAAACTATTAGGGTGGGACTTACAGTTTTAAGTTCTGTATTGGATAGCCAACTTTGGCATTTTAAGTCGAAGAAAGGCAAACATTTCTATTAAAAACATTTTCAAAAATAAAAGTATCTTGTTTTTAATTATGGAGGCCACATATTTCGCATTGTTTTACATACAGAAATGATTTAACCGAACGCATGCGTTTTGATTGATCACACTTGGTTTTTGACATTTAAATAGTACAGAACACAATGTATAGTTTTCCAACACAAAACACTTCATATACCCACATACAGTGATATTTGTGATGTCAAAAATTTGGTTCCGGCGTTGATTATAGATGCCATGACTGTTCAGATGTAGAGCACCTAATGATGATTGACCATAATACGGTCATTTCTATTGTGACTTAGGCATAGAAATAATTATCATTGATTTCAGACCAATAATTAATATTCACTAGTTTTAGCCTCCATGCTCGCCCACCTTTACAATCATGAATGACTCTCTATACGCATGCGTGTCTGATGTAATTCAAATTACAATACACATAAATTTCTTACGTAATTGTATTTTATACCATTACTAAATGATCATTTAATATACATTATTGTAAATTGTAATTTCAAAAAAAAATTAATATTGCTGTACACCTACTTGTAGCTTTAAAACTGTATAGGGTGAACTAAAAAATAGGACACAATAAACATGCAGCACACAGAGGGGAGTTTATTGAATATCGAAGAATTTTTGGAACACCCTATAGCGTCTGACAACTGTAAAGATAGAAGAATGTAAAGATTTGGAGGAAGTAACAAATAGCTCATATGGTTATGGACCTCACGTGACTTAAAAGAAAATGTCGGATTTTGAGTGTTGGAGCGTGGTTTCAGCTATGGAATACTTTTTCTTTAATTGAGATTTGAGTTTAAAAAAAATAGTTTCTCATCTATCTATACTTATAAAAAATAACAAAATCAAAACACTCATAATGATCCATATTCTTGTCCAACTATAACAAGATATTCACGAATAACAATATCAAAACACTCACAATGATTCATATTGTTGTCCAATTATAACAAGATATTCACGAATAACAAAATCAAAACACTCATAATGATCCATATTGTTGCCCAATAGTTGCCCAATTGTAACAAAATATTCACAAATAACAAAATCAAAACAGTCATAATGATCCATATTGTTGTTCAATTAGAACAAGATATTCACAAATAACGAAACATTCATAATGATCCATATTGTTGTCCAATTATAACAAGATATTCACGAATAACAAAATCAAAACAGTCATAATGATTCATATTGTTTTCCAATTATAACAAAAATCAATAAAAAAATTTCACTCGAAGCTAAGAGCAAGAGTATATCTTTGAAGAAGAGAAATAGTGAAAGTGAATCAGTCAGATTCTGGTGCTGACCTACAGAAACCTTTCGGATAAAATGAGACCATCTTCGTGCAGTTTAATGTCGGACTTTATATGTATACAAGTCGAAAGTATCTTATTATAGATAAATACCTAGATAGTTGGGATCTATATAGATATACTCGTATTATGGAGACTAAGCAAATAAACATAACAATTGTGTGGTAGAGAGAGAGAATTTCAAGTGAAACAACTAAATCACGACATTTGAAGTTGCCTTGCCTCCGTGTGGACGAGAGCTCCTCATCATACTCGACTTTCACACGAACTAATTATTACCGACCGGTTCTAATTTTCTGTTTATCGAAAATTGAAGAAAGCTTTGTTTATTTACTATTGTTATGTTTTGAGTAGTGATGGCAATATCATTCAAAAATATGTCTAGGTATATATATCGAATTTCATATATATCGATATATCGACAATATATATCGGTTTATTCAAAATTAGAATTTTACGAGGTGAATTGGTGGAAATGTCGTCCCCTCTCTGTACTTTCCTAACCTGACCCTCCCCTACTTTCCAGTTTCCACCAATGACCAGTTTCAAAGGGACAAGTAGGATCCCCCTAAAATAGAAAACTTCGAAAAAAAAAATGGATAACTTCTAATTTTATCGCTATATTAAGAACATTGAAAAAAAAAACTAAATTCGTGTACATATTAAACGATATATCATGAAAAATATATATAGATACATCAGAAGAAAATATATTGATTTTCGATATATCGGGCCATCCCTAGTTTTGAGGGGTATTCAGTGTCCTCAGGATAACTGAGCTATAGTAATGACGACCATTGATATCAGTAGGAAACAGGTTCAAAATGACTTGCAATTTTGTGAACTGATTTTACTCATTTCAAGTGCCCACCATGAGATCCCGGGTAGTCTGGTAGAGTTGTGGGAAAAGTAATCATAAAATTCATTGAACATAATAAAAATGTTCATAATAATAATCTTATTAGGTATTATTACGAAAGAAATTTTGAAAATGACCTTTGCAGATGGTGTGGAATAAGGCCAGAAAATATGGCAAGATGCACACAACTCTGCTAATCCAACACGATGGGAAAGATACTGCACCAATCACTCGAAAACAACATTATGATAAACAAAGAATATTGGAACTATACACCGGAAGCAGTAACTAAAAAAAGAAAATTATACCCTCTTCTGGAACCGATCAATATTCACCGATAATACCGTACAACATAATGATGGACCTGATACAATACTCTGAATGAGAGAAAAAAAGTTCACCTCATTGATTATGCACTATGCAGTAGTAACAATTTAATATCAACATATCAAGAAAAAACACAAAAATATCAAGACTTAACAATGGAAATTGAAGAGCTCTGGAAGGTTAAATAGTCAAAATTCACCCAAAATGATTATCTACAGCAGGGTTTTTTCCAAAAACTGACACCAAACATATAACAGAGTTAAACATACCCAAACACCTGATATCAAAAATGCAACACTCAGTAATTCTATCTGCCACTTATTCCAAGAGACACTGACCTGATTCAATCACTAAACATGTTGTTTGAATTGGCAATCAAAGCTACAAACAACATTATCAACACCCACAAAGGAGAATTAATTAGATATATCCCGAATATATAATAATACTAGCTGTTTTGCTCGTGCTTCGCTACGGGCTTTAATAGCTGATAGAAGAATAAAGATAAATATGAATGTCCAAATCGGAAGAACAGATTTAAAAATAATAAATTAACTGCCGAAAGAAATAAAACTATTGGGAAGGGGTCTCGAAGCGCTTCCCAAACTTTTTTCTTTGTGGCCTTCTTTTACTATTGTGATGGGGTTGCGGCTCTTTAGCATACCTAATGATGCGCACTAAGAAAGGGTTTTTAAATTTCGAACTGGGGCACCCGCCGCTTCCACTTCCAGGAAGGTTTCATAGATCCCA
>CM022875.1:41500277-41510345 GCA_012654025.1 Pachypsylla venusta
TCATATGTAAACGCGCCCCTTTTTCCCCCGCGGCGGGCGCCCCAATTGGAGTATTTAAAAATCCTTTCTTAGTGCGCATCTAAGACCTAAGTGCGACCTACATGCCAAATTTCAGCCTCCTAGGACGTACCAGTGCGGAGAAATCGCGATGATGTCACATGAGTGTGTTTCTCTTTTATATATATAGATTATAGATTATGGACAAAATGTCCATATCAAGTTTAATCAAAATCGTACAAATCCCAGTAGGATTATCGCAGAAGGACAGACAATCAGACTTTATAGAAGAAAATGATGTGCTTCACTGCGTTCCGTCCATAATGTTTTTTTTTTTTTAATTTTAATTTGGCTTAACCATTCGCTGGAAAGTTGCAAACCAGCTACCCAAATTGACCTCACCCAGTCTAGGTTGGGCCGGAAAAATAGACAGCATCACGAGGGCGCGAACCCACGTGGATACCCACATGGTACAACCTCGCTGGACGTTGATTAACTTCAGTGATCTAACGGGATATTCAAAGTGCCATAGACGCTGAATAATGGCTTTAAAAATTGAGATAATATGCTAACTCAAAGAACTATCATACATTTTTTATTTGAATCATAGTTTCCATGAGTTCATCCTTTGAACTAACTCAATATAATAATAGGTATATTGGGTAAATTTTTGATTATGGGTTCCTTTTACATTACAATTCCAACTGTATTCGGTCGTCTGAATATAATTATTTTCGCTTGTCTTTGAAATATAAGTTAGTCCATAAGATATTTGTCATTAAACAATCGTATGAACAATTACACTGTCAAGTTTGTTGCTATGTTCTCTTAATATAGACATCGTTGTATAAACCACCCATGATTGTCATGTTATATAATATTTATTATGGTTTCTTTGACACCCTGTTTGAGGGCACTAAGTTGACAATATTCATATGAACACACTGTCAAGTTTGTTGCTATATTCTCTTAATAAAGACATCGTTGTACGAACAGCTATCAGCAAAATATACATTCACGACTTAATGTCATGAACATACATTCTTGCCAACTCGATTGTTAGGGAAGTCATCAAGACGCTCGAGCAAGTACTTTCCTGTTCCTGTTTAGTTAGCAATTCAGTAGAAAGTTTATGCAGGCCGATTCACAGGGTGTCTGAAAATTACTGGATCATTTAAGGGAACGATTCATGAATCACTCCTTAAAACTTTGTTCGTTAACTTCTGGACACCCTGTGTAGCCGTTCTAGTCTCTCGATTTGAAATTTGATTTGTGTAACCTTAACCCGTGAGTGGTCGCGTTCTGCCGCAGAACGCCATCGGTCTACTGTAGAGATTTTTTTCTCACACATGTTTTTGCTGTGTTTTCCTTTCTTTTCGAAGAAAATAACTGATATTTCTTCAAAGAATTTGTTCAAAATCTTCTTTCATCTATATTTGAAGCGATTTTGGCAAGTTTATTTTTCAATAGTATCCAGTTCAATCCCCTATTTTGGCACTTTTTTTTTCTTATATTATTTTGTGAAATGTTACAAATGTACCTAAATAATTAATTAATTATTTAGGTCGTTATTATGTTTACATTAATATGTAATTAAAGTAATTAGTTAATTAAATGTAATTAAATAAGTTAAATTTTAAACTAAATAAAAAGCCACACAAAAGATGAGAATATTTCGACGAAAAACTTACGATGCGACTGGTCGCGATGTGAGAAAAATTCTCACATCGACTGCCTCAGGTAAATGAAATGCAATGTATGTCGGCAATTTTATGTGAGCACAAAGTAAATCATATTTTGAACAGCTACTGAGAGACCCGACAAGTTGGAGCCAATAATTACCAAGTTATTGCGTTTTTGCCGACAGGGTGAGAAAAATTCCCTATAGGAGACCACTGACGGGTTAATTGATAATGAATTTGAACGAAATCATTGTCATTGTACTCAAATCCACACTAGCAAAAGGTGCCTTCCTTCACAAATTCGAATCCGTTTCAAATCCAGTATTCGGTCCCTTCCTGTTTTTTTTTCACAAAATATCTAAATCTAAAATGTAGAAAAATTTTACAATGTTAACAACAAAAAAAGAAAAAAAAACCAGTTGTCATTTAGTAATAACATTCTAGGGCAGGGGTTCCCAACCTGGGAGCGTGAAGGCAAGTCAAAATGTACACATTTTTTTTTTTTTACAAAGGTAATTTTATTGAACATGATGTTTAGAAAATTCAAATGAGATAGCATTCAGCAACACATTAGCGTTTTGAATGAGATAGCATTCAGCAACACACTAGCGTTCTGAATGAGATAGCACTCAGCAACACTCATGTCCATTCATAATTTATAATGTAAAGGGAGGGGGGCGTGGGAGGCTTTCATTTCAGGAAAAGGGGACGCGGTACCAATAAGTTTGGGAACCCCTGTTCTAGGGGATCTGTGACAAACATGTTAACGAGTGTGAAAAGGTTTGTTTTGTTTAATAGTGTCATCTGATCGGTCAGTTCTTTGACATGTTTCAAGTAATTGGATTTCTTGTCCCCTTTGGCCTCTCCCCTAAAACATTTTTGACGGTTTATTATTCATTAGTGCGATGTAGGTTATAACATATTTTTGACCAAATAAAATGGGCTCTTGTTTTGACTGGACGATTTTAATTGTTTTTATGACTCTGATTTTGAAGAAATTGAGTTTACATTTTTATTGTTTATTCCATTTAGGAGAGTAGATTCGCTGAATTCGTCATGAGGCCTTAAAAGATTATTCTTGTTTTTTGTTACTGTTTTAAAAACTATTTGGTGTAAAAACATGTTTGGTGTCCACATCGAGGGAGTTGCTGCCTCGAAACTTTTCGTCACTTTCAGTCACTTTTATAGGGTTCCATACTAAAATTCTGTTTTTGCATTCTGCATATGAAAAGGTTCATTATTGACTAGTGGATCAATATGATCACGTTAGTGTTGTAGTCATTAATAGAAAAAAATAGCTTAATCAAATTTTTGAAAAAATTAAAAAAAGGGTAAAATTNCACTTCGCAAAAGTACGTAATCCAGGCAGTTGCTTTTAATTTTATTTTGAACCCAACTCAATTTGATGTTTTACATTTCAAGCTACATATATTGGAGAAGTGAGAAACACTTTTGCCACTTAGCGTTGACCGATATCGACGACCATTTTGTATGTAGGTCACTGAAATGTAGATTTTCGTATGATGAACTTTGTTATGCAGATTTAGGTTCTAATTGTGCCCCAAAACTTTTCGTCACTTCAGTCAATTTTATAGGGTTCGATACGAAAATACTGTTTTTGGATTCTGCATACGAAAAGGTTTTTTTTTTTTAATTTGGCTTAACGTCTCTTTAACCATCTATTGGTCATTCAAGACGGGGGTTTCACCCTCCATTCGCTGGAAAATTGCAAACCGGCTACTCACATTGACCTCACTAAGCCTGGGTTGGGCCGGAAAAATAGCCAGCATCACGAGGGAGGGCGCGAACCCACGTGGACACCCACATGTTACAACATTGCTCGACATTGCTTAACTTCAGTGATCTAACGGGAACTGGTGTATTCAACGTGCCATAATTTTCATTCAGCAGCTAAACATAAAATATGAACCAATGGCATCAATCAACATAATACTTTATATGAAATATATTCTTATCAATCCTGCGGCGGAACTCTTTTACCGTGTTACAGCCACGGGCTTTTTGTTATTAATTAAAAGCAACACTAAATACATTGACCTGAGCAGAATTTTTGTACCCAAAACATTTAATGTGGTAATAAAATATATTGCAATAGCGTGTTAGGATCTTGATTATTTGGGAAGAATGTCTTTCTGTCTAATGAGCTAAGGCAAACAGTCTTGTCATGCCATTCAAATCAGATTGTTGATCTTTCGAATGTCAGTTTATTTATTTATTGAACCATTGCATGTTGCTGAATTCTTAGCGTATTTTCTCACACATATATTTGATGAGACAAAGTGAGATCTGTTATTTGAAACTTACAAACTTTTTGATCTAGATTTAAACACAGCAACTTTTTATAAAAGTTAGTATTATTTCATTTAATATTTACAAGGATTTGATCGGACTTTTTAACATTTACAAGGATTTGAATACGTAAACTTTAGATTTATTCTAAAGCTCCATGAAGTATCAAAGATTTTTGATATTTTTTAGGTCAATTTTCCGGGAAAAACACATCATGTGTCAAATCTGTAGTAATTTTGGTTTATTATTGAAAAAAAAAACCNAGAGCGTTCGTAGCGGCATTTTTACTGTCCCTGGACAGTTTGTAAGATGTAAAATAAACCTTGTTCTTGGGGTAGCTGATGTAATCTAGATAGACAATGGACGAGGGGAGTGCGGGGCGTTGTTATGACGTTATATATTTGAATTCATAAAATCATTATGTCTGATTGTATTGATAAAATCAAAATGAGAAAAATATGTTTGCCATAATTTATTTAGTGGACGATTACTGTATTAATATTCACACTTGATTTTGCCGTTCGCACCCCCCCCCCGCCTCCCTTTAAATCCGCCCCTGAATCATGTGCATGTCCGATATAAGTTTTGAAGATTCTGCATTCGGTCTCCGGACAATATGTCCATCTATTTATTTACCATCACCGAACAGATCTGTTTCTTTTCTCTCAGACACTTTCTATTCTAATAAGTTAGCATTGATCTTCTAGCAATATCTTGGAACATTATATTAGTCAAATCTTCTATCTAAAGCTTGTTTGGTTTGCTGTTGGTGTTGTTGTCTAGCTAAACCAAAACATTCTTCTCCTAATGGCCACATGTGACGAGATACAACAATCATAAACCAACACCAAGTTTCTCTTTTAATATAACACCCTAGTTGTTGTTCTTTATTGATTTTACTTTTTAGAAACAACTCCGCAAACAAGTTTTATTGTGTAAATTTTCGAGACTATTAGGTACATGGCAAGGGATTAAAATGGATTCCATTGAGGAACTAATTTAAGGAGTATTTATTTCTATATTTTACACAAACATTCCTTGAATGTACATAAGTGACACCTGAAAATATTAACTTTCGCTATAATATAGGATTTGTATAGACATAAAGCTATTCCACTTTTTCTATACAAAGATTATTTGGGATTATTATTTATTTAGCGCATAGCTTTTTTTTACACTATTATATATTCACTAGCTGTTTCGCCGCCCGTGCTTCGTTGCGGTCTATAGATTGGCGCCTTAGAGGCATGGCCGTTCACATCCTTATAGTATTTTTTCTTCGTTATATTGGGATACTATGTCAAGTAAAACCATATTGAAGGTTAAAAGTACTATATCTTTTTAGTCAAGTGAAGATATAGTACTTTTAACCTTCAATAGTATTTTTTCTCTTTTTTAAAAATTGTGAAAACAGGCGTGTACGCTGTTGTATGTATGTATATACATGTATCATGCTATCTCTCTCGCTCCAATTTATTTCTTATGGGGATTTTATACTTTTCGCGATTTCTACCTCTTAAAATTAAAATTCTGCAAAATCCTTTCTTAGTGCACACTTCCATGGTGCAACGAAGGTCCCTGCCAAAATTTCAACTCTGTAGCATTAATAGTTTCGGCTCTACGTTGATCAGTCACTCAGGACATTGCCTTTTATAATATATAAAGATTTGCGAAATTCATATGACAATACCAACATCTTTAAAGTGTATAGCCCGTACTCAATTGCCATTCTATGAGCATGTATACAGGGTGTCCCAAAAGTCGGAGACCACCTGAATATCTTTTGAACGGCTTTATGTGGAGTTTTGAAATTTTGCCTGGTATTATATCCCAAATTAAACCACATGATGGTGTGACCAATTTTTCAGGGGTGCAGGTCCCATGTGGCCCCCAGGGGGTCATACTTTTGTTTTTTTAAATACGAAACCCCATCCTTTGATACATTTTCAGAAAGACAATAGAATTAGAAGTACTTTGCAAAAAAAATTATATGTCTAGCGTGTTTGGTTTCAGAATGGCGACCATTTGAATTTCCAAGACATGACTTCCAAGAGTGTCTAAAACTAGGCGAATTATTTCTAAATGTAGGCGAAGCGTCTAAAACTAGGCGAATTATGTCTAAAAAAAACAAGTTCCTCGACATAAGTGTTCTATGCAATCATTCAATATCCCATTGCAAATAATTCGCCTATTGTGTATTTTTTTTTTTTGCAAAGTACTTCTAATTCTATTGTCCTTCTGAGAATGTATCACAAGATGGGGGTTCGTATTTAAAAAATAAAAGTTGGACCCCCTGGGGGCCACATGGGACCCGTACCCCTGAAAAATTGGTCACCATCAGGTGGTTTAATTTAGAATGTAATACGATGCAAAATTTTAAAACTCCACATAAAGCCGTTCAAAAGATATTCAGGTGGTCTCAGACTTTTGGGACACCCTGTATTATGCATGTGTGAATGTTGTCCTATACCCTTGGTTAGAGCTTAGGGAAACACAATTTCAAAAATAATACATTTGGGTACCAAAACAAGGTATAAGTTTTGTTCAATTTATTTTAAAAACCATTTAAATTATACATAGGTTCCTGCATTTGACAATCAAATCTTTCAGTTAATCCGCTTTTGTTTTATTCAAATCCTAGCTGTTTCGCCCGTGCTTTGCTACGGCCTTAGCTTAGCTACAGCCTTAGCTTAGCGCCTTAGAGGCATGGCCGTTCTCGCGCTAATAGTATTCTATGATTTCCCTTTCAAAAAACGGAAGCTAATAGTATTCTATGATTCCCCTTACAAAAATCGGAAAAACGGCCATACCTCGAAAACGATTGGACCGTTTTTTGCAAACTATGTTCCAAATTAAGTTTTAAAAGACCTCCTAAAACTTTCTCGCTTTGAGTTGATATGTTGCCGCGACTTAATTTAAGATATCGGATCATGACCGGCTAAATTCGGTCAAAAATAGAAAAATCGGCCGTAACTCGAAAACGGCTCGACATTTTTGAATTTTGATATTTTTTATAGTATTTAGGCCTATGATTTTGGGGGGATCCATTCTCATTAATTTTTCGATAGCTCTTACCGTTTGGGCTAAACAATTAGTGATACATACACCCATTTATCGTTACATTGATTTCCTGATCGCCCATTCAATGAACTTTTTAACAACATACAACCATACGCACTGAGTAGATATAATCACAGCTTGTATGAGTCAACTCACGTCTTACGAATGTGTCATCAGCTCAATCACTCTCACACGGAGTGTTTCTTTGTAAATTGACTAACAGTTTGGATGTCAGTCGTCGTATCGCTTCGTCATTTGACTCCAAGTCATCGTGCAATGTAGAATGGAGTTTTCAATAAACAATGAAGAAGAAAAAATACTTCTTTGTATTGTTAGGTTCTGCCTGATGGCAAAATAGGATTGATTGACAAACAGATCAACTGCCTCTTGAAACGAGATAGTGCAAATAGCAAACAAGAATATATTCTTAGATCCACAAGGAAACGCTGATTATAATATTATTTACTTGTTCTTGTAAGTCTGTCTTTTTCACACAATTTCCATGTGCTGAGTGAAGTCTCGATATAGAATAATGAGACAAGATTTTCTTGTTGTAAATAGTCGCCCTCAAGTAACTTCTTACAATCTCAAGTATGAACCTTATCTTAGGGGATGTATATTCATTGTAAGTTATTTTGAAAATATATATTACCTTACAAATAAAAATAAAATAAATTATGCTACAGTTCTGGAGACGTTATTCCCTTCCAATAGCAATGCTGCAACTCATTTTCCCATATGTTCTCTGGTTTATGAAGCACGGATTTANTTTTTAAACCTGGAGAAAAAGAAGGAAGTTTTAGGTCATTTTTAAACCTAGAGAAAAGAAGGAAGTTTTAGGTCATTTTTAAACCTGGAGAAAGAAGGAAGTTTTAGGTCATTTTTAAACCTGGAGAAAAAAAGGAAGTTTTAAGTCATTTTTAAACCTGGAGAAAAGAAGGAAGTTTTAGGTCATTTTTAAACCTGGAGAAAAGAAGGAAGTTTTAGGTCATTTTTAAACCTGGAGAAAAGAAGGAAGTAACAAGCATTCACATCATGTGGTCAAGTGTCTTTTTTTTTAGTTTGGCTTAACGTCTCTTTAACATCTATTGGTCATTCAAGACGGGGTTTATTACCCTCAATTCGCTGGAAACTTTCAAACCAAAGCTACCCACATTGACCTCAACCAGCTTGGGTTGGTCCGGAAAAAAAGAGCCAACGATACGTGGTGTTCCCAAGCGGTCACCCATCCAAGTATTGACCCGACGTTGCTCAACTTCAGTGATCAGACGGGAACTGGTGTATTCAACGTGGTATGGTCGTTGGCTTGGTTAAGGGTCTCTGGGATGTTTTTACTCGATAGTTACACATTGCCGTGTTCTTGATGTTTGGTCGGATTCGTAAGGCTCATATTAATTCCAAATGTTTATGATTGAAAATATAAAACAAAATAACCAAA
Source organism: Pachypsylla venusta (assembly GCA_012654025.1). Taxonomy (NCBI): domain Eukaryota; kingdom Metazoa; phylum Arthropoda; class Insecta; order Hemiptera; family Aphalaridae; genus Pachypsylla; species Pachypsylla venusta. The sequence goes on from CM022875.1 coordinate 41,508,765, forward strand.
AATATCTCAAAAATCGTACTTTTCGTTTTTTTAATTTGGCTTAACGTCTCTTTAACATCTATTGGTCATTCAAGACGGGGATTTCACCCTCTATTCGCTGGAAACTTGCAAACTACCCACATTGACTTTACCCAGCCTGGTTTTGGTCGGAAAAATAGACAGCATCATGTGGGCGCGAACCCACGTAAACACCCGCATGGTACAACCTCGCTGGACGTTGCTTAACTTCAGTGATCTAACGAGAACTGTTGTTGTATTCAACGCAGACTGTACTTATTTTGATATACTGAAGAAAAAAAACGGTGACGTTGGGTTGATTTTACTTGATAAATATTCATTGATTTTTCATTCTTTTTGGTTTGTTCTTTCCTAAGACAGGGCAACTTAACGTCTTATATTACTGATGGTGGGGTTCCGACAACTATTCATTTTGCTGGTGAAATTGATTTTGACCGACAATTGGCATACTTGAATAGTAATTTCTTCTCAAATAATCAAGTGTCAGACTAGATTCCCATGCACATAACGTTATAGGTCAGGTCTCAGAGTTCTGATGGTGTGGTTAGGTTGTAAAGTTAATTATTTTGATAAAATCTTTTTCTGTGGGAATCAAGTCACCTGTTTTTTTCTTCGTCTTGTTATTGTTTATATTTCAGTAGAAATAATATTTATTATTATTAGCCATAGGTAGGTTAAGTTGGTAACATTATTCATAATAACCAATCGCAATTATTGACAAAGGAATTGTGCAGTTCACGAGTGACTTTGAAATACAGATTTTCACTTTCTTGCTCTACGGAGTGTAAGAAATTGAAATTTTGGATGACGGGAAAGCATTTCCCCGTCAACCAAATTGCCATACAGTATTATACTAGTGAACTAGTGGATCAAGATGATCAGCTGTTCACGTGTTGTAGTCATTTATAAAAAAAATATCTTAATCAAATTTTAAAAAATCATTTTCAAAAAAAAAAATATAATATGAAAAATTTGGAGGCCTCCAAATTTTTTTACAAATCGAAAAGCCCCTAACATCAGCCATAACATATCAAAATTTTACGTTTCTACAATAAACCGCTAAAAAGATAAAAATCATTATCAAAAAATACAATATTTGGCCCCAAAATCTATACAAAAAATTTCCTTCATGTCCTAAACATGTATACCAAATTATGTCAAAATCGGTAGAAAATTGTGGTTTGCATCGCGTATCAAACAAACATATACATATATACAGACATACATAAAGTGCATTTCAGGATGTATATTGGGGTCAAAAGTGAAGTTCACTAACGTTCAAATTTAATACCTGAAAAGTGCACTTTGTGACGTGAAGCAATAAATCACTTATGGTACGCTCATTGTATTTGACATGATGGGAGAAGCGCTTCCGCGCTCCTCATTTGGTAAGTAATAAATAAGAAATGAATGTGCTCAGTTACTAGAAAACGTTTCCGTGTCAGATTGTGCTGCACACTCTGCTGATCAGTAAGGTACATACCACACAATCATGGTGTGTCGTAAATTTATAGTAGTTTTTTTTTTCTAATTTAATCTACATTCAAGTGAACTATTGGCCCC
>CM022875.1:41512000-41544325 GCA_012654025.1 Pachypsylla venusta
AGCAATATAAGAATCGTAGCGAAGCACGAGCGAAACAGCTAGTACAGTATATTTAACAATAAAACCAAGATACAGTATAGATTTAACAGTTTCTTTAACAACAACTATTTTTGTTTTGATTTGATTTCATTAAAACAAAAATAGTTTTCATCCAGATCAATTCTTATTTTTTGTTACCGTCTTGAGTTCCCTTAGAGTGAGCAATTGTACTGGATTCTGGAGCGTATTAAACTCACGTGGCCACCGACAAAGAAAAACCTTGTTGGACGTTGTTTAGTTTCAGTGATCTAACGGGAACTGGTATATTGAACGTTAACTTTTAAATAAATTAAAACAAAACAATAGTCAACTTCCATCTTTCGACTCGACTGGACTGATGATGAATCGAATGATTCGAAACTAGTTTCTTCATAAATATATATAAATAGATAGTGTTTTGTTTCAATTTATTTAAAAGTTAATATTTTTTAACACTTATAATTAACATGTTATTCAAAGATTTATAAGTTCAATAAATATATTAAGGAATGTACTCGTTGTTTGCATTGTCCAGTGAATGAAGTACTAAGTTCAATAAATATATTAAGGAATGTACTCGTTGTTTGCATTGTCCAGTGAATGAAGTACTAAGTTCAATAAATATATTAAGGAATGTACTCGTTGTTTGCATTGTCCAGTGAATGAAGTACTAAGTTCAATAAATATATTAAGGAATGTATTCGTTGTTTGCACTGTCCAGGGTGTTGTTGCATACTTAATGTATTTTATAATTTTATAAAGTAAACTCAAATACATTAATTTGAAGGTTATCTTTATTTACTATCCTGTCTTGTGTGAATGGTTATTTGGCAATTCACACAACTTTCAAGGACATTGATCGAGTTTGAAGTTTGCTTTGCATGTCAATGTTTACATTCCAGTGTTCTAATGCACTTAATGCAAGTTTTTTTCTTATCTTATGACATCTTCCAAGCCATTGATTCAATTAATCAGAATAATTCGACCGGGCTAACCGGGATTCTATTTATTTTTTCATTTATTATCTTTACATATAAAACGCAAAACCCAGTTGGTATACTGACTAACTGATAATCAACGTAGCTCCACGATGGCTAAACGTAGAGACTTGAAACTTGGTACACATGTCCCTTTTAGTATGCAGGTGCGTAATAAGAAAGGAAAAAAAAAGTTAAGTGGAAGCAAGTTACCGCCAAAAATGACCCTTTTTACCGAGTTTCTCTGCAATTTTTTTCTGGGCAAACTAAAAGAGATAACGAAAAATGACCGAGAATAGACCCCCCCNNNNTAGTATAGGACCCCATAATAAATATTTGAAAATTTCCGTTTTCTCCCCGATTTATGGACGGTTTTCAACACCAAAAAATCGGAATTGAGAAGTACCACTTCGGGATGAGCGAGAAAGCTGAAATTTGATACAAAGGTGTTCCGAAGTAGAAAATGTCATATCCTTGCATAAAATATTGAATTTTAAAAACAGGAGCGGTGCTCACTCTGGGACTAAAATTCAGAAGATTTAATTTCGCGATCTCGAAATTGTTGTTGAATTTTGTAACCGTAGCGAAGAATGGGAAAACAGCTAGTTTTCCATAAACCTTTGGAATTGCTACGTAAAAAAAATACCCCCCTTAAAATTGGATACTAAAATTGAATTGGATACAATATCAATGTCTATAAAATAAAATCTCGATCTCAAGGTATCAATCAGCTTGTTCAATATCAATGTCTATAAAATAAAATCTCGGTCTCAATGTATCAATCAGCTTGTTCAGTATCAATGTGTATGAAAAAAAATCTCGGTCTCAAGGTATCAATCAGCTTGTTCAATATCAATGTCTATAAAATAAAATCTCGGTCTCAATGTATCAATCAGCTTGTTCAGTATCAATGTCTATAAAAATCTCGCTCGATGTCAGAAGAAGATAAATCTGTGATACCTTTTCCCCTTGCAGCCCCAAAAATAATTAAAAGAAATGAATCAACTCATGATACCCAAAAAGTATTTGGCAGACTTTAACACTACCAGTCAATCTCCTAAGCCCGGGACGTAATTTTGTTTTAGAGTAGAGGAGTCCATCAAGAACTTATATAAGACTAAAGAATCACAGTGTTGCATAATTTCATCAATTTGATATCAATCAAAAGGGTAATATTAATTATTTCAAAACGTTATCATCTCATTTGAATGCTTTGTTTTCGTTTGCAATGAAATTTTATTACGACTCTTTATCAGTGAAAAATTAGTACACCCATTAGTAATTTGTTTGACAATTTCGAAACTGTATCAGTGGCGACCGGCGGAGAAAATATTGTAGGGCCCACTTTAATATTTCAATAATCGAAATCAATTTAAATCATCGAAGAACTACTGTGAGTATTGTCGAGTTCCGATCTTTGTGCTGTATTTTTTTAAATTTGGCTTAACGTCTCTTTAACATCTATTTATCATTCGAAACGGGGGTAATTTTACCCTCTATCCGCTTATTAAAGTTTGCAATATACAGGGTGGACATAAACCCATACCTCCCCCCCCCCATTTCNTCCTCCCCCCCCCCAATTTCATTCTCCTTCAAAAACAAAAATATCAATATAAGAATAGCAGCGAAGTACGGCGGAACAGCTAGTAAAATATACATATAATGCGACGACCATAGGAGTGACGTTTTTTAATGCCCACAGAAAAAGTCCTCTATTTTTGACTGTGGAGAAATGGAACTAATAATATTATGTACATACTTCATATGAAATACATTAGTATAAGGAGATCTTCTTTAATAATTGGACAATTCGGAGTTAAAAAAAACATTATAATATTTTTATCACGTTTCGTGATTAAAGAAACAACAAAAGATCGTTTTTGACCATTTTAATAGCCACTAGTACCTAACCTTATGATTTCATTATATATAGATGACATAAGTTAGTATATAAATAGTCAGTCGTAAACAATGTTATTCAACAATTGTATATAATATTCAAAGAAATGCGGAAAAATAATAAAACTTGAGAAATTCTTGTAAAATTACAAAATGTTTATTATTATATATGCAAAATCATTTGCTATATTATTTTGAAAGTAAAATAGTAAATATAATACAATGATACTAAAATGCATTCTCTATGGACACACAATACATAAATCAAGACAATTGTACATAAATATAAAGAACAGAGAATGGAAAACAACATCAACAGTGGCAACGTGGCTAATCTCACTATATCCGCTGAACACACGTTGGCAGAGCCGCAGCGAGCTTTACTGGCGCCCGAGGCAAAGTCTGAAATTAGCCCCCCCCCCGCCAAAAAAAACTCATATTAATTATTCAACAGCAAAACTTATTAAAACAATCTTGCCTTTATTCTTAATGAAACCTACAAATACAAAATCAAAAATCTTCCATATCGATTTGTTTGAATGTTACAAAGCAATTGTCAAAATTATAATGTGATTCGTCGAGATCTTATGGCTGCAAACTCATCAATGCCATCGTCAAAGTCAATTTATTTCGCGACCTCGCATTCGATAGACAGAATTGCCAAATTTGTCAATCTTTCCTGACACATAGTTGATCTTAAATATTTTTTTCTGAGCTTAAGCTGCGACTACTGGTCAACAGATGTCGCACTAAAAGATTATATATAAAGAAAGGTGAGGAAAGAAAGAAGGAAAAGTATTTGCCAATTTAAATATGTATGATTTTGAGTAAACCCCAATCCTTTTGTAATTTGAAATCTATTATTATTTCACAAAATTATTTTTCGATTCAACATAAATTTTAAAATGTATATTGACAAATCCTCGGAATCTTGAAAAAATTGAAACAAAATTATTCAAATTATCTTTCAAAAAGTTTTTGGCATAACGCACCTTAACTGGACGAGTAATAATAAATTTGTTTTCACCCTGACCCATAAATTTATTTTAACTCCTAACTGGTTGCTACCAAGAGCTCAGCAAAACTGCGCTATTTCTTTGTTTTCATGTAGTGACAGACTTGACTACTCTTGCTCTATGTTTGTCTTCTTTAAGAGCAAAAGTCAAGGATTGCCGTATTTATTTCTATTTTCATAGAAATACGACTGTTTATCGTAGAAGTAGAATGCATATCTTTTGTTTTTCAAGTTGTCCATGTTTAATGATGGCTCCTCTTATGAAACAATACCTGACTCTATACAAACAAATCTACAAGTTCAGTGAAGTCACGAAAATATACAAATCCCAAATATAAATATTAAGGTACTTGAACACCAACACCAGGGAGGTCCGCTCATCTTCTCAGTGAGATTTCAAAAAGTGGTTTGTCCCCGTGTGATCTTTTATGACTATGAAACACAGACGGATTTCATTGTATATGTTTCCTGTAACTAGGGAGTTGGCACGATATATCGATATATTTTCTGTCGATGTATCGATATATTTTTCACGATATATCGTTTCATATATCGATATATTTTTCACGATATATCGTTTCATATATCGATATATTTTTCATGATATCGTTTAATACCTATTACATATATTTAGGCTTTTTTTAATGTTCTTAATATAGCGATAAAATTTGAAGTTATATAAAAAAAAAATAACTCGAAGTTTTCTATTTTAGGGGGATCCTACTTGTCCCTTTGAAACTGGTCATTGGTGGAAACTGGAAAGTAGGGGAGGGTCAGATTATTAGAAAAGTACAGAGAGGGGACGACATTTCCACCAATTCATTTCGTAAAATTCTGATTTCTAATAAACCGATATATATCGTCGATATCCCAATATAGTCAGCCATTCCTCTAAGTAGTTGCAAAGCAGGCAGGTCCACCTAATAGTAACCAATACATTATAGGAGTTGAAGGAATAAGCAGTTCGTGGACACTTCCTAAGTGCCTAATATAATCTTTATTGGGCGGACTCGCACATAAAAGGCCAAATCAGAGATTGGATTAGGCACTCAAAAATTGAGGATCTTTGAAGATTTCAACTGACCACAATTTTATATGACGTTAGGTTACAATTAATTAATGATAACTTTGGGGTTAAAAATAATGACTCTTTGTTCACATCTGAGGTTCTTATTAGGTTATTTACACGCAGCATATAATTAACAAAATCAGAATTTATGAGTTCAAGGATAGTCAGTGAGTTAATTATATTAAAAATATTAGTCAAAATATAATAAAAAAAAATCAGCAACCATTAACACTGAAAGCGGTAAATCTATGAGTAGGTGTAATTACAATTTATGATAAAAATAATATGCCTACATATAATTTGTATAGGCTGTATGTTCAACTAACAGGGCCGTAAATTCTGAGGGGTGTAAACATTCATGCGATGAAGAATACATTAAGATTTCTTTACTTTGATTCACCTACGCTATGTTTCTGCCCTTACACTCATGTCTCTTCAACTTAATATCGGCCCTGTTGTCGATAAGATATATATTATATTATAAAAAAAAAAACTGATGATTATCTTTTTGCTTCTGATATTGTCCCTTCAACCTTAAATCGCCCCTGTTTTCGATCAAAAAGTTATTATATTAACAGTTATTATTAGTAACATTGTCCTCTCAACATAACATCGGCCCTGTTTTCGATCAAAAATTTATTCTGATAAATACAAAATAATAATCTCATTATATGAGTAGAAGATACAAAATTCTTCCGTTATTTGTTGTGAGATGTTTCCTGTGTGAGTTGTTAAGAAACAGATATCTCGGAGGAAATGAGGATAAACCAAAATAAAACTTAGTATGAACTTTGGATAATTTATTAGATAGTTCAACTACCAAGAAGATACTTCATGCAAAGTATACATAATTCAATTAATGAACATTGTATGGTATTGTAAAATTCAAGTCCATTTCCATTTTATGAGTTTAGCCTGAATAACAACGTTTGTGGTCCTTGGGGGTCCTTCTAATGGCGATATCATAAAAAATAAATGTATATTAATTTGAACAAACACCTCACGATATTCTAAAGTCAAACGAATCAATATACCATTTGAGTACAAATTCCAAAAAAAATGGGTCTGAAAGTTTTTGGCAGTATTACACTATTAGATGTGCTTAAATGCCAACGATCATACCACGTTGAATACACCAGTTCCCGTCAGATCACTGAAGTTAAGCAACGTCGGGCGTGGTCAGTACTTGGATAGTTGACCGTTTTTTGGGAACAACACGTATCGTTAGCTCTTTTTTCCGGCCCAACCATGTTAAAGAGACGTTAAGCCAAATAATAAAAAAAAATATTATGTAGTTGATACACACTTTGATAAAGATCTATAATTTTAGTAAAAATGGCCAAGAAATGGGAAAATTTGTTGTTGTCACTAAAAAAAAACGCTAAAAGTGCTGGGTTTGGTATTGCCTTTAAAAAGAAACCTCTTATGTCACGTTGAATACACCAGTTTTTGTTTTAAACGTTTCGCCAGGGGCCTTAGAGGCATGGCCGTTCTGACTTTTTAGTATTTTCCAAATATTATTTTGCCCATTTTCGGTTTCCAACTCATAACTCTGGAATGGCTTGTCATACCATTGTAGAGAATGTCCTAAAATAAGGACTACACGGGTACACGGCCTCCTAAAACTTTCTCGCTTTGAGTTGATATGTTGTCGCGACAAAATTTAAGATATCGGACCGTGACTATCCGATTTTGGTGAATAAATTAGACATTTCGCCGTAATTCGAAAACGACTTGAACTATTTCAGGTCTGATAATTTTCCTGGAGTCGTAGACCATGATTTGGGGGGGGGGGGGCATTNCATTCCCTTAATTTTTTTGCTATGCTGCTTTGGTATTGTAACAGACAACCCCTCATACATAGGTACACACAAATTTCTGATTTATATATTAAGAAGAAGATTTACACCGAATTGGAAAAATTTGTATGATAAATTATTTAAATATTTAAAAAAAATATTAATTCACATTTTTCCAAAAAAAAAACAAACTTTATTATTCCACTCCACCTTATGAGGAAAATGTGGCCAAAAATTTTTGATCCACAGTTCTATATCTTCTAAAAATTGTCGAGTGACTATGATTCACTTCCTTGCAACATGTTCTTAAATCAAATATGCTGAATCGCAATGGTTTGTCCTCTTCGGTGTTGCTTTAAAATTTCAAAAAAATCTAATTGGGCTATCATTATTTGGTGTCGTGTTTGTGATCTAACGGTATTCTATTTTTTGGCTCATCCAATTGTATAATTAGCAGATTGGCAATATTCCAGTAGAGAGAATTTCATCGGGCTTTTATCAAAAATCAATAATATTATACAATGAATCCAGAAACACGTTTGTGTGTTTGTTAAAAAAATGCAATTTTTGAACTTTTATAGTCTGGACATAAATGTAAATTATTAAAAAATCTGCCTATGTTGGGTTTATTATTTTTCTTGCACGGAACCCCTTATATGTGAAAGACTGGACCTACGTAACAAGTATCATAAAATTCGTCAACCTTACCTTTGAATATATTGGATCACTGGAAATAAATGGGTTTTGAAATTAATGATTTTTGAAATTACCAGAATGAATATTTGTCCAAGAAGTTAGGATGACTACATCACTAGTCGGCCTTTGAATAAATTGCTGGAAATAAATGGGAATATAAATGGGTAATAACTGGAAATAAATGAGTAATTGAATGATTATTGAAATTACCATAATAAACATTTGTCCAAGTAGTTAGGATGACTACATCACTAGCCGGCCTTTGAATAAATTGGATCACTGGAAATAAATGGATAATTGAATGATTATTGAAATTACCATATTAAACATAAGTAGTTAGGATGACTACACCACTAGCCGGCCTTTGAATATATTGGATCACTGGAAATAAATGTATAATTTAATGATTTCTTCTAAATTCGTTTGTCTTTGAAAATGTACCAGTAAGATATATTTGTTCTACCCACCCAGTGTGAAAATCAAAGCAGCTCAGAAAGCCTGTTTGAATTCTAACACTATTTTGGTTAGTACGTGCATAGCATGCCATCATAATATTGTTGCTTTAGGACGAATGGAAGCAAAATTAATAACATGAAAATCGATGCTCATAAATTATTATTGCATAGCCCACGTAAACATTTAAATAGCTACTTTAATAGTTGTAAGATTTAATTAGTCAGTGTGAACGGGTCTTATACTGGGTATGGGTAAGGTATTTTGGATTTTGACGTTTTTGACACATTACTCATATCAGAATATAAATTCAAAAGTGATTTATTGTAGATAGGCTATTGTAAAATAAATCTTTACGAGTATTTATGGTACATAAATATGTACCATAAGTATGCAATGAAGATATTTTACGTCGCGTCACGGCGAATGGGATAATCATTTGACCTTCTGGAAACCATTAGTTAAAAAATTTGGCCTTTACTGGAGATTTATTGAGGAGGAAGAGCAAGTGACAGGATAGTATTGAATAATGGGGATAGAGAACATCAAAGAAGAGNGTACATAAATATGTACCATAAGTATGCAATGAAGATATTTTACGTCGCGTCACGGCGAATGGGATAATCATTTGACCTTCTGGAAACCATTAGTTAAAAAATTTGGCCTTTACTGGAGATTTATTGAGGAGGAAGAGCAAGTGACAGGATAGTATTAAATAATGGGGATAGAGAACATCAGAGAAGAGGCCACTGGGAAACTGGATTGTTTTATAATGTATCTTATATTTACTGATGGCATATCGTTTAAACTATATCGTTATATCGAATTTCAAATATATCGATTTACAAATATATCGAAATATATCGATATATCGACGATATATATCTGTTTATTAAAAATTAGAATTTTACGAAGTGAATTGGTGGAAATGTCGTCCTCTCTCTGTATTTTCCTAACCTGACCCTCCCCTACTTTCCAGTTTCCACCAATGACCAGTTTCAAAGGGACAAGTAGGATCCCCCTAAAATAGAAAACTTCGAGTAAAAAGAAATGGATAACTTCAAATTTTATCGCTATATTAAGAACATTGAAAAAAAAGCCTAAATTAGTGAACATATTAAAAATTATATCGATATAATATATCGATACATCGGAAGAAAATATATCGATATATATCTATTTTCGATATATCGTGCCATCCCTACTCATATTATTTTTGACCAAGCAAAGTGAAGGTTTATTTTTAACAGCGCGATTTTTCTTTTGTTTGTCTTTTTGAACCCCGATAACGCATAGCCGATTCGGTATGGATAATCATTAAAGTTATAGTATTGACTAATCAGAGTTTGGCCCTATTGGACTATAAGGCCATTTTATTTGAATGAGGTCTACAGTTCACAGAACTACTAGTTTCAAGGGATTCATATAAGATGAGCTTCAGCATTACTAAGATTGTTTGAAAATCAGAATGCAAACGTTTCTGGGTGCCGATAGCGTCTACATTTTCCGGAAACATTAATTGACAAATTTTTAGCATGGAAGGTCCTCATGTCACACGCCACTAGTCCGTTTCAGGGTGCCGAATAGCGTTTAAATTTTCCGGAAACATTATTAGACAATTTTTTAGCATGGAAGGTCCTCATGTCACACGCCACTAATCCGTTTCTGGGTGCCGATAGCGTTTANATTTTCCGGAAAATTTATTAAACAAGTTAAGTTTTTAGCATGGAAGGTCCTCATGTCACACGCCATTAGTCTGTTTCTGGGTGCCGGTAGCGTGTACATTTTCCGGAAAATTTATTAGACAAGTTACGTTTTTAGCATGGAAGGTCCTCATGTCACACGCCACTAGTCTGTTCCACTGATAGTTCGAAGAATTCACAGATAATCCCCTTATTAGATAATTTAGCTACTTTTCAATTTAATTATCCATGGTGCTATCATTTGTAGAGGAAAGGTCATCTAGACAGGATTTTAGTATTTTTTACACTTTGTCACATGTACCATACCAAACAGTTTGATTTACGTTAACTGTAAATTTGACTTGTTTTGCCAAAAAAGAAGAACTATAACGACATGTTCCTCATTCCTCAACCATTAAAATATTTTACAAGGCCAGCATGGCAGCATTTATAAAATCAAGAAATAAACTTTATACCTACCTACTTCCTGTATACTTTCTCTGAAATCGCACTAGCCAAAATTTTCAATTTACCCTATTTGCGACGGGGAGATACAACGGGTTCAAATCCCACCTTGGCTTATAATTTTGGATGAAAAAGGTTTATTCACTTTTAAATAAAATAAAACAATTACCAAAAACACTATTTATAATTATTTATGAAGAAACTAGTTTCGAATCATTCGATTCATCTTCAGACGAGTCGGAAGATGGAAGTTGACTCCACTTCCATCTTTAAACTCGACTAGACTGATGATGAATCGAATGATTCGAAAATTAAAATAAAGTTCATAAAATTTTATAAATAGTGTTTTTGGTAAGTGTTTTGTTTTAGTTTATTTAAAAGTTAACATTTTTTAACACTTATAATTAACATGTTATTCAAAGATTGAAAAAGGTTTCTCGAATATTATACTTGGTGTAATAGACTTTGTCATTTTACCTTGTGAATTTCTATAACCACAACAAACAAGATAATATTTTTCGCCAGTACTAAAGAGTCCACTCAGCGGACACCAGCACACGTGCTATTGACTATTCAGCCCCGTGCGGACAACTTGTTAGCTGTTGTTTGCTCGCGGCGAAATTAATCTAATAATTACGTTGAATACACCAGTTCCCGTCAGNGGAGGTTGAAAACCCCCGTTTTGAATGACCAATAGATGTTAAAGAGACGTTAAGCCAAATTTTTTTTAAAAAAATCTAATTATTCAAAGATGCTTGTGAACATCAAGTCTCTGAAAGGGAATACCGAATAGAAATTTTGTAAAATAACTTCGCTTTAAAGTCCACCAAAAATGACGAAATAACATCTCATATTAATGTAAAATTTACATCCCATCATTATGATTATATACTTCATCGGGGGTTTTCCCTAGATGGTATAATTGGAGTACCAAAATTTGGTGTCATTTATTATAGGTTTAATCTAGACTATACGAATTTGCGCAATGATGATGTTCTCGAAGAACCAAAGCAATACGTAAAATCATCGATTCTCACCAGTGTCTTAACACAATAATTATTTACATCTATTAAGGTATATAATTTTTCCCAAGACATTAAAAAGATCAAGGAATACTTGTTAGATCTTAACATACCAAATTTGGTAATGAGTTTGAGTTTCAGAATATTTTCTCAACATTGAATTTAATCGAAAAATGACACTCTATTATTAAAAATTGCTAAAATTTCAATAAATGGCATGAACAAATCTACAACATATTAAAACATATAATATGTGTCGGATTAAAACGAAAAACATATCGAACATTAACGAGAAGACAAAAAATTATAGAACCATGAGCGGTCCACAGACTTCTATATTTTCATACTTCTCTTTTATACCCCAGAGGCAAAAGCTATACTATTTTTCAATCATAAACACAATATTGTTCTTGAGGTTATTCGAGTACACAGAACACAATACAAATTACATGGAGAAGGAAAAAAAGTGTTTTTCTTGAATGTGAGTTGTTCCACCAAAATAAACTGTTTAGATTGCAAATATTAGGGGATTTTTGAGAACCTGGACCCAAAAAGTTACCTTTAAGTGTTTTCTATTGATCTCATATTGAATCACATGGGATTTCATGACGCCTTAACGCCCATGTTTTTGTTATTTTCTCCTTTACGACTTTTGTGTTCTTCAGTGGTCTTAACGCAGTGGCTCAGAATTTCTGCAATATTTCCAGATGGTGGTATCTTGCCGTTGCTTCGAATTTGGTCTTTTCGAGTTCCTCTTAATTTTATTGTTGAATGTTAACAAGTAATCTTTTAATTTCTGTATGATCGGTGGGGGACAAATATTTTTTAGGGTTTTTTTTTGTGATTAGGTAGTATTCTTTACCATGATCTGCGCTCAAAAATTTGCCGACCAAAGCCCAATTGAACACAATACTACATTTTATTTCCCAGTTTCTCTTAAAGATATATCTCCGCCTTCCTTGTCAGACCATTTCATCTTATGAACAAGGTTTTTGTATTTTATGAAGAACATGAGTAATAATATTTTTTCTTTAGGAAACCAAAATAAATTTCACCATCTTTTATAACAGATGACACATTAGGTTAAACTTCTCAGCAATTTGTTTTATTGGAAATACCTGCTGCAGCATATATCTGTTTGCTGGTTCTATAGAGGAGCATATACTATCATAAATCCACCGCTGTGCTCTGCGGGATGTGCTAGTAAAACAGTGGTAATTAGCGCCACTGTAGACCTGGAATAGTTTTATTTAATTTCTAGGAATGCTGAAAGCAAGAAATGATATTATGAATGTCTGTAGTGCACCTATAGGAGCTGAATTCAGATAGAAAAAATTGTAATTGAAAAATTTAAATAGATAAAATCGATCAAAGTTGTGGACAACTTTTACTCGCTCCCTCATCCATTTTGAATCTTTGCTGGTCAGAGTGAGAGAGTGGTAATAAATTAATGAAGGTGAATATTTCCACATAAAATAGCTATCTTTCTAGTTTTTTATGAAGATTAGAATCACGAAATCTCAAAAACTGTGTATCGTAGGAAGGTAATTTTGGATGCAAAAAATAATTCTTGGTGTAAATGTGATCCCTGTTGAAAGTTTTAAAAAAAATCTAGACTGGTCAATGTATTCATGGGAATTGGATAACTACTTGCTTTCTTTACTTGGGGAAATATGTATACAGGGGTTTCCGGTTGCTTTCCAACTTCCGTTAGTCGCCATGAACCCGGTGTCATGGAAGTATGACGCCAGGTAGTCTTTTTTTTCCAATGTATGAATCACCTAAAATTCCCAAAAGTGAGATTATGTCAAAATTGACGGGGGCCAGATAAATGGGTAAACTCGGAATTTCTTTTTTTATTATGGTTAACCCGTGCAAACTTGGCATGATATTGCTCTGGAAAAGTACCTCCCAAGACAAAAGTGATTTCTTGTCATTATGATGTTCACAAAATGTTCCATGATATCAATTCGACCAACCTGAGTAATAGAAACAATATGAGCCGGCGTCTATGGCACGTTGATAACACCAGTTCCCGTTAGATCACTGAAGTTAAGCAACGTCCAGCGAGGTTGTACCATGTGGGTTCGCGTCCTCGGGATGCTGGATTTTTTCCGGCCCTGGGTTGGACTGGGTGAGGTCAATGTGGGTAGCTGGTTTGCAAGTTTCCGGCGAATGGAGAGTAAAAAATCCGCGTCTTGAATGACCAATAGATGTTAAAGAGACGTTAAACCAAATTTAAAAAAAAAAATATGGTTAACAATAACAATATTCAAACTTTACGAAAGAAGCACATTTTATGACTTGGTTAATCGGTAGACTTGGCTAATAATATAGATGTGAATGTTTATTCCGAGTCATTAAATACGAACCTAACTCCGTTATAAAGATATCAGCTTTTAGGCAATAGATCGATAAAAAGAGTAATAGATAGGTACGATCAATTTGTATATGGAATAAGGTGTGTTCGAAGTTCGAAATTTGTGAACACGATTTTCATATTTCTTCGATATATCGTTTTTGCTTATTTAGAGAAATTCTGTTTCATTTACCTATCTACCAGAATAAGTCAAAGCTAATGATTTTATTGCAATCATATGAAGGTAGGTCTGAAGAAATATTCGTGAGAACAGTTTTGCAAACTGTTGCAGTACAATTTTTGCAATGATTTAAATTGATTCTCCTGTTTTATTTGAGTGGATGTCATTTTTGTATAATTTCAACATCAATGGGTAGGTACTTATCTTGTTTTATAATTTAGCCTACGATATCCTTCCAGACAAAAGGAAGTGACTTACTGTTTTGTGGGCAGATTGCAAATAAAATAAAAAGCAGTAGGTCTATCAACTTTTGAATGTCTCGAAGCTGAAACGTCTGCTGATTTTTCTATGCAAATCTTTTGTTGTGGAAATGTAGAAAATCATCTTTGATATTAATGAGTCTGCCTAATACTGCATATGTATGGAACATTACACGTAGACGTCTGAAACCTCTACGTGTATTTATCTAATGATCCTTGTATTAAGCAACGGGTTGAATAGGGACTTATCTGCTTACATGAGATATCAATTACTAGAAAGTCATGCAGAAAATATTAGAAAGTAAAAAGAATGGTTGTGTCCATCGTATTACACTTTCAAATAAAAGAAAAGGTTAGGTAGTTCTTTGAGTTGTACTTTAAAGGACAGTTAGATATGAAATACTAAGCCAACGATCACACCACGTTGAATACACCAGTTCCCGTCAGATCACTGAAGTTAAGCAACGTCGGACGTGGTCAGTACTTGGATGGGTGACCGCTTGGGAACACCAAGTATCGTTGGCTCTTTTTTCCGGCCCAACTCAGGCTGGGTGAGGTCAATGTGGGTAGCTGGTTTGCAAGTTTCCAGCGAATGGGGGGTAAAACCCGCGTCTTGAATGACCAATAGATGTTAAAGAGACGTTAAGCCAAATTAAAAAAATAGGTATGAAATATAGCTTACGTTGAATATTAGAACACTGCTCTAGACATGGAAATCCTCCTAAACTTTTTTTGGTTGAGCCTCAGAAAATTCATTAGATGCCATTAAGACACTTTTATAACAAGTTCAGAAGTGCTGTGTAGAGGCACTGGGCAGCCAAAGATCTGGCGTCAGCTGTAATTTCAAGAAATGACAAAAATACGACTTTTATGTGCCTAATTCTACATACAAACAGTTTTTTCTCTACTAGGACTCTTGAGACGTGTTTGAATGCAGGGTGTCTACCAGACTGGAAATCCTGGAATTGTCAGGGAATTTTAGGACACTGGAAAAGTCAGGGAATTTAGGAAAAAACGCCGAAAAAACGCGAAAAGTCAGGGAATTTTTGAAACTTTTTTATCTCAATGGCCAATTTTATGCGTGAATATGCTTTTCCTGAAAAATTTCGTCTGCGGCGCTTATTATCGTTTTCCTCTAAAATTTTGGTATACATTTTTAGGGTATGAAGGAAATTTGCTGTATAGTTTTTGGGGGCCCTGGGCCCCAATATTGTTTTTTTTGAAGTCAGATGGGGGAGCCAAAATCTTGAAAAAGTAACTGGAAAATCTGGAAAAGACTGAAAAACCTGGAAAAGTCAAGGAATTTCACTTTGACGATTTGGTAGACACCCTGTGAATGACTTGCTAAGTATTCTTTAAAAAAAATAGTTTTAATTCAATCAAGTTAATTTCAACAGAGCTGATGTGTTTAAATATACAGTCCTAGTGAACGCAATACATCCCCAAGTTGGAAGTTCACACTTGCTGGTTGTGGCCTTATTTGTATCTGACTTAATAAATATTACACATCGGAGATTTACAGTAACCACTATCAGTACGCACTACAATGTCATAATAGATCCAGATAGACAATCAAACAAAACAACTCTCTTTTTCTAGATAAGTTGTTTTTTCAAAATAAATAATCAAATGTAAATATCTTAAATCGATTTTAATGATACGCGGTCTGACAAAAGTCCGAAGTGAATATGTTCAAATGTGGTTTCAGTGTTTTTAATGCTGTTTTTGAAGTATTTAATAGTTACATGAATATTATTTTAACAATCTCTCAGAAGCCTCATCAAAAAAGCTAATAGATGGTTTCGAAATCTGGCTTTACCGGAGAGTATTATAAAAGAAGATATTCTATGAGGACAAAGTTACAAGCATTGAAAATAAAATAAAATAAAATAAAAAATGGATATGGGGAAAGAATGTCAGGACTCCACATTCTTTCCCCATATCCATTTTTTTTTTATTTTATTTTATTTTCAATGCTTGTAACCGGGTTAAGCGAAGAAAAATAAAATATCCTGAAATTGTAATGCGCAATGAGAGCCGGTACGTGCTCTGGTAGTTGATGCTCTGGTGGAGAATATCTAAAAAAGATATCCTCTTTAATTAACAGAGGACATTGTTCAATAAGTCAACGAGCTCAAATATAGAAAGCAAATAACCAGAAAGACACCCGAAAAAGAAGTAGTAGATTTCTAGTTATTTCATACGGGACATACTATTTTAAAAAGTCTGCCAATGTGACAAATGGTAAATCCATGTGTCACATTGGCAAATTAGGGGGGTTCTCGTGGCGATTCCAAATCTGGGGCGTAATTAGACCCTAAAATTGACATACCTACTAAATTTGATGTATCTGCCTCTTACCATTCTCCTTTTAGACAGCAATACTGAAAACCGCTAAAAAGCGCAAAAATCGGTAAAGGGTGTATTTGATTGCACCCAAAAGTTTCGAGGCACAATTAGAGTCCACATGGGACCTATGTACTAAATTTAATCCAAATCGGCCAACGCTAAGTGGCAAAAGTGCCCATCATGGCGTACGGCGGACAAACGGGGTTTTTTTATTCGATTTTTGGATTCTACGTACCTTGAAACGTATAATATCAAATTTTGAGGTTTTTTTTCGTGACGATTCCAAAGCTTCATTATTGAAAATAATAAACCAAAATTATCCTACAATAGCCAACATATTATGTGATTCTAAAGGGAAACTATTTCTGTATATTATGCTACAAAAAGAAGCACTAGTAAACATCTGCAGGCATATGTAAAATCTATAATGACGTCATTAGGACTTATCAAGAAGCACAAGTAAACATCTGTAGGCATATGTAAAATCTATAATGACGTCATTAGGACTTATCAAGAAACACAAGTAAACATCTGTAGGCATGTGTAATGACGTCATTAGGACTTATCAAGCAGAATTTTTATTTGATACCTTCGTAGATGTTCTCAATCGAAATTGAAATTTGATATCTCTGCGAGAATTCAAACTTGCGGATATCATCAGACCAATCAATGTATATATACTGGCCTGGGAATTTAATACTGAGACATATTGGTACATGAGCACGTTAACATAAATACACAGATATGGCCCAGAACGGTCAGTCATGCATAATGGTTGTTTGTTTGAGAAGGTTGCTAAAAAACATTGATATTTGGTGAATTGGCCCTTTAGATATTGTATTTAGATTCTAAAAAAAAATGCTTCATATTTCTTTCAAAGCTTCTTTAATAGATCCCTTACTAAAATTAAACCTAATTAAAAAATATTTATAATATTTAATAATTTAATGGAGTTCTATAATAAATTCGAAGCTTAATCCTGTACAGTAAACCTAATCTTCTCTAGAAACCAATAAAAAANAAAAAAAAAAAAAAAAAAAAAAAAAAAAAAAAAAAAAAAAAAAAAAAAAACATGTCTGACATTGTATGAATTAGGTATACTCATATGTATATCACAATAAAACCCGACGTATCCGAGAGCACTCCAGAATCTGCAGATATTCTATGTCCACATTAAATTAGTTAAGAATACTAGAGGAGATTTCTTCTCTATATAATACCTATTCAGATAAGTTTCACTTCTGTTTTGCAAAAAACAAATTAGACAAAAATAGTAACTTGTTGTAATGTAACGTTGTTACTGTCACAAATGGAGCAGGATCAGAGTTTTTAATAATCCGTCCTGGGTGGTAAAGCTTTCTTGCAAAAAATTTAATGTCCTTTTGGGACAGGGTGGTTCTTTTGGAGATAGCCTGTAGAAATTGTACAAGTTTATGTTTTGTGGTCTTAATTACGGTAAATCGTAAAATTCCTTAAATTATACCATTATCAGCATCACGAAAACTCTAAAAATGAATAACAGCACAAACAATTTCCGTGCCAAAGCGGCTAAATTGGCAGAAAAAATTCGAACGATTAACTAAGTTGAAAATTGTGGTTCTGTGCCAAATTAAAAAAAAAATCGGATAAGTAGTTTCAGAATGCATACAGTTTTGTGGATGAAACAAACGTCGTGGGTGAAAAACGTTACAGTTTTGCGTTACAGTAAAATAAAATTTCACTTTCATCATTTTTTTATAACGCGCCTAAAGAAGTATAACTTCAAAAAAAAAAAAAAAAAAANAAAAAAAAAAAAAAAAAAAAAAAAAAAAAAAAAAAAAAAAAAAAAAAAATGTGTTCAACCTCAAATTGCTTGTTTTTAAGAAATGAGGAAAGATTTATCAGATTTGAAAATGACATTTAGAGAAATAATAAGGTGAGATCTCTCCAGAGAAAAAGTAAAGGCATTTCCCGGCTACAAGGAGAAAAAAAAAAAAAAAAAAAAAAACAGCAGAGTGAAAGAATGGGGAACATTTGGAATACACAAAATCGTTAAGGATCAATTTATGCTTGCATTTTGAGGTCCTCAGATGGCCAATATTGATTATATGATGTAGTCTCTGTACACGTACAGGACCGACTTGGATTGATGTATTTCTGTGTCATGTGTTAGAGCTGAAGCCGTCCAACTTCTCGAGGTTGACAACCTATATAAAAAGAAGAAAACCATCGAGTTCCATCCCTAGGTGCACCAGGTTGCAACCACCTTCATAAGACGAATCTGTTTATGTTATGTACATAAACTGTTTATTTTTTCTTATTTTTAATATTTTAAGTTAGAATAATATTGTTCATTAGATTTAAGTATCTAATAGATTGCAATTATAATAAAATGCCTTCATAGGCTATTTTTATTAAAAAAAAAAAAAAATGTGTTAGAGCAATACTTTTATTTGGTGTGGGGAATAATATCCATTGAAGAAAATAATGAAGACTAAATATTGAAATCAAATATGAGATATTACATTGGGTATTGTAGTTTTAGGTGACATCAAAGAGAGAGAGAGAGCTAATAGCATCACTTTAGTGCCAACACCAAAACATAATACCTATAGTATTTGCAGAATGTGTGTGGGCGAGCCCCCAATATCCTTGAAACAGACTGTTAATAGTTGATTCATTAAAAAAAAAAAAACTTTAATCCGTATGTTGTTATTGTTAAGACCTATAGAAGATATGGTCCTAACGTTAGGTTAGTAACGTGAAACAAATCATCATTGACCTTCAAAAGGTGTTGGTTGGACAAGTTTATTACGTACACAACAGCAGTGCTCAGCAAAGTTCTGCAATAGATTTCCAGGAAACTGCAAGAGCATTTTTTTGAGAAATTCAGAAGGATTTTGTTAATGTTTTCTTGGCAAAACAATAAAATATGTTTATTAAATACTGCTGAAATAACAATTATTTATTACCTCACCTCAGTTGAAGTTTTTCTCACAAGGACTCTTTGTAAATTTTACTTAACTCGCAAGTAAAGCTGTCTGATAAGATGATGCTTTGAAAGTCTTATGGAGTACCAAATAGCAGAATAATTAAATGAATTTAGTTATTTTTTATCTAAATTTCCTGCTCAGGTGTAGGGCAGAGTCATACAAAATTAGTCTGCATTAAAAAACAGGGACCCAAACACAACCCCAGAAAGAAATTTGGAACCTTCATTAAAACGAAATACTTACCGAAAAACACATACCAATATTGGGGCTTGGTCACAAAACCGCTCCCTAACCAATTTTTTTTTGAAACTCATTCCCCACGGACATTGGGTGATTTCTTAACTCGCAAATCATGAAACAATGATGAAACTATACAATTTGAACACAACACTAAATTTTTGAACCATCAAAATTATTGTAAAAATTGGAAAATATGTGAAAATTGTACTTGAATTATTGTATTCCAAAAATTGTTAAAATCAAGACCAAACAACATATGAACGAGAAGTACTTTCAGAAACCAGAACAACTTCTGAAATCAATGTATGACATTATCACGGAGATGGCGCACTGGACGGTCGCGTCGCTCTTTTTAAAATTATTGGACATGACTCGGAAAGAGTGGACTTGGTATGTTAAAAGTCAAAAGCAGAAGACAAGAAATAGAAAGAAAAAGAAAAAAAGATAACCGAGGATCTTTTTGGAAAATTCGAGTGATATTTTTGCGATTACCTAAATTTTACAAACAAAAGACAAGAAATAGAAAGAAAGAGGAAAAAAGATAACCGAGGATCTTTTTGGAAAATTCGAGTGATAGTTTTTGCGATTAAATTTCACGTTGCATTGACTGTGTTAAAATCTCACCAAATAAGCAATTTGTTCTGAAACCATAATCAAGTTGGCTCGTATGTTGTTATTTTCTATTTTTGCTCGTATTCTTGCATACGAGTAGATAGAGTATTGGTAGGTATACTCTCAGTGAAAGTGGTATTCATATATTATGCTTCTTGTAAAGGTTAAAACAAATCAATGTAAAAGTATTGCGGATTTATTTAATGATGTACGGAGGTAATATTTCCAGGGTCGTATTTAAAGAAACATTTAGGTTAAAAAGATAGTAGAAATTTAAAACAATACATCTTGTAACAAAAATGATATTATTATTAGATTGCTTTCCAAATCCTTCAATATTATGTTTATAGTTAGAATAACATCAGGATATCTATTGGAAAGAATTATTTGACGATAACGATAACATTAAATGAATTTCAAACATTGTGAAGGCTCTTTTTTGTAGATTTCGGTGTATGCATTTTGATGCAGATTGAAAAAAGCCTCTAGTACCTATCTTTATCTTTTTACTTATCCTGAAAAAAGGAATGCATTTTAATGGACTGATTTTTTTGAATTTATAAATACGTTATGAATTCCTCAGATCCCCTAATCTCGAGTCTCAGCCATTGATCCGTGTGTATCTGTCCATCGGGCTGACTAATAAAATATCTGAAGAACGGTGTAGGTAAACGAAATTTTGGATTAAAATCGGATGTTTTTTACCTTTTGTGGCGATTTTCACGAATACGTACTGAAGTGAATAGAGCATATGAGAGCTTGACTTCTAATATTACGAACATCCTGTATATAGACAGCGACACTTCCCCTTTCATTTTTATTTCTCCTTCTTTAAGATACGAGAACATTGTAAGTTTGTCTACGAGGAATTTCTAGTATGTGTACTGCTTATTTACTTCCCCTTTCGAGATCAACGCAGAAGGTTATAGGGAGTTCCTTGTGTACTAGAAACTTATAGAAATCGTTTTGAATCTATATAAGGGACTTCGTGCGGAGATTTGAGTCAGTCAGCTTTAGTTCAGTCATAAGTGAGTTATAAAAGTGAAGTTTTTATAGTTGCGTTTAGTGCAGAGGTTCCCAAACTGGGGGGGGTGAAGGCAANGGGGGCGTGAAGGTAAGCCAAGGGGGGCGCGAGACAGGTTATTATAATTTAGTTGAAATATACTCACACACAATTTTTTTACAATGGTAATTTTATTGAACATGATGTTTAGAAAATTTGAATGAATCATTCAGCAAAACATTATCGTTTTGAATGAGATAGCATTCAGCAACACATTAGCGTTTTGAATGAGATAGCATTCAGCAACACATTAGCGTTTTGAATGAGATAGCATTCAGCAACACATTAGCGTTTTGAATGAGATAGCATTCNGGGGGGGGCGTGGGAGGCTTTCATTTCAAGAAAAGGGGGCGCGGTACCAATCACTCTCTAAACCCCTGGTTTAGAGAGTGATTAATTTGTGAATTTTTCGTGTGTGAATTACAATATGTAAGAAGTTAAACAGTATACGAATTTTTGTTAACTGTTCTAATTGTGTTTTCTTTAATAAAGTGTTTTAAGTTTCTTTTCTATTTTTTAAGTTAATTAACGCGTTTTTAGTCAACGACTACTTAATCCTTGAACCCTAAGTCTACAACAGTACTATCGTGTTACGGCATTGCAAACTTGACATTAAAGATTTCAACTTCATTTTTAAAAACTTGGGATTTTTTCATTTTTCCATAAGTAGGTATATAATTTTTGCTCTTGATCATTTTCAAAAAGTTGATAATGAGAAAGTAGTAATATTGACTTTGGTGTAATATTGACCGATCCAATCTTGTTCTGGAGTTTATCCTTATATGAGTACATCACACTGAACTAGTTGGGCTAATAATTGCATTCTGTAAAAGTTGAATCACAAAAAAATTCCAAACATTTTTATTAAAAAGAAGTTATTAAATATGTTTTGTAACTTTTACTTTTTAACATCAACACGTTAACTGTAGAGTGACTGATTCATATAGATCTCAACGTCAAATTCTCATAAGATCGAACAGTAGCTCAGTTGGTCAGAATGGCGAATTCGTAATTAGGAGGCTGTGGTTCAAATCAAAGTGGAGGCATAAAATTTAGTAATAACATGGGGAAGTTTTTTGTGACAAAGTATTAGCTTTAACACAAATTCATTTATAAAAAGAATCGTAAAATAATAAAAAAATATTTACAAAAAAGGGACAATATCGATTCTAATTGAAATTATTAGGGCGAGCTTTCAATAGCACTCAGGCTATCATCCTCAGGCCAGTGTTGACTCTATGATGTTCAGAATAGAAGTGAGCGCACGTTTAGTTTTGTTGATCGAGCAGGTGCTGGTATATTCTTATATTGTTTACCACATCGCTTTTATCAATTATATTTATCAGCTCCATCAATTATAAAAGCTATGTGAGAAACAATATAAGAATATACCAGCACCTGCTCGATCAACAAAAGTAAACGTACGCTCACTTCTACTCTGAACATCATAGAGTCAACACTGGCCTGAGGATGATAGCCTGAGTGTTATTGAAAGCTCGCCCTAATAATTTCAATTAGAATCGATATTGCCTCTTTTTTGTAAATATTTTTTACAAATAAATTCCTTTAATAAGATCGAACAAAGAGAGGTCTAGTTTTAGCTCCACGTTTTTTTCTTCTTCTTTAAACGTATTCGTTGGTCCACTCAAAACCAAATGGCGGTCCATTATTAAAATTAGGCCTATTGTTACATAAATACAGTTTTTAAATATTTCCCTTATGAAGTTCTTCACTGAGGTATGCAAACATATGTCAAAATACTTGTTATTTTTTTAACAACAATTTTGTCTTGTAAATTAAAACCCATCAGTCACATAGTTATAAATCTTCGAATTACAACCTATTCAGGTATTTTTTTTTCTCCTAGACTAGAGATAGCAGTGTTTGAATTTCACATTCTTGATGCTAACGATATTAAGTGCCTACATCATCATATTTATATTGGTAATAAACAGTCAAGTAAACCAAAGCGTATGGAAAAATCAAAGATTAGCAGTAAATAGCCAGCATTTAGCTGTATTCAAGGTGCTATAGACGCTGGCTATATTAGCAGTATTTTTCGTGTCAGATAATATTTTTCTCTTATGGGGCATATTACATTGGAAGCTTTAGAAAGTGTTTCTAGCCAACGATCGTACCACGTTGAATACACCAGTTCCCGTCAGATCACTGAAGTTAAGCAACGTCCGGGCGTGGTCAGTCCGGTCTCGGATGCGTGACCACTTGGGAACACCACGTATCGTTGGCTTTTCCCGGCCCAACCCAGGCTGGGTGAGGTCAATGTGGGTAGCTGGTTTGCAAGTTTCCAGCGAATGGAGGGTAAAACCCCCGTCTTGAATGACCAATAGATGTTAAAGAGACGTTAAGCCAAATTAAAAAAAAAAAAAAAGTGTTTGAGAATAATACTGAATCAATAGCCGTAATTGGCACTTGAGTTGAACTTACATGTAGCTGACAATGATAACAATGATAGCCTGATTGTGCTATTAGCTCATGATATTAATTCAATGAATCCTTAAAACAAATGTTTTCAAAATAGAAAAAATATATGAATAGTCCATTGCATGTAGAAATTAATGAAGAATTTCAATATTGAATCAAAGTTAAATGATTCCATTTACAAGAACAATTTTAACCTTAAAAATTACTCTCAAGTTCAAGCTTAAATGATTCATCAAGGTCACACCATGATATAATGTCTCCTGATATTATGAAATCAAGCTCTGAATACATTTTTGTTTCTCCAACAGATTCCCAGATATAGAACTGATGTTTATCTTAAAATAATATCAGACTGTTCATATATTTCAATTTCTTTAAATAGTTTCGTTTATTCATTTGATTGTCCATTTCTAAAACCTATTTCCTCGTCTGTATAGAACTGATATTTAACTTAAAATAATATCAGACTGTTCATATATTTCAATTTCTTTAAATAGTTTCGTTTATTATTTTGATTGTCCATTTCTAAAACCTTTTTCCATGTCTGTTTCAGGTAAATTGCTCAAATTTATTCTTACAGCTGTATTCTTTCAGCGTTTGGTAAGTTTATAGATTTATCTTTTGGTTTAATATTTTCAATAATGAACCTTTAGAATCGTCACGAAAAAATATTTGATATTATACGTTTCAAGGTACGTACAATTCAAAAATCGAATAAAAAAAATCTGTTTGTCCGCCGTACGCCGTGATGCACACTTTTGCCACTTAGCGTTGACCGATTTGGATGAATTTTCATAGATATATATTATATAGGTCGATAGGTCCCATCTGGGCTCTAATTGTGCCCCGAAACTTTTGGGTTCAATCGAATACACCCTTGACGATTTTTGTCGCTTTTTAGCGGTTTTCAGTGTCGCTGTCTAAAATTTTGTATGTATGTCATATTTGGGGTCTCATTTAGCTCCAAAACTTTTGGGTTCAATCAAATATACCAGTGGCGGTTTTTACTGCTTTAAAGCGGTTTTCATTAGTTCTGTCTAAAAAGAGAATGGTAAGCGCCAGAGACAAGAATATCTGATTTACTCATCGCTCCGCTATATCCATGAACATCTAATTTATTCATCGCTGCGATATATCCATGAACATCTAATTTACTCATCGCTCCGATATATCCATGAAGATCTAATTTATTCATCGCTCCGCTATATCCATGAACATCTAATTTACTCATCGCTCCGATATATCCATGAACATCTAATTTATTCATCGCTCCGCTATATCCATGAACATCTAATTACTCATCGCTCCGATATATCCATGAACATCTAATTTACTCATCGATCCAATATATCCATGAACATCTAATTTACTCATCGCTCCGATATATCCATGAACATCTAATTTATTCATCGCTCCGCTATATCCATGAACATCTAATTTACTCATCGCTCCGATATATCCATGAACATCTAATTTATTCATCGCTTCGCTATATCCATGAACATCTAATTTATTCATCGATCCAATATATCCATGAACATGTAATTTGTTTGCTTTCTTCTTAATACAGATCGTATTCATGTCATGCCATATTAATTTTCCACTTGATCGCATCGCTTGCCTGATGTCCATTCGTATAACCTTGCCCTCAACCTTGAGCCAAACCATTTGTCCGATTCAATTTAAATCCAATGCTTTATTGACTAATGAGTGTGGAGAGCATGATAAACAAACAGTGCATTTATGCAAAACAATGAATTGCATTTATAATTGAAGTCAGACGATGGCGATGGGGCCATTCATTAACCACACCCTTGTCGCCGAATAACTCCGCTCTTGATAGCCTAGATATAATCAGAGAATGTTTTGAATTCCTCTGTTTATGATGTAATATAGCCTCGAGTTGGTCTGCCCGATTCCTACATTTTGACGTCATTCGTGACACTGGCGCGTCCAGAGATAAAGTGACACTGGCGCATTCACAGATAAAGTGACACTGGTGCGTACAAAGATAAAATGGCATGGACGCATCCTCACCCTTGTCGCCGAATAACTCCTCTATGGATAGCCTAGATATAATCAGAGTATGTTATGAATTCCTCTGTTTATGATGTAATATAGCCTCGAGTTGGTCTGCCCGATTCCTACATTTTGACGTCATTCGTGACACTGGCGCTTCCAGAGATAAAGTGGCCCTGGCACACAGGGTTTTCCGCTTGTTTGGTTCATCGGTGTGGTGTCTAAATGAACAATCAAACATACTTGTAAACTGTGTAACGAGTAGCATGAACTACATATAAACATTTTGGGACCACCGCCAGGCTACTCATGCGTTGGTTGGGGTTGAGCCTTATGCTCTGACAATACACTATAAACAGACAGCATGAACTACATATAAACATTTTAGGACCACCGCCTGGCAACTCATGCTTGGTTGGGGTTGAGCCCTATGCTCTGACAATACACTATAAATAGACAGCATGAACTACATATAAACAGTTTAGGACCACCGCCTGGCAACTCATGCGTTGGTTGGGGTTGAGCCCTATGCTCTGACAATACACTATAAATAGACAGCATGAACTACATATAAACATTTTGGGACCACCGCATGGCAAATCATGCGTTAGTTGGGGTTGAGCCCTATGCTCTGACAATACACTATAAATAGACAGCATGAACTACATATAAACATTTTGGGACCACCGCCTGGCAACTCATGCGTTGGTTGGGGTTGAGCCCTATGCTCTGACAATACACTATAAATAGACAGCATGAACTACATTCTCGGGGTCGATTCAACCAAAAATCTAAAATTGAGAAGCTTTAATTTCGCAATCTCGAAATTGTTGTTGAATTCCGGATCCGTAGCGAAGCACGGGAAAACAGCTAGTAATATTATAAAATGACAATGTGTTAGCTATCAATTAGTCGGAATCTAAAAATAATACACTCTTGACTTGGGGCTCAAGTGGCAGAAAGTATCCGATGCATTGCTTTAATCTTATCGCTGATTTCAGAAAATACAAGGTGACAGTAGTTTGAATTTGAAAGAAAATATTTGCCTCTTTGCAAAATTGGATTAGTTATCATGTAATCGAGGCGTGGCCATTTAAACGTTTTCTAAACTCTCTGGTTTGGGGGATATAGTGCAAACTTAAGGAATAGTTCAAAATGACATATTTTATCCCAACTGGAAAGGCCAGGAAATGTATTTACGGCCATGCATTTGTTGTGAATATACGAGCGTCAAATTGGAGGTGGGATTTTCCCCAGATTGGAAGAGGGTTAATTGAGTTCCCTTACTTTCAAATCAATCAAAACTTTCAATTTATTGTTTTTGCAAACCAACTGATGTCAGAAATCTTCCAAATCCTGCACTCCATATAATAGATCCAGCCACACCTCAACAGTCTGGACTGTCTTGTGGTATCTTTTCGTGGCTTAATGTATATGCTTTTTCAAGTCCAATATAAAATAAAGTGGATACCTAATTTAAATTCATTATTCTCATATCTCAATGTCCGATGCTTATAAATATGTTAACTACTTACTTTAAATTCGAGTTAACAAAGGTAATGGATGAAATTTGGTGTTTTCGTTATTTCTGATGGTGTCCAACTGCATTTATAAGATACCACTGCGTTCTTTCCTCAGCGGCTTTTATCTCCAGGGACTTTGGGAGATACTATTATTACACAGGAGTCCTTAAATCTCACTGCTGACTCACTTTGATCTGTAATTATTTGCAGAGGTATTTGACTATTTGACATGCTTATTGTTTTATACCCAATAAGGTCTTTCTATAATTCGCATGGTATTTTCATTTTTTTTTTTCATTTTAAATATATTCAGGGTCATATATTATAAAACTCCACTGAAGTGTGAGTTGTCACTCAGACTACAAATTAGCGAAGTGGCTACTCGCACTTGTAAAATTTCTATTTTTATATTATAATAAAATTACGGGCCATATTATAAAACTTCACTTGATATCGAGTTGGAGTGGTCACTAGGTACCACTTGAGTGTCTGATTTGTATTTTAAAAAATGTTCTGACCAAAAAAATTACATGTAATTTTATTAAAATACTAGCTGTTTGCCCGTGCTTCGCTAAGGTTACAAAATTCAACAACTCAATTATAGATTTTTGGTGAAACCAACCCCCAGAGTGAACACGGCTCCTATTTAGATAATTCAATATTTTACTCAAAGATATCACTTTTTACACTGCGGAACACCTTCGTATAAAATTTCAGCTTTCTCGCTCATACCGAAGTGATATTTCTTAACTATGGGTTTTTGGTGGAACTGACCCCCAGAGTGAGCACCGCTCCTAGTTAGAAAATTNAAAAAGACCCGCTAAATAGCGTCATCTTTGGCGGTAACTTGCTCCCACTTGAACTTTAAATTTTTTCTTTCTTATTACGCACCTACATACTAAAAGGGACCTGTGTGCCAAATTTCACGTCTCTACGTTTAGCTATCGTGGAGCTCTGTTGATTATCAGTCAGTCAGTATACCAACTGGGCTTTGCGTTTTATAAGTATAGATAGAAGATAGATAAAAACAGACATTTTACTAGTGTGAGTGGCCACTTCACTAATTTTTATTCGGATTGACAACTCACACTTAAGTGGAGTTATATAAAATGGCTCTTAGATTCATGTCATCATGGGATACAGCAATTATGACTCATGTCATCATGGGGATACAGCAGTTATGACTCGTGTCATCATGGGGATACATCAATTATGACTCATGTCATCATGGGGATACAGCAATTATGACTCATGTCATCATGGCGATACAGCAATTATGACTCATATCATCATGGAGATACATCAATTATGACTCATGTCATCATGGGGATACAGCAATTATGACTCATGTCATCATGGGGATACAGCAATTATGACTCATGTCATCATGGGGATGCAGCAATATGACTCATGTCATCATGGCGATACAGCAATTATGACTCATATCATCATGGAGATACAGCAATTATGACTTATGTCATCATGGGGATACAGCAATTATGACTCATGTCATCATGGGATACAGCAATTATGACTTATGTCATTATGGGGATACAACAATTATGACTCATGTCATCATGGGGATACAGCAATTATGACTCATGTCATCATGGGATACAGCAATTATGACTCATGTCATCATGGGGATACAGCAATTATGACTCATGTCATCATGGGGATACGGTAATTATGACTCATGTCATCATGGGGATACAGCAATTATGACTCATGTTATCATGGGGATGTTGTGTTTGGAACGTAAGGTGAACGATCTTTGGTCGGAAAAATCCGAGTTACGCAGGACCAATCATTTGTGAAGCCCGATAATTGTATCACTTCTAAGATGGAAATACGAACATATGAACTTTTCTATAGAGAAGAGGCCATCCTTTTCTTGAACAAAGTGCAAAGAAGATGGTTTGATAGGGAGTATTCAAAGAATAAAGCTAATAATAAAAAGGGAAACGATAAGGAGGTAATATTAAAAGAGGAGGGAGCAACGAGGTAATGGAAAGGTAATGGGATGGGGGGTAATGTAGCGCTGGGGGTAAGGATTTCAAGTGAACACAATAAAGGTAAAGAAGGTTATTGTGAATTATTTAACAAGAAGCGCAGCGCTCTTCTGAAAGTTTTACTACTTAGAAGAACGATTAAATTATTTAAAATGAAAATTTCCTTTCATTTGTACAGGATAGTTTTGTAAAAAAAAAAAATGTAGCCACCGAGAGGCGTAAGACGGCTTCAATAGATGACGGTCCTAAGTCCGTATAAATACAAAAGGCAGGCCCGACGAGAGGAGGGGAAAACGGGTAATCCCTTCAGGCGAGGGATTTCTTGGGAGGCCCAATGAGAAAATTATTATAATGAAATTTTTCATGTTTTTTTTTTCTGAATAATAAATAAATCAACTTAAAAGTTTTGAAAAAATTTCAAACATACAAAATCAGATGTTTAGTAGTGGGCTAATATGGGACAATGGCTATTGCAGGNTCTCTCTGTAGCAATTCAAGGAAAAATTGCGATTTACTGTAGCTAGTGTAAACTAGCATATTTCGGGGTGCGGCACCTGTTTGTAACTTATCCGCAAAACCCCTCTTTTTAAGTGTAGCTCGCCTACGTATCTTTTGATATTAGATCTTTATGTTTAAAAAGTGTCAAATTTAGTATCGTGTATTGTGTTTTGTTCTAAATAGTTGATGTATCTCACTGTTAATGAAGAGACCACAGCGAGATACATGTAGTAAGAGGCCCTATAGTGTTAAATGTGTGTCTTTATTACGGAAAAAGAAAGGTGATAAAAGAAGAAGAAGAAGTAATAGTAATGAGTTGTGCAGCAATGGCTCAGTACTATTCTATATTGTTTAAAATGTCCAAATTTCAAACTGATCCGAACCTACATAATTCAGTAAAATATTCTTCCAATTCTACCGAACTTTAAACGGATAAAAGATTAAACAGATTGTTTTGTCAGCATATTGAAATTGCATTCTTCAAGAGAAATAACATGTAAACGTTCTAGGTACATTTGACTTTAGTAATGTTGTGATCTTCTTTTCGGGTCTGCCAACTATGTCAATGTGATCAACTATATGTTCTAAATTTTCATTCTGTGTTTTGTTTTTTACTCAAACTTTTTCTCATTCTGGGTTCGTTTTGTATATTAGGCTTACATATATTCTTAATCATTTTGAATATTCACCTGATGTGATATAGTTACTTTGAGGTTATTGGTTCCTCTAGGGCAGGGGTTGCTGAATGCTATCTCATTCAAATTTCTGAATGCTATCTCATTCAAAAATCTGAATGCTATCTCATTCAAAACGCTAATGTGTTGCCGAATTCTATCCCATTCAAAACGCTAATGTGTTGCCAAATGCTATCTCATTTAAAATGCTATAGTGTGTTGCTGAATGCTATCTCATACAAATTTTCTAAAAATCATGTTCAATAACATTACGTTTGTACAAAAGTGTGTACATATATTTCAACTAAATGATAATAATTCAACTATGGTCTCCCCCCCCCCCCTGGCTTACCTTCACATGGGGGCGCGCCCCCCCAGTTTGGGAACATCTGCTCTAGGAGTCTACGATAAGGTCTTTGCATCGGTCTTTTCTTGGCTTCAACCCTAATATACGAAAATGGATAGCATCCAAACAATCCTTACTTGACGTTCTCATTTACAGTTCATGTTTTTGGAAGATAATAGTTATTTTTCTAAAGTTTTGTGAGTAACAGATTGTATTTGGCTGTGCACTATTGTAATACTCACGAAAAAAAGCAACACTCATTAACGTTCAGACATTTCATGTTCATTTTAAAAGGTTTCATTATATAGAACCTAAGATTTTCGTCTTACCTAGATTGCAAGTAATGTTTAGATTTTTTATAGAAATTAATTTGCTAGAAACTTTGGAATTTATTGTAGGTACCTCTCACTGATTATTTCTTCTTAATTAGGATGAAGGTTATGCACCTGTTTATAGAACGGTATATTAGCAAGAACAAAGATTTACCAACGGATCAATGCAGATCAGTGAACTTTAGCTTTAACAAAGGTCTCAGAAGATATACTCCGCGTACGAGTATGTGGAATATTTACTCGACCGAGAACACTAACTAAAGATATTGATCTCGCTGGTGAGCACTGAACAGCCTTCATACTATATTCCCCAAGACCTGAAATTTAGTGAGTAACAAAGTGTTTGTTAATTGTTTTGTGAGTAACAAGAACAAAGTGTTGTTAATTCTTTTGTGAGTAACAAGAACAAAGTGTTTGTTAATTGTTTTGTGAGTAACAAGCACAAAGTGTTTGTCAAATTGTTTTGTGAGTAACAAGAACAAAGTGTTTGCCAAATTGTTTTGTGAGTAACAAGAACAAAGTGTTTGTTAGTTAAATAAGAACAAAGTGTTAAACAATTGAGTAACAATTGTTTTGTGAATAACAAGAACAAAGTGTTTATTAATTGTTTTGTGAGTAACAAAAACAAAGTGTTTGTTAATTGTTTTATGAGTAACAAGAACAAAGTGTTTGTTAATTGTTTTGTGAGTAACAAGAACAAAGTGTTTGTTAATTGTTTTGTGAGTAACAAGAAAAAAGTGTTAGTTAATTGTTCTGTGAGTAACAAGAACAAAGTGTTTTTTAATTGTTTTGTGAGTAACAAGAACAAAGTGTTTGTTAATTGTTTTGTGAGTAACAAGAACAAAGTGTTTGTTAATTGTTTTGCGAGTAACAAGAACAAAGTGTTTATTAATTGTTTTGTGATTAACAAGAACAAAGTGTTTGTCAAATTGTTTTGTGAGTAACAAGAACAAAGTGTTTGTCAAATTGTTTTGTGAGTAACAAGAACAAAGTGTTTGTTAATTGTTTTGTGAGTAACAAGAACAAAGTGTTAGTTAATTGTTTTGTGAGTAACAAGAACAAAGTGTTTGTTAATTGTTTTGTGAGTAATAAGAACAAAGTGTTTGTTTATTGTTTTGTGAGTAACAAGAACAAAGTGTTTGTCAAATTGTTTTGTGAGTAACAAGAACAAAGTGTATGTTAATTTTTTTGTGAGTAACAAGAACAAAGTGTTTGTTAATTGTTTTGTGAGTAACAAGAATAAAGTGTTTGTTAATTGTTTTGTGAGTAACAAGAACAAAGTGTTTGTTAATTGTTTTGTGAGTAACAAGAACAAAATGTTTGTTAATTGTTTTGTGAGTAACAAGAA
>CM022875.1:41552436-41562466 GCA_012654025.1 Pachypsylla venusta
GATCATGACTCTCTGAATTTGGTAAAAAATCGGAAAATCGGCCAAAAAATCGGAAACGGTTAAAGATATCGTTCTGAAAATAGGTATATGCACCCTCGGGTTTATGCAGAATATGAAGAAAAAAAATTGGTAAAAATCGGTTAAGTAGTTTCGGAGGAATAGGGTAACAAAAGTTTGCAGTTTGTAGGGAGTATAAGGCTACGCTTCGCTCCGCCCAATTAATTAAAACGCCACTAGGTGATGCTGGTCAAATGTGGTCTTTCTCTCCCAATAATAATCTCTCATCGACACTTGGGCACGGAGGAATAAACAACTTAACAAGTGTTTCCTAACTTGCAAGTGTTTCTGTAAGTCCATCTTTTCATAATTTAGGTCACAACAAAACCAAGAGGAAGAAGTATCCAAAGAAACATAAATTCAATAAAAAAAATAGTCAATCTATTCAAGTCTACTGTAAAAACAATACCCAATGTATTTATTCATCGTGGATGTGAACTTCAGAACGGTTCTCTATAAACTTATCTTCCAACTGGTTTTATATTTATATGAATTATTGTATGATCAATACGAGTAACATTCCATAAGATCTTAAAAATTTATCAGTATGATGGAACTTGGATTAAAAACCGAATGACCCCATAAATACCTACATGATTTAATTATTTATCCATCCGTTCTGAATAATTCTGTCAAATTCAATAGAAAATAGAAACCTCTGCAAAATGTACAGTATTTTCAAACATAGTTTCTTCATAAAGTTTGATAATGCTGTACTTAATTTAACCTTATTTTTTTTCATGTATTTTTTTTTCCAAACTTAAAGGTCAACCTCATGAAAATTAGGCACCTGATATGCAAATATATATCAATGAAACTAATCCTTAATTGTAACCAAAAAAAAAAATGTCTCTTTCGTGATCAGACAATCTCCTCAAATCTTGTTCAAAGTCATCGTGTGCTCTATCAATATGGATCTACTCTCATATAGCACTATGGATTGCCCATTTTTTGTTCACTATCTGAGGACCCAATACATATCTTCACTTACAATAGTATGAGTTTTACTGTATTCGAAATCACCTCAATGGAAATATATTGACCTACATTTTTGAAGAACAAATTCAGTAGACAATTAGGTTACGTTTAAATGAAAACAAACTCTTTAAATACCACCATTGATAAAGACATCGACGTTGAACGATTTGAGTGCCTAAGGTTGAATATTCAATACATAAATTAAACACTTGTGGTAGTCTACTAGCTCTTTACAGTATATAATCGTTTAGTTCCACATTCTTCCCATTAATAAAATTGAACGTACGTAGAAAGTTGCCAGAAACAAATCTACACTTTACAAAAAAACTGGTTAAACTGATTGCTGCGTTCATATATGTACGAGGATGTATACGCAAACATTTACTTTTGGTATTGTGGGTTACTTCTTTGGTCATTAATACAGTATCTTCGTGTATTGCTTCTCACACAGAGTTATCATGATCATTTGCCCTTTAGATCCCAGTCTAGACCCATTATTGACTCTATCAAATACAAAAATTGACCCAGTCAAAAAATAAATGACACACAAGAAAGAATTTTGTGGAATTAAAAATGTGCAAAACACAATGGTGCTAGTTCGATTAATAATTGAAAGATGAGTGGAATTTTGTTAGCAGGAATTATCCACTGGTACATTTTCTTTTGTTGTTTAAAAGTTTACACTTTTTATAAAATTTGATCCGTATTTTATAAATTTCTCTTCATCTCTAAAATATTCATTTTACTATTTAATGCAATGGACAGAGGGAAACTATATGTGTATCATTGGTTGTTTTAAATGTTCAAGTTGACATTGAAGTTTGTTTTTGGTTTATTTATTTTCAGTAAAGATAAAAGAACAGTAATAATAATAAAATCTAGATTATAAGATCCGTGACGTAATTTCAGCTTTGGCGGTTGGTCAATAGTTTCTTTGAAATAGAAGTACATTTTTATTCATTTCCTGTGATATTCTACCCATTGATTCACACAGTTAGCATGAAAAATTGAAAGATCTTATTACTTTTCTCAACACAATGTGGGTACAATGAACTCGCCATTTTCTTTCTTTCCATTTATGTCTGATGTTTCTGGAGATAGATTATTTTGCTCAAATCAATCTGATATTGTTATTTTGGGGGAAAATCTTTACTGTCTGTAGATTTCATTTGATCAATAATTTATTTCGCTATAAGTGAACACGTGTGTATGATTGTCCAGTTATGTCTCTTCATATGTTTTCAAACTGTAATAACCTTTTAATTCTAGTAAAATATATTTGTAACAATTGTTTCCATTATTATGTACTTTGACTATTATTAGGTATAGTTTGAGGTTTTTGCGGTACGGGCACGTCATTTCTAACCTACGAGTACGAGTATTAACAGGTTAGTGATTGCATGATGGATTACATCTTAATATATAAATCAGAAATTTGTGTGTACCTATGAGGGGTTGTCTGTTACAATACCACAGCCCAAACGGTAACAGATAGCGAAAAATTGATGAGAATGGACCCCCCCAAAATCATGGTCTACGATCTCAGGAAAATTATCAGAACTAAAATATGTCAAACCGTTTTCGAGTTACGGCCAAATTTCTAATTTCTTCTCCAAAATCGGACAGTCACGGTCCGATATCTTAAATTTTGTCGCGTCAACATATCAACTGAAAGCGAGAAAGTTTTAGATGGCCATGTAGTCCTTATTTTAGGACATTTTCTGCAAAGGTGTGGCCAGCCATTCCAGAGTTACGAGTCTGAAACCGGGAACGGGTAAAATAAAATTTAGAAAATACTAAAAAGTAAGAATGCCCGTGCCTCTAAGGCTTTTTAAAGGTTGCAATTATACAGGGTGGACACAAACCAATAACCCCCCCAATTTCCATTGACCTTGAAAAACAAAGATAGCTACATAAGAATCGTAGCGAAGCACGGGCGAAACAGCTAGTTTTTTATAAGTTACAGTCATACATTTTTTATAAGTTTCAATATTATTACGCAGAAAAGAAATTTATTCATAATAGAAAAACACAAAACCTCTTTTTCCCATGGAATCATCACGGAAAAAAAAAATTACCCCCTCCTCAAAATTTGATATTATACGTTTCAAGGTAGGTACATAGAATCCAAAAATCGAATAAAAAAAATCCGTTTGTCCGCCCTACGCCGTACGCCGTGATGGGCACTTTTGCCACTTAGCGTTGACCGATTTTGATGAAATTTGGTATATAGGTCCCATCTAGGCTCTAATTGTGCCCCGAAACTTTTGGGCGCAATCGAATACAGTCTTGGCGATTTTTGCCGTTTTTTTGCGGTTTTCAGTATTGCTGTCTAAAAGGAGAATGGTAAGAGCTAGAGATTTGAAATTTTGATGTATGTCACATTTGTGGTCTCAGTTAGCTCCGAAACTTTTGGGTTCAATCAAATATACCGTTGGCGGTTTTTACCGCTTTAAAGCGGTTTTCATTAATCCTGTCTAAAAAGAGAATGGCAAGAGCCAGAGACTTCAAATTTGGTAGGTATGTCAAATTTAGGGTCTAATTACGGACCAGATTTGGAATCGTCACGAGACCCCCCTTGAATTTTTTTGAGGGGGTACCCCTCCATTTTTTTTTTTGCCAGAAAAATAATAAACCCAGGTGTCACATTGGCAGAGTTTTTATCATATACTAACTAGGCTAAAATGTATCTTGAAATATGGGATCTGAGTATTTTTTCATAATGTTTGATTTGGTTTTGTGCAACAATTAGTAGTCCGTTTGAATATATGCATTAGTATTTTCCATATGTTATTATTACAGTGATCAGCAACTTTTCCTTCATCGAACTAATTGACAAAGACATTTTTAATATCTCTATTGACATTAATGGCTTTATAA
This sequence comes from Pachypsylla venusta, assembly GCA_012654025.1. Classification (NCBI taxonomy): domain Eukaryota; kingdom Metazoa; phylum Arthropoda; class Insecta; order Hemiptera; family Aphalaridae; genus Pachypsylla; species Pachypsylla venusta. The sequence goes on from CM022875.1 coordinate 41,556,352, forward strand.
GATTTCAGAGCACTGGTTTTATTACAGTTTTATAAATACGAAAATGTCTATAAATGTCATTTTTTCTTCCTCTATAACATCTGGTGTTGGATTTGCGTAACAAAGTAGAAAATGTCCAAAGCCATATTTTCTTCTTTGTCGTTTCCATCTTGTCATTAATAGTCTTGTTTATTGTTCTTGCTGATTTCATCCAAGGTTAAGTGATTGTCTTCATGTGCTGGAGTATAATTTTTTTAGTATTATTAGATAGAAACTTTTTTTCTTCTCCTTGGTTTATGCCTTATTATTATTTATAGGAATATTTCTTATGCGATATGATATGGCTTACCTAGATAGGCAATAGGAATATCTTTAGTAGAGTGCGACAGCGCTCCGCCTTCCAGTCAAATACAATGAGCGTTGCACAACTGATATATTCCTTCACGTCACAAAGTGCACTTTTCAGGTCTTTTAAAGCCACAGAAAAATATGTGGAGTGACTTGAGGAAAAAACAATAGGATGAGGAAAAAACAATAATTTGGACGTTCACGGTAGCCCCGTGCCCCGTGAACGAACGTGAATGAGACATCTATCGAATAGATGTCTCATTTGGTTGCATCTTGTAAAAAGGTGTGCCTCTTGATATCTTTATTGCGCTACGGTAGCCTCCACTATCACTATTTCCCCGAAAACCGGTTTTTAATAAGCATGTAAAATTTTAAAATCGTATAAACTCTCAATTTAAAGATAGAATGTGATGATTTGATGAACAATGTTTGCTATAATTTTTTAGAAAAATTTTTATGTGTCAACTACAAATAATTTGATGAGCCACGAGCGCTTTCGTTTGTTTATTTGATATAATTTTTTTTTTTTTATTTCGTTTTTTATTTTTCGTTTGTTTATTTGATATAATTTGATATAAAAAAAACAAATAATTTGATGAGCTCGTGGCTCATCAAATTATTTGTAGTTGACACATAAAAATTTTCCTAAAAAATTATTTCATAATGACTACAAACATCCTAAATACTATCTCTAAAATTAATGTTTGCTATGTTTCATTATTGTCCAAAAAGTTATAGAAGGCAGGCAAGTTTGAAGATGGGGAAGTAGACGGCATGTGGGAGGGGGAAATAAAAAAGGGTAATCAATTAAGTACATTCTATCCGTATGTACTACTGATAGTACTGATGTGTTGATACATAATATCCTTGAATAATATATGATTTTTTCTTGAAAGTAGGATTCCAGCGAATGTAGGGTAAAACCCCTGTCTCGAATACCTCCAGATATTTAGCTAATTGTTAAATTTAACATGTCACCTACAGATTTCAGTAAAGAACTTGCTTCTCATATACAGTGAATGAGTCTAAAATTTTGGCTAAAATAACACAAATGTTAAAGTTTTTGTTGATAAACACCAACAGAATCTAAAACTAACGGAAAAGCTAACTAATTATGCACATAATGTTTGAACTAATTAGCGAAGGAAGCCTTCGTGTGAATGAACTTCCAATAATATATTGCCCATCGAACTAGAAGCCAGCATAACGCCATAGGAAGCAACCATAAGATATATTCGTGATGCCTATTTCATGTTTTAGACAAGAGTTGAATAACATATTGATTAAGAATTGTTTGTTTCCGAACTGTCAAATTGGAGTCGATTAGGAATCTATTAGAGATAAGAATACATCAATAAAACCATCACTTATTTTATTAAAAAAATAATGTCACAGAATGTTTTACGCGACTTCCTGGCAGATCAAAGCGGTGTTTGACATCACAAGAATTCCGTCACCATCGATACAAAGTTCATTTCACCAAAAAAAATCTGAGTGCTGTTTGAACTTAACGATGTGCTATAAAATTTGTCTGCAATCAAATATTTACTAAAATTTTGTCTGAGGATTTTATAAAAACGTGGAAAGATTGTAAATTGCTGAATGTATATTATAAATAAAATAATATATAAAGCCAACGATCATACCACGTTGAGTACACCAGTTCCCGNAAAAAAAAAATATATATTAGAAAAATTGAAGAATGGAGCGAAGTCCTCAACGTCTGTCTAAAAGATAATATTAGAACTATTAAAATTTGACGTCGCGTCGTGTCGCATCGCACTGGAATCAAAGATGTCTATGCCATGGACAAATAACCTACGAATGTTAACCATGAGATGGCAGAAGTAATGGACGACCAACAACAAGATGGTAGGGCAAACTCAGGAATTCAGTAGGAAACACTACGAACAAATATTACACGATAGAGAACTATGGAAGAAACAAGGAGAAGTTCTTCCTTCAAATGGGAATTTTTCGGGTAATGAGGCTGAATATACACTGCTCAGTAATTCCGGGATCTATTTCGCTACCTCATGCTCACAATAACATTGATCGCTCTTAGTTTCTGTCTTTTCCATTCCAATATTTGGAAGGAACACGTGAAATCTGGGAACAAATTTATATTAGACATCCTATTGGTAACTTTAAAAAACAACGGTATTGTTTTTTATTTATGACGAGGATTGATTTTTGACGACTGCCGTCTACTTCGTAGACATTTTGAAGGAAAAAAAGAACATTCTTTGAAAATGTCTACGAAGTAGACGACACTCGAGTTGGAAATTAAAAAGTAAGTGATCCTCGTCATAAATAACGGTAGTGTTTTTTCAAAGTTAACAAATTAAGTAGTAAGCTTTAGTTAAGCGTGATGCGCCATGCTCTTATGTTGGATAGTAATATGTAAATTGTGAACTATGTCTATTTTGTTCTCCCATACATGTGCGAATGATGTACTCACGAATATTGTGATTTGAATTAATTAAGATATTAAAAAGAAGAAAACTGTATTTTTTGTGTTTCTCGTGAATAACAGTATATTAGTTTAAAGAGTTTATTATCTTTTGTCTAATTTTGTTTATTGTTCTCTTTAATCAATTTGCCAATGGGAATGTGGGTGACTTCCACATTGTCTATCATGAAAGAGTTGTTGTTTTTTTACTCTTTTTTGTCTAAACCTAATTCTATTGCATTGCTTGAATTCTTAGGAATTAAAAGATACAAACAAAATATTCTTTGTTTGAAAGTGTCATAGGTTTACTTAACAAAGTAGATGACTTGAAAATGTTATTTCACAATTTATATTGTTGTTTTTTTAAAAAAGAAAAGAAAAATTTACTCCAATTCAATGAAGTCTTCCCGTTTCCCAAGATGTTCTCTAAAGCGATCAGTATTAGATAAACAACCAAAGATATTATGAAGTTATGAAGTACTATCGACTTACATATTTTTTTTTGAAAAATATTAAGAATTCTGAAAATTATAATGAAACTTTTCAAATTGAAAAAAAGTTAGATACCTCCAGATTGTATTGGGTTATTCTTTTCAATAATGAATCTTTAGAAACGACCACGATTTTTTACTGATTTTGTTCGCAATTCAACGCCTGTATTTTTCCTTCGCTTGTTTATCATTTGATTTTTTCACATACCTCAAAGAGATATTCGAAATAAAATATGTTAATGTAAAATAGTTTACTATGACGCAATGGTCTTATGTACTACCATTTATATGTATCACCACAGAAAATTAATAAGCCTTGTTCCTGATACTTGATCCCAGGGCCTGTTAATCAGTTTTTTTAACGTAATGAGTATAGATGATACACACAGAGTGTAACACCTATCAGATAGGGGAGGAAGCAGTTGTCGAGATATTTTTTTTTATTTATCACAACCTATAAATTTGATGCACACATTTTGTTACATTCTGGGTACAGAGTGATGGAACTTAAAATCAATAATAATTGTCTGGTGATCGAGGTATTACTTTATGATCCAGGTTATTTTATGACGTTGTATATTAAAAGTATACAGGGTGTTTCAAAAGCTTATGCAAAAAAAGAAACCACGTATAGTAGAGCTCAAATAAAGGCCACATTGCTTAATAAACCCCTATACGCAAATGGACCCCAAGGGCCACAAAAAGTTGGCACTTAAAAATCAAAAATAAATATTAAAAATCGAATTATTTTGCGATTGACTTCATTTTTTGCATGACGTTCCCGATTGTTAGCATGCTTATTTGGTGAGTATTTGGCATTTTCCCCCCGATCAGGGGCGGAGTTATGGGGGGTGATGAAATGAAAATTCCTAAAACTTTTTGATGCGTTTTTTTTTTTTTTTGTATGTTTTAAGGTATGCCATGTCTTCCAAAACTAACCGTTGACCTTTTAAAATCACAAAAATTGAGCGTAGGACGATTCTAAATATGAAGTATTAATCTGACGTTAATTCATTGCAAATAAAAATTCTGAAAAATTTGCCCAATCTGGGTCTCGGACTTGATGGATTTCCTGGAGACGCAAGCTTCAACACTTGTTTTCAGGTTTTTCAATGGATAAATAATTTTCCTTTACTTTTCAAGCGATTAAAATAATTCGATTTTTAATATTTATTTTCCGATTTTTAAGTGCCAACTTTGGGTGGCCCTAGCTACCTTGGGGTCCATTTCCGTATAGGGTTTTATTAAGCAAAGTGGCCTTTATTTGAGCTCTACTATACGTGGTTTCTTTTTTTGCATAACCTTTTGAAACACCCTGTATTTCTCTTTCATATTAATAACTCTCCCCGTGAACCTCTCATTCAAATTTGCATTCTATTGGCTGACGAGCGGCTACCTCTGGGTATATCTTTTGAGTTGCTGAGTCATCAGCCATTAACGTCTATAAGTTATGAAGAATGCAACATTCTTAGAATACAAATCATAAGAAATCATTCATTGCTACACACAGAATGATGTATTTTATGTACACGTATATGTTCTTTACGTTAGGTACATACATATTATATTATTTTTGAAACGTCAAATGGAAAGCTAATAAGCTGAGAACAATGTTAGTGTTTATATGTATACCAAGCAACATAAACGCAAAAGCGTGAAATATATTCATAGAGATGAGTGGTGCATAGTCAGTAAACAACATGCGTTCTAACTATTTAAATATTATACAATCTGTTGTGAGAAACTGTCTTCCTGGTTTCCTGTAAGTTCTTTACTTTGATGTTTATATTCTTCAAGTCTAACAGATTATTTTAAACTTTATTTCTTGTAGTTCTGTTATCTTCTTCTTTTTTTAATTTGGCTTAACATCTCTTTAACATCTATTTGTAATTGGAGACAGGATTTTTACTCTCCATTCGCTGGAAACTTCCAAACCAGATACCCACCAAACATTGACCTCACCCAGCTTGGGTCGGGCCGGAAAAATAGCCAGCATCGTGAGGCCGCGAACACACGTGGACAACCTCGCTGGACGTTGTTTAACCTCAGTGATCGAATGGGAACTGATGTATTCAACGTGCCATAGACGCTGGCTTCTGTTATCTTCTTAAATGTGCAAAAACACTTGACTTGATAGGATAGAATTAAATAGGTAAATTGATTGCATTTGTTTGGAAATATCAAATTAATGTTTAGCCGTAATGTATTGCTTTCCGACGTATATAACAGACGTCATTCATTTTTGATAAATTTACGGCCATTCCCAACTAATTTTTATTAAAAATAATATCTTTTAAAATTAACAGGGTATATTAAAATATATGTACAGAAATTTAAACAAAGATCTTTTAGGTCTGTAATTTCAGGATGAAAATCAATAGTTCTTCAGTTCTTATCAACTTCTATTTAACAACAATATGACCTATGGTTAGTGCCATTATGTGTTAGTGGTTAGTGATCTCAAGTTCCTCGACAGACTGATCGAAGGCAATATTGACTGTGCTGAACTACTCGGACTTATCTCCCTCGATTGTCATCGGCGACTGCGCAAAAATAATTGTTTTTACGTGAAAACATGTGCAACAAATTACAAGCATTTTTCGCCAATTAATAGAATGATGCGCACAGCCAACAAAACTTTATTTTCTTAGGCCTAAGATAAAATATTCCTAGGACACATATCTAAGTCTGCTTGAAAATATTCTTCATCTTTTTTTATTTACCATTATTATTATTTTTCTGCCTGTAGAGAACAAACTTTTGTTTTAAATATTATTCGAATATTATATTTTTTTTTTTTTTTTTTTTTTTTTTTTTTTTTTTTTTTTTTTTTTTTTTTTTTTTT
>CM022875.1:41574878-41596081 GCA_012654025.1 Pachypsylla venusta
TTTGGCTTAACGTCTCATTAACATCTATTGGTCATTCAAGACGGGGGTTTTGCCCTCCATTCGCTGGAAAATTGCAAACCAGTTACCCACATTGACCTCACCTAGCCTGTTGGGCCGGAAAAAAGAGCCACCGATATGTGGTGTTCCCAGGCGGTTACCCATCCAAGTACTGACCACGCCCGACGTTGCTTAACTTCAGTGATCTGACGGGAACTGGTGTATTCAACGTGGTATGATCGTAGATGGGTTCAACGCCACGATGCTGTTATGGTATACATTTTGCCCAGCCAGCCCCCCCCCCCCCCCGAAAAAAAATCCTGTGTACGCCCCTAATGCAAGGAGTATGCATTTAGGGACTTTTGACGAGTCACGGTACAAGGAAACAACAATATTTGCTGAACCCAAGCAAATACTTATCATTCCATTTTCTTTTTTAAATGAAATATAGGCGAATTTTGAGGTATTTTAATTTTTAAGAGTTTTGGGATTTTTTGATTTTTTTTATATATCTAACATATTTGAAATAATCAAAAACACTTTAAATCGATATTTTATTGAATCATAATTTATGCGAGATAATAAAAAAATGGGAAACCATGTGTGCAAACAGGGTGTCCGAAACTACCTAAATATTTTTAAACGGCTTTATGTGGAATTTTGAAATTTTTCATGGTATTGTATCTCAAATTAAACCACCTGATGGTGTGACTAATTTTTCAGGGGCGGGTCCATTGTGGCCCCCAGGGGCACAACTTTTGTTTTTTAAATACGACCCCCCCCATCTTGTGATACATTTTCACAAAGAAAATAAAATTAGAGGTACTTTGCAAAAAAATTCACATGTGTATCTGGCTTGGTTTCAAAATGGCTGCACATTTGAAATTTCCAAGATATGATTTACAAGAGTGTCTAAAATTTGGCGAATTATTTTTAAAAGTAGGCGAAGTGTCTAAAACTAGGCGAATTATGTCTAAAAAGCAGGCTCCTCGACTTTGGTGTCCCGTGCTATCATTCAATATCTCATTGCAAATAATTCGCCAGATTTCGACACTCTTGGAAGTCATATCTTAGAAATTTCAAATGGCCGCCATTTTGAAACCAAACACGCTAGACGTGTAAATTTGTTTACAAAGTACTTCTAATTCTATTGTCTTTTTGAAAATGATGTATCACAAGTTTGGGGTTCGTATTTAAAAAACAAAAGTTGGACCCCCTGGGGGCCACATGGGACCAGCCCCTGAAAAATTGGTCACACCATCAGGTGGTTTAACTTGGTATATAATACCATGCAAAATTTCAAAACTCCACATAAATCCTTTCAAAAGATATTCAGGTGGTCTCGGACTTTTGGGACACCCTGTATTTATAATGTCACATAAATATTTTCAATAATTTTATTTGGTTGACATTACTCATTAAAAGCTGATAAAAAATAAAAATATTTAGGAATTAATGTTACAAAGATCTTGTTGATAGGGAATAAGCATCCATCAAATTATAAGTTCTGTGAAATAGAATAATTTGGATTGCAATAATTTAAAGATTTAAACCTTCCATAAAAATAATTGACCGGATGGAGTGGGATCTTTTTAGGGCCAGATTAACCTTCCGCGGGGCCCGTAGCTGTTTCACAGAGCGGGCCCCCTCCAACCCCCGACGGCTCCGTCTAAGTAGTCTACTTTTTGGAGCCAATACAAAAATTGATTATATTTTGGCCTTTTGATCTAGTACTTACGGCTGGTAGAGAAAAGTGGAATTACATTTTGAGTATACCAACATGGGTAAAACATGGTTGGTTATAGATAAAAAAAAAAAGAAAAAAAAAATTGCTTATGTTGCAATACAACATACTTTGAAGAGTTGGGGGGGCCTCGTCAAAATGATATGTTTTTTCAATTGTTAACCCAGAAATGTCGAAATATCTAGTGTAAGTTGTCAAAGCGCGGGGCCCGTAGCACGTGCTACAAGTGCTACTATTGTTAATCCGGCCCTGTATCTTTTGATGAAACTTGGTATGGACGGTCAATTATATTTCTAGAATTAGGTTTTTTGGAACCTGTTTGGTCCACCCGACCCTCCTGGTGGCAGAATATTGAAGTGAGGTCTCTGCAGCTACACTGTATGCACACACACTCATTCTTTCCACATAGCCTAGAAAATTGAATTTCCATTCTTTGGTTTTGTTACTTTTAAATTAAATTATACATGGCTCAAATGTCATATACTACGAGTCGTAAAGCTATTACCATACTCTATTAATTTAAGTACCCGACCTTGCTAGAACTATACCACTCTCCTGGCCAGGTCAAAGGCCCCTATTATAATGTTTATGATTATAGATCAAAAGATAGTTTAAAATTAACTTAAAAACCAACAAACCAAAACTTTCAATGTCATTTTGAATCATACTTATTGTAAAACAATAATGAATTTGATTGGTTTGTTCTTTTTTAACTGTTTCGCCCGTGCTTCGCTACGATTCTTATATTGCTAGTTTTGTTTTTCAAGGACAATGGAAATTCGGGGGAGTATTGGTTTGTGCCCAGCCTGTATAGTGCAACCTTTAAAACCCAAGATTTAAACGTTTTGTCAGGCGCCTTAGAGGCACGGTCATTCTGACCATTAGTATTTTCTAAATTTTATTTTGCCCGTTCCCGGTTTCGACCCTGTAACTCTGGAATGGCTGTCCATACCTTTGCAGAAAATGTCCTAAAATAAGACTAAATGGTCACCTAAAACGTTCTCGCTTTGAGTTGATATGTTGTCGCGACAAATTTTGAGATATCGAACCGTGACTGTCCTATTTTGGTGAATAAGCAATAAATTTGGCCGTAACTCGAAAACGACTAGATATATTTTAGTTCTGATAATTTTTCTGGGGTCGTATTAGATCATGCTTTTTGGGGGGTCCATTCTCATCAATTTTTCGCTATCTGCTACGGGTTGAGCTGTGGTATTGTAACAGACAACCCCTCATAGATACATAGGTTCATCGGTACATAGGTACACACAAATTTGTGATTTATATATTAAGATTTAATATTAGTTTGGAATAACTTCTTAAAAGTCAATAGCTGTTATGATCATCCTGTAATTGTGGGACTTCTAAATTGGATTTCACTTAAATCTTACTTTTTAGCATTATTATGTATTTGAAAGTTACTGAGGAACTCTATTCATTATCTGTCTCAGTAGGAGATGGACCAACTCTTGCCCTGAGACAGACAGATAGATAGTTAATTGTTATCTCAGGAACGGTAAGAGGTAGTTAGTTGAAATTATCACAGGTTCGTGTGTATTTAAAATAATTAAAATTTCACACTAATACAAGAAAGATGAAATTCTTAATACAAAAAATAAATAGATTTTCTTTGGTTAAATTGGGATACTATGTCAAGTAAAACCATATTAAGGCAGATAAATTACTATATCTTCACTTGACTGTAAAAAATTTTTTTCGATCAAATTTATCAGCTCGGTTCTATTTTTGATACTGTGTTGGGGTGTCCACTTAAAATGTTGTTTAAAAAGTCTGACCAATTCGGACAACAGGACGGATGGGAACATCTTGAATTTTACAGTCAAGTGAAGATATAGTATTTTATCTGCCTTAAAATAGATTTTCCCCAAATTTCATCGTATAAAAGGTGTTTTAGTAAGTTCTAAAATCCTATAACCATGTGTATGTATGTATTTTTTTACAAGTCACTTATTAATTACATGCTTTTTATTATAAAGGATGTCTCAAAAGATTGAGACCACCTGAATATCTTTTGAACGGCTTTATGAGGAGTTTGCATGGTATTATATTCCAAATTAATCCACCTGATGGTGAACCAATTTTTCACGGACTGGTCCCATGTGGCCCCAGGGAGTCCAACTTTTGTTTTTTAAATACGAATCCACATGTTTTGATACATTTTCAGAAAGACAATAGAATTAGAAGTACTTTGCAAAAAAAATTCACACGTCTAGCATGTTTGGTTTCAAAATGGCAGCCATTTGAAATTTTCAACACATGACTTCAAAGATTGTCTAAAACTAGACGAATTATTTGCAATGGGATATTGAATAATTGCGTAAGACACCAATGTTGAAGAACCTGTTTTTTTAGACATAATTCGCCTCGTTTTAGACACTCTTGGAAGTCATGTCTTGGAAATTTCAAATAGCCGCCATTTTGAAATCAAACACGCTAGACGTGTAAAGTACTTCTAATTCTATTGTCTTTCTGAAATGTATCAAAAGATGGGGGTTCGTATTTAAAAAACGAAAATTGGACCCCCACTGGGGGTCACGTGGGACCCGCCCCTGAAAAATTGGTCACACCATCATGTGGTTTAATTTGGCATATAATACCATGCAAAATTTCATAATTCCACATAAAGCCGTTCAAAAGATATTCAGGTGGTCTCGGACTTTTGGGACTGCATTGTTATTGTATTTTTAATTACGCTAGGATCGTGTTATACATCAGTCTCACGCTACAAATCATATCAAACCGAATGCATGAAATTGCACATGTGTAAAACCACAAGTGCACTCTAAATGCAAAGATACAGTATCTGATAAATCATTAAATTTAATTTAATGAAAACTAATAAAATCAGATGAAATGCTAATGTAGGGATAGCATAAAAACTAATCAATAATTATTCATTATCAATAATTGAATCGATTAAAAATCAACGTAGGTCGGTAGCTATTAAAAAAACTATTAAGATTAAAATCGCAAAAAATGTGTTTATAGGCTTTGCCAATTTTTTTTTTTTTTTTTTTTTTTTTTTTTTTTTTTTTTTTGCTTCTTACTCTGGGGCATACTTTAATATTCTATGGCCTTCGAATTTAAAATAATTCTGAAATCTATGATAAAAAAATTGATAATATTAGAGAAATTTTTTATCGGGATAATGTGACCAACTGCTTTGAATTTTTTTTTTGGGCATTGTCGCTCATCAGGCTTTGAAATATATTTTAACATTGCCCCTCATCGGGCTTTGAAATATATTTGGACATTGCCCTTCATCAGGCTTTGAAATATATTTGGACATTGCCCCTCATCAGACTTTGAAATATATTTGACATTGTCCCTCATAAGGCTTTGAAATATATTTGGACATTGCCCCTCATCAGGCTTTGAAATATATTCGGACTTTGTCGCTCTTCCGGCTTTAAAATATATTTGGACATTGCCCCTCATCAGACTTTGAAATATATTTGGACATTGCCCCTCATCAGGCTTTGAAATATATTTGGACATTGTCCCTCATCAGGCTTTGGCATATATTTGGACATTACCCCTCATCAGGCTTTTGAAATATATTTGGACATTGCCCCTCATCAGACTTTGAAATATATTTGGACATTGCCCCTCATCAGGCTTTGGAATATATCTAGACATTGCCCCTCATCACGTTTTGAAATATATTTGGACATTGCCCCTCATCATGCTTTTCAAATACACTTGGACATTGCCCCTCATCAGGCTTGTTTGAATAAAAAAAAGGCAATTGAAAAAGGCAAAAATGAGGACGGTGCCTTACATGTTGATGATTATGGTAATAATATACTTGCCTATTATACTATATACTAGCAGTTTCCACTGGCCTCGCTTGGTGGAACAGGGTAAAAGTTTTAGAGGCAGGGGAAACATCGATATGAACTTGAATACTAATCGGGAGAATTTCTCCTCTGCTTTCTCAGCCTATGGTTTTGTTTTCGATGGATGGAGAGTATTCCCATTGATCTTTAGACATCTTTTACCGGTTAAATTACGATTTTTCCTGAGTAAAAAATCCAAAAATAGTCATAATTATTTATCATGTTCATAGACTTTACTGGTTAGTTTTTGAGCTCTATTGAGCCACCTGGGGCCTCGCAATTGTCATTTTAACTGAGAAAAGTCTATAGTTCGTTCACAAAATTACTTGTAATATTAGCCGTAGAATAGAACAGAATCAGAAGCTCTGTTGTTAGATTAATGGATTTGTATCGCGGAGGCTGTTTTTTTTTTTTTTTTTTCGAATTCAAACATAGACAGGCCATTTAGCAATACCATGGAGAAGTCCATTGTGAATTTAGGGATGTCACGATATATCGAAAATCGATATATTTTCTTCCGATGTATCGATATATTTTTCACGATATATCGTTTAATATGTTCACTAATTTAGGCTTTTTTCAATGTCCTTAATATAGCGATAAAATTTGAAGTTATCCATTTTTTTTACTCGAAGTTTTCTATATTAGGGAGATTTGTCCCTTTGAAACTGGTTATTGGTGGAAACTGGAAATTAGGGGAGGGTCATGGCCGCCAAGAGAAAATCTGGGCCCGGGGCTGAAAAGTTACTGGCCTCTATATTCATGAATCCTCAAAAGCAAATAACCTAAACATTAAATGTATGATGTAATGTAATGATGTTAAATCACTTCTATTAATAACAAATCATGATCAATGAATCAAATCAATCAAGTTTTAAACTGTATAAACTAGGAAATTGGGGTGGTAAAAGCTTAAAAAAAAATTTTTTTAGCACCTTGGAATTCCGAACTCCTCCGAAAAACCCGAGCCCGGGAGGATTCCCCCATTCCCGTCCTTTCGGTGAGCCTGGGGAGGGTCAGGTTATGAGAGTGTGTCGCCGTTTACCTACAAGTTTGTCGGTAATTAACCCTCTCGTGCCCGTAATAGCAAACTTGCTACGAAAGTTGGTGAGTTATCTAATTTTGTCTCTGCCCCCGCTTAATACTAGCTGTAAGGGTAAAGAACCTTTCACACAATGCTCTAAAATCAACAAAAATACTAAGGGGAGATAGAAGAAAAATTAGATAATTCACCAAATTCTGTAGCAAGTTCGCTACCACGGGCGCGAGAGGGTTAAGAATGTCTTTACCTACATTTTACTTGTCTTTGTCTGATGCTCAGAAATCATTATCTCCACTCTAATTTAGCCCAACTTTTTCTTCATCATTGTCAACTTGTACAGTATTCACCACTACCGTTAGATCTTATTATTTCTGTTTCTCTTCGCTTAATTCATTTCTTTCTTTCAAATCTCTTCCGTTTTTTTTATTTCATGTTCAATGTTCATGTATACAGAGTGACTTAGGAATCAAATAAATTGATATTACTGTCATGCCATGTTAACAACATTAAGTAGACAGGCAGTTAACAGAATTTGATGTTCACAAATGGAATGGACGATATAAATATTTAACCTCATTAGTTTAGTTGGTGGAGTGACGGGTTCCTAAGCTGGAGGCTCTGATGGCATATCGTTTAAAAATATATCGATATATCGAATTTCAAATATATCGATATACAAATATAGAGATATATCGGTTTATTAGAAATTACAATTTTACGAGGTAAATTGGTGGAAATGCCGTCCCCTCTCTGTACTTTCCTAATCTGACTCTCCCCTACTTTCCAGTTTCCACCAATGACCAGTTTCAAAGGGACAAGTAGGATCCCCCTAAAATAGAAAACTTCGAGTAAAAAAAAAATGGATAACTTCAAATTTTATCGCGCTTTATTAAGGACATTGAAAAAAGCCTAAATTAGTGTACATATTAAACGATATATCGTGAAAAATATATCGATATATGAAACGATATATCGTGAAAAATATATCGATGTATGAAACGATATATCGTGAAAAATATATCGATATCGATTTTCGATATATCGTGCCATCCCTACTCGTATCTTACAAATTTGCCTTAACAGGGGGAAATGCATTGAGAATATTTTACTTTATCTGCCATGTACAAAGTATTGGTGAACAATTTCGATGTTTTTTTTTTTTTTTTTTTTTTTTTTTTTTTTTGCTGTTCTGGACGAATAATGACGACTAGATTCCAAAAAAAAAAACGGATCTAGAAAAAATGGGTGTTCGCAAAATCGTGTTGGCGCATCTAGCGAGCTTATTATTTGTCCGATTTTGATGAAATTTGGTACCGATATTCCTTGAGGCCATAATTTGAGCCAAAACCTTAATAGCACGCTCTGGGGTCAAATTATAAGTCAGTCATTTTGTGGTGACCCTCTAGAAGCCAAACGGCAAGCCCGATTTCGATAAAATTTAAAACAGGCTCTCTATATAACATATTATCGTAAAATATTGGGACTCATGTGGGGCTACCTTCTTCTAGGGTTCCCTTAGGGAACCAAACCTCAAATTTGGGTCATTTATCTAAAAGTGGCAATATCACTCCAAATTTGATGAAATTTCAAGTAAAAGCCTGAGAGCATTTGATGAAATTTCAAATGAAACCCTGAGAGTACCATGTTTCATACAAGAAATTGAAGAATACAACTTAGATTGAAGTGTAATGTAGATTTGGGCTCTGGTGACTTCAAAGCGTGTTTTGGCATTGAAAACTCGACATCGAAAATTTAAGCCCATTACAATACTTTTTTCTTTTTTTATAGATAGAAAAAGTCGTGTGATGATCACGCCAGATTTTTTAATAAGAGCCCACATAACAAATAATTCTAATCATGATGTTTTTTCTGAATACCTACTATAGAATTCACCACGATTTTTCTATAAACAACTTCTTTGATTTTGCTGAACTTAGTATGGAAACTCATAATGTTCATGAAATATCTGATAAGTAACGTTGGCGATTAAAATTTGAAGGAGGTTCCCGCTGAAAAGAAATGCTTCCTAATTTAAATCCTATAACTTACCACAGAATTAAGATTTTATTATGATCTTCCTGTATAATAAAATCATCTTCTCTAATCATGCAAGGTCAATGATTTTTGTCGTGCGGATTAAATTGTGGATTGCGGACATTTCTTCTCTCTCTTTCTCTCGTATATAGTGAACGGTCTCCCATAATATAGTCTCTCGGCGAACATATGACTATAAAAATTCACCATCATTATTACTTTATGATGATGATAACGTAGCTTATGATCAAGCTAGTATATGTTCTATTGAGAAGTTCCGTCATTAGGTGAAGGTGTTGCTTTGACTTAAATATATTTTTTTTTATTTTATTTTTTTTTTGTTTTTAATTTGGTTTAACGTCTCTTTAACATCTATTGGTCATTCAAGACGGGGTTTTTACCCACCATTCACTGGAAACTTGCAAACCAGCTACCCACATTGTCCTCATCCAGCCTGGGTTGGGCCGGAAAAAAAGCCAACGATACGTGGTGTTCCCAAGTGGTCACCCATCCAAGTACTGATCACGTCTGACGTTGCTTAAATTCAGTGATCTGACTGGAACTGGTGTATTCAACGTAGTATGATCGTTGGCGACTTTTGACTGAATGGTAGATAGGTTTTTATTTTGACTAGCCTATGAACAAAACGACTTGTCTCATCTGTCTCTCAGGGGACCTTATCTGAAGAGATTATGTTGTTATGGTTGCGCCCCCGACACCTTAGATCGTCAATAATAACTCNTAGAGTACATTAAGTTGGCCCGGGGTTCCGACATGGCCCGGCTGGTGTTGGCCGGTCCGGAGAAAAAGTTGAATATCTCCGGAACGGGGAGAGCACTAACGATAATTTTTACGGCACTAACAGATTTACAGATTCCCCGAATATATTTCGGTCCCATATGCTCTCTTAATTTATTTGTATTTGGGCTTCTTGAAGATCTTTTCTAACATGGTTGGCCCATTGGAATTGCTGATTTGCGAGAGATAGATTTGGTATTTTAGTCTCTGATGATTGGTTCGTTCAGGCTGATCATAAAACAGCCTTATCCTCCTCATGGCAGTAACTATATCATATTTCTCAATATACTAATTGGGATGAAAGACAAATATGTATTTCTTAGTATACATGTGTTACATAAATTGACAAACTGATTTTTATTTTTACGACTTCTTTAGCTACAGCCTAAACCTACTTGGAAAAATAATCAGATTTTTTTTTACAAAGTTTGCAGCCCACTAATCTCAGACCTCTTTTCTCTGTTTCAGGTATGTGTCATTTATTGCCAAACCAGGGTACATTACATCGGACTATTCGAATAACACAAAACGACTATTTTTCTGTACACAGATACCTAGCAGGTTCTTACATTTAATTATTAAATTTCAATTTATAAAATTAAGCCATATTGGATGTCGAGAATTGGTGTAGTTCTCGATTGATCGCTGAAGTTATGCAAACGTTCGGTGGTGTGGTGCGTACTCTAATATGTACCCATCTTTATCAGGGTCAACCTCGAGAGGTCAACTGAGTAGTTGATGAGGTTTTCTCGAAAACCTCTCCATGGATTTTTATTTTTTTTTATCTCATTTTTGTAGAAATAAATAGCACTACAAATTTGTAATTTTGCCATTTGAAATTGAAAATTTCAAATGGCCGCCATTTTGTTACGCCATTCGGAGCAAATAATGTGTAAAACTAAATAAATGCACCTTTTAAAATTAGCTTTTCAGATCATTTTAATTTTTGAAAATTTGACCATTTTTAAAGGAGTTATGAGCTCATCAAAGAAAATCACGTTTTTAGTGCGATAACTCCCAAACTAAGGCCTAAACAATAAAGTCACACCTGTAAAAAGTGATTCTTTTTTCATGTTCTACAACTCCTATTCCCTTGGTACAAACAACCTGAATCACCCTGTGTATACCTACCTAACACCGGGACTACCTGAAATCCATGCACAGTTCCACCCAAGGGCCGTTTAAACCATTTCGGTAACTCCATAAATTCCTCAGCCATTGTGGAAATGAAGAGATCCTTAGATTTTGAAAAAAAAAAAAAACATTTTTTCTACTAGAAAATTCCTCATAATTTGCTTTGTAGTTGTATTTATATTATTAATAGATAGTAAGATAATTACATAATGTACCAAAACAATAAATAGTCCAAACAAACCCCCTCTGCCGATTATGATGAAGCGAACAATGACATCCCCAAAGCATACAATAAATAAGAAAGTGAAAGATTGATGTAGTTGGTATCCTAGATCATAGATCCGATTGTAAACATCTTGATGATCTAATTACTATTCATTGTTGTGTTAGCTGGCACTAGAATGACCTTCTCTATGATATAATACTGCATGCACAGAGAATTGTGGCATAATGAGTCTAATCGACTTACTGGGTGTTCCTTCGGAAACCACTCGAGTGATATAATACTGCATGCACAGAGAATTGTGGCATGATGAGTCTAATCGACTTACTGGGTGTTCTTTCGGAAAACGGGATCTCGAGTGTTAACAATTTGATTATCTAAAACTTAAAAAAATCTGCCTGGGAAATCAAAGAAGAAAAAATTTACTGATCCTTTTGAGAAGTAAATCTAGTGTGGATTTGGTATTCCGACTTTTACAAAAATGGTAGTTTATAGCTTTGAGGAATAATCCGACCCTAAATAAGATGTAATAACATACCAAATATAATTATTTTCGATTTTTGAATTCTTCGTACCTACTCAATGATCAATTTTTCAGGGGGGGGGGTCGAAAAAAATCGCCGTTGATTCCAAAGGGTTCAATAGTGAAAAATTGTATGTGTTTCACAAAAGGCGCTTAAATTCTAGATACTATAAAGTGTCCATTATTATCATTTGGCGATATCATCATATTCTGGTGCTATTTAACACATTTAATTCTTCAGATGCAAATGGGCTTCAAGAGCCTCAGTTGCAAATGGGCTTCAAGAGCTTAAGTATTCATACTCATCTTTCGATGAAATTTGTTCTATCATTTCGACGTCTAGGTCACTTTTTTTACTTCTTATTTCCTTATTTGAGTAGAACATCTTGAACACTTAATTTCCGTATATATAACGCGGAAATTGATGGTGGTGGAAGAGATGGGCAGCATATTATGCTACTCTGAGGTCAAAGGACTAGATGTTGATAATTATAATCCCGGCCTCTTCCATGCTCAATAGATGTTAATATCTCACATTCGTGAGAATGAATTTCTAAGCTTTTTCCAAGTTCACGCCCTACTGTTAACAAATCAGACCATTCATTAGAAGCCATTTCTTTATATCATTTTCATCATCTAAATCAGATTGATTTGGGAATTCATTTGCTTTATGGTTCATCAAAATAATCCTTGGATGATTTGGGAATTTATATGCTTTCTGGTTCTTCAAAATAGCCCTTGGATGATTTGGCAATTAATTTGTTTTATGGTTCATCAAATTAGTCCTTGAATGATTTGGGAATTTATTTTCTTTATGGTTCATCAAAATAGTCCTTGGATGATTTGGCAATTAATTTGCTTTATGGTTCATCAAAATAGTCCTTGGATGATTTGGCAATTAATTTGCTTTCTGGTTCATCAAAATAGTCCTTGGATGATTTGGGAATTCATTTGCTTTATGGTTCATCAAAATAGTCCTTGGATGATTTGGAAATTTATTTGCTTTATAGTTCATCAAAATAGTCCTTGGATGATTTGGGAATTTATTTTCTTTATGGTTCATCAAAATAGTCCTTGGATGATTTGGGAATTTATTTGCTTTATGGTTCATCAAAATAGTCCTTGGATGATTTGGGAATTCATTTGCTTTATGGTTCATCAAAATAGTCCTTGAATGATTTGGGAATTCATTTGCTTTATGTTTCATCAAAATAGTCCTTGGATGATTTGGGAATTCATTTGCTTTATGGTTCATCAAAATAGTCCTTAGATTTTATATCTCCAAGACCTACGCCAGGATATCGGTGGGCTCTATTCCTCAATCTGATTGCTTTCAATATGACAGTTACTAGACAATTGGCCAGCAACTATGAGAAACTTGATTTGTATTATATGCACTCCACAAGTAACAAGTAAACCTACTTTAATTTAATTACTGTCGTTTTTGCTACTGAATTCAGGGTCTTGTCAGTGCGAATTAGGTTTTCTGTTTACATCGTATCTAATATGATAAGTGAATAAAGCATAAGAGAGCTTGATCTCTAATATTATGATTTTAATGTAAACATCCTGTATATAGAATATTATGAGTCTAATGTAAACATCCTGTATATAGAATATTATGATTCTAATGTAAACTTCCTGTATATAGAATATTATGATTCTAATGTAAACATCCTGTATATATACGGCGACACTTCCCCTTTTATTTTGTTTTCTCCTTCTATAAGATTCGAGAACATTGTATGTTTGTTTACGAAGTACTTCTCGTATGCGAAGAACGTGTACTGCGTATATTTACTTCCACTTTCGAGAACAACGCAAAAGGTTTGTGTACTAGAAACTTCTTGAACGTTTTGAATCTATATAAGGGACATCGCGTGGAGATTTGAGTCAATTTCTATAGTTGTTCAGTGAGTTATTTTGAGTGATTATTTTGTGAAAATTCGTGTGTGACTTACGTAGTTTTCTCGCTTGTTTTAATTATGGTATTTGAGAAGTTAAACAGTATACGAATTTTTTGTTAAGCTTTTAATTGTGTTTTCTTTAATAAAGTGTTTCAAGTTTCTTTTCTATTTTTTTTTTTTTTTAATAGTCGAACCATAAGCTACAACAATACTGCGACATAGGCAATTTGCGCGAATGCATCAATCAATGAACCAAAGTAAATTTCTAAAACAAAATGATATGGGAACAACTTGTGTTGAATCACCTTGTTATACGTAATGAAATAACAATGCCTCGCCCAAATGGCAACAATATGTGTACAATATAAATATGATATTATAATAAACAAACCAAACCCTAGTCCACAGTACCTACCTGTAGGATATTACAACTACAATACCAACAAAATCTAGGTTACCGGAATTCACTATTTTTTGTTTTTGAACACTAATACAAGTAACCAAACTTTGATTGTTTTGAAGATCAAAATAAGCAGAATATTAGTTTTTATTGTTCTATTTTGACTTTTGTTGTTAATTGTGTAAATAATTAATTGGATGAAAAAAATGTATCTATGTACCTACCTAGTAGAGCTTGAAGCTATTGGAACTTGAAATAATAATGGACAATAAAGCAGACAACCAATGTCATTTTGACCTTGATTCACATGCTTTTGTGGAGGTTTTAGTTAATAAAATTAGAGCATACTGAAAGCTCAGTGAGGATTTCTGTATACCATTTGCCCGGCATTGAATAGTGTCTGTAGTGTTTAGGATTATTTGGCCCAATCAAGTGATCCACGATTATTCTTTAAACCTAAAAATTAGAATAAAAATTATTTTTTAGGTGCCAGCGTCTATGGCACGTTGAATAGTTTCCGTTAGATCACTGTAGTTAATCAACGTACAGCAAGGTTATACCCTGTGGGTGTCCACGTGAGTTCGCGCCCACGTGATGCTGCCTTTTTTTCCGGCCCAACCCAGGCTGGGTGAGGTCAATGTGGGTAGTTAGTTTGCAAGTTTCCAGAGAATGGAGGGTAAAACCCCGTTTTGAATGATCAATAGATGTTAAAGAGACGTTAAGCCAAATTAAAAAAAAAAAAAATAGGTTCTTTAAACCTAAAAAAAATGCTTCAGGCAGAATAATCCGGATGCATTTTCTGCCACCTAACCCTATATTTTTATCTGTTCAAATACTCAAATTAACTGGAGAAAAAATCTCGCTTCAGCTTGAGATTTAACCCACGCCTTCTGTACTATGATAATGAAGTACGCCACATGTGTTTATACCAGGATAAAGTCTCGAAGGAGCTTTCTGATTTAACTATACCTAACCTAGTATATGGACTTTTATTATGTACGTTAGAATTGCCTGATAAGACTTTATTTTCACATCCTAACGGGGCCTCGTCAATTGATTGAGCAAAATATACTGTATGTCTCAGAAGTCCTAGTGGAGACCCTGTCACTTTTGAACGGATTGGAATTCTTGAATTCTGTAAAGTCTAGAGATAGAAAAGTATTAACTTTTGGCCTGTTTTGTACCACTTCCAAGTTATCCTGGGTAAAGGTAGGATAAATGTATTTTAATTCAATGCGACCGTTCTTTACACATTTATTCGTACCCTGTTTTATACCTTTTCCAAGTTATCCTGTGTAATGGTAGGATAAATGTATTTTAATTCAATGCGACCGTTCTTTACACATTTATTCTTAGCCTGTTTTGTACCATTTCCAAGTTATCCTGTGTAAAGGTAGGATAAATATATTTTAATTTAATGCGACCGTTCTTTTCACATTTATTCTTAGCCTGTTTTGTACCACTTCTAAGTTCTAAAGGTAGGATAAATGTATTTTAATTCAATGCAACCTTTCTTTACACAGTTTATTCTTAGCCTGTTTTGTACCACTTCCAAGTTATCCTGTGTAAAGGTAGGATAAATGTATTTTAATTCAATGCGACCGTTCTTTACACATTTTATTCTTGACCTGTTTTGTACCTCTTCCAAGGTTGCTCTTCTGAGTTGAAATGACAAATGACTACCTTCGTGGATTCTTCATCTCCTTATCTAACGTCCAAATTGATTCTATATACTTGTTTGATATTAAAATTATAATATATTTGCAATAAATCAAAGACTATTATTAGCAATAGATACAACAGTATTTGTTAGAATTAATGTCAATTATTAATAATTTTACACTTAAAAAAAACTCAGCCAATGTGACACATTCCACCCCCGGTACTTTATGCATCGCCGTGAGCGACACTTTAACATCACAACCCATTTCGATGAAATTTGGTATGTAGGTTGTAGATTATGCCGCAAAATTAAAAATATTATGGAACTCTATATATGTGGTTGGCAGTAACAAAAATTAGAATACACTATTAGACCCCAAGTGGGACCTAAATACCAAATTTCAATAAAATCTAAGTGGAGAAAGTTCACCTTAGAGTTCCATGCTAAAATTTTAGTTTAGACTGAAAATTTATTTGCGTGGCGATTCCTAAGGTTCATTATTGATAACTAGCTGTTTCGCCCGTGCTTCGCTACGATTCCTATATTGCTATTTTTGTTTTTCAAAGACAATGGAAATTGTGGAGGGGGGGCATTGGTTTGTGTCAACCCAGTATTTTGCAACCTTTAAAAACCAAAATTTAAACGTTTCACCAGGCACCACAGAGGCACGGCCATTCTGACTTTTTAGTATTTTCTAAATTTTATTTTTCCCGTTCTCGGTTTCGAACTCGTAACTCTGGAATGGCTGGCCTTGCCTTTGCAAAAAATGTCATCAAATAAGGACTGAAGAGACAACTAAACTTTCTCGCTTTGAGTTGATATGTTTTCGCGACAAAATTTAAGATATCGGACCGTGACTGTCCGATTTTCGAGAAGAAATTGGAAATTTGACCGTAACTCGAAAACGGCTTGACATATTTTAGTTCTGATAATGTTTCTGGGGTCGTACATCATGATTTTGGGGGGGGGGTCCATTCCCATCAATTTTTCTGTATCTGTTACCGTTTAGGCTGTGGTATTGTAACAGACAACCCCTCATACATAGTTACATAGGTACACACAAATTTCTGATTTTTATATTAAGATGTAGGTAGTAAACAAATAAACTTATAAATAAATTTCGCACAGACTTTGGGACATGCCTCTCCAAAAAGGGAATCATGTTCCAATTATTATTTTTTCAGTAAATAAAACTACTCTAAAATGATCCACAGATTTCCTGGTTAAAAATTCTACACATTTTTTGAGACACGCTGTATATATTGTATGTGGTGCAATCTTCCCAAAAAGCACGCTAAACAATCAGTTTAATCACCTATTTGAAGCAGATAATAATCCTCAAACATTTTCCTTTGCAATCAAAATTCCATTGATTATTATTAAAATAGTTTTTTATCAACGACTTCAATAACAATTAAGTTCTGTTAAAGTTTCAAGTCCAGTTATCAGAAGTACGTTGGTATAGTCAGTCGACGTGTGTGACAGTTTGCTAAATGTCACTTCTCTCTGACTTACTCACTATTGACCTAGTTGCCAAATCATCTGTATTGAAAAAGAAGAATATTTCTCCTCATACTTTCATAGAACGATGCTTTCATCTTTAGGTGTTCTCTAATGAACTTTATAATGTATAACTTACTTTGTCACAATATGCTTTCCCATGTTAAAAGTCATTTTTATGTCCAATTAAATATTGAAAGTTCGCTTCGTATTAGTAATGCTATGATGCCCACAATGCCCTCTGAATATTAGCACTAAGCACTTGTTTCTAACTTAAGTAATTTCATCCCAGAATACTCTTTGGGTTTCCATTAATAGTATTAATTTTTTTTTTCTATTAATATTATCATTGTGATTTTCTACATTATTCAGGTTAATTATGTGTACAGCTGTACAGATTGTTTAAACAAAACGTCATTTTTTTAAAAAAAAATATTTGGCTTAACGTCACTTTAACATCTATTGGTCATTCAAGACGGGGGTTTTACCCTCCATTCGCTGGTAACTTGCAAACCAGCTACCCACATTGACCTCACACAGCCTGGGTTGGGCCGGAAAAAAGTCAGCATCACAAGGGCGCGAACCCACGCGGACACCTACATGGTACAACCTCGCTGGACGTTGCTTAACGTCAGTGATCTAACGGGAACAGGTGTATTCAACGTGCCATAAACGCTGGCTAAAATGAGTAATTTGATCAAATTAGTTATGAGCGCGTAATTTTCTATCCTATTCAATATTGTTTCATTTAAATTCAATTGATCTCCTTTATATTTCTGATGAATATATCGGGTTTACTAAAAAAAGGTTATAGAATAAAATACGTTCCCTTTTGGCCGATCCCAAAGGTCCCTTTTCAACAATAAATAAAAATTAATATTAGATATATAAGCCAAAAGGAATAAAGATCTTTAAATATCTCATTATTCGTTTTCAACATGATCATTATTCTTATTGTTTTCCATTCAAATCATAATGTCATTTTCTTTATATCTCCATATATTCTTTATATCTCTATCTACTCTGAAAGGTCGACTAAGTTTCACAAGGTTCTTACTAGATGATAATTATTATGTTCCAATTTATCTGTTTGAAGTGTTGTGACTTTCGACCCGGCCATGCTTATGTTCATTTAGATTGAGGTTGTCTTGTGAATTCATAATTATTATTGTAAATCTTAGGATCTCGTTAAGAGTTCGTGTCTGCTCAGGGGAGTTTGTCTTTGTACGAGTATACCAATCATATTTTTCATGATTAATGAGTTATTATCAGAGGAGGAAACATTTTCATTGGGTGTTCTAATTTGATAATTCTCAAACGAATAATACGATATTTCTATTAGCTATTTAGCTCTGGCTTGGCGTGCTTTAGACA
Source organism: Pachypsylla venusta (assembly GCA_012654025.1). NCBI lineage: Eukaryota > Metazoa > Arthropoda > Insecta > Hemiptera > Aphalaridae > Pachypsylla > Pachypsylla venusta. The sequence goes on from CM022875.1 coordinate 41,593,078, forward strand.
TTAAAAATCTACGGCCATTTGTTGAAGAAGTTGACTGTTTCTCACAATTGAAACCTCCTCTTGCCATTTATTGAATAATTTGACTGTTTCTCACAATTGAAACCTCTTGCCATTTGTTGAATAATTTGACTGTTTCTCACAATTGAAACCTCTTGCCATTTGTTGAAGAATTTGACTGTTTCTCACAATTGAAACCTCTTGCCATTTGTTGAAGAATTTGACTGTTTCTCACAATTGAAACCTCTTGCCATTTGTTGCAGAAGTTGACTGTTTCTCACAATCGAAACCTCTTCACATTTGTTGAAGAATTTGACTGTTTCTCACAATTGAAACCTCTTCACATTTGTTGAAGAATTTGACTGTTTCTCACAATTGAAGCCTCTTGCCATTTGTTGAAGAATTTGAGTGTTTCTCACAATTGAAACCTTTTACCATTTGTTGAAGAATTTGACTGTTTCTCACAATTGAAACCTCTTCACATTTCTTGAAGAATTTGACTGTTTTCACAATTGAAACCTCTTGACATTTGTTGAAGAATTTGACTGTTTCTCACAATTGAAACCTCTTAAAACCAAAACTTTCGCGAGCGTTCAAAAACAAGGAACCCGCGCGGTATGTTTGAATGCAGGAACTAGGAGCACACATACGGGACAAACCAGACATGTTACATGCTTTTATTTTTACAGATAAAAATCATTTGTTATTTTTTAAGAGCTTGGAAAAATATTCTTTCGCCGTACGCCGCGCCCAAATTAATTCACATTTAAAGGTACCAATTTAAAATTTAGAAAGTTCGTAAAGGCGTATTACTTCCAAAGGCTGTCAAATTGGAGGACAGAAACGTAATTTTTGACAATTTTTTTGATCTAAACATAAAAGGGATGAAATTTTATCTAAAAGTTTGAGAAATCTTCCAGGGAAAGCAAAGAAAAACATATTGAATCTTTTATAAAATAATTTCCTATTTTGTAGAAGATGACCTAAACCAAACCAAACAAGTGTTTGTGGTGTAGCTCTTCCTGGTAAACATTAGGGCGCTAGAGCAAATCCAGTCAACCATTGGAATGTTATCCTCATCAATTTTAGTTATTTGCCACTATTGGACATGCATGGAAGGGGCCGGTATTATCAACATCCGGCGTCAACCCTTCCACCACCATGATATAAACGGAAACTAAGTAAGTAACTAAAATAGAACCTAATGAACGAACGATCATACCACGTGGAATACACTAGTTTTCGTCAGATCACTGAAGTTAAGCAACGTCGGACGTGATCAGTACTTGGATGGGTGACCGCTTGGGAATACCATACCACGTATCGTTGGCTCTTTTGTTAAAGAGACGTTAAGCCAAATTTTAAAAAAAAGAAATACCACGTATCGTTAGCTCTTTTGTTAAAGAGACGTTAAGCCAAATTAAAAGAAAAAGAACCTAATGTGGCTTTTGGTATTGGGAATTTAACTGCGGCGTCCTTTGTGTCGTGGTAGTGATATTTGGTCAGCCTCAATTTCACTGAAACTTCATTGAATTTCTAATTTTCACAAGCAATTGGAAAACATAAATTATATACCTAGACTTTTATTTAAAATAATTATTTTTCAATGTCACAATGAATGTTGCGAGGAAGTTTAATGCACAATGTGATAATTATAAATTTATTCCTCATTGCATTTATTTTCTACGCAGTGATGAACATTCCCACACTTTTTATATTGTTTACAAGATTCCTTATTATAATTTGTGAAGAAAAGAACTAAAAGGAAATGAAAGTTGTTCTGGACAGAGGGACTCCTAACTAAGGTTGTGGAATATTAAACTAATTAGAATACCTACTCACCACTTCATGTGTAGAAAATTAAAAATTACATGTAGGCGTTTCGCTGGAAGAGGTAGAAAAAAACTTAATATAGTCGGCAGCATTGCTTACTCTTGACGTGCACGCGTCTGTCGACACGCTTGTTTTGAAGTCCTTAGTTATATAGTCCTAAGCTTTCATCAGCAATTTTCAATATAATGTCATTGTTGTAAAGCTGCGTACACTTATGCGCGCCGCGGCACGAACGCGGCAATGTTCGTTAGATTAGGACGTATTTTACTGTGCTCGCGAGCACAACACACGGCAAAATATTATCTGTTCGTTGAAAATTTATATTCAGGTGCGTACACATACTCGCGCTGCGGCAATCGTGCGGCAATGTTCGTTAGATTAGGACGTGTTTTTACTGTGCTCGCGAGCACAACACACGGCAAAATATTATCTGTTCGTTGAAAATTTATATTCAAGTGCGTACACATACTCGCGCTGCGGCAATCGTGCGGCAATGTTCGTTAGATTAGGACGTGTTTTTACTGTGCTCGCGAGCACAACACACGGCAAAATATTATCTGTTCGTTGAAAATTTATATTCAGGTGCGTACACATACCCGCGCTACGGCAATCGTGCGGCAATGTTCGTTAGATTAGGACGTGTTTTTACTGTGCTCGCGAGCACAACACACGGCAAGATATTATCTGTTATTCGTTGAAAATTTATATTCAGGTGCGTACACATACTCGCGCTGCGGCAATCGTGCGGCAATGTTCGTTAGATTAGGACGTGTTTTTACTGTGCTCGCGAGCACAACACACGGCAAAATATTATCTGTTCGTTGAAAATTTATATTCAGGTGCGTACACATACTCGCGCTGCGGCAATCGTGCGGCAATGTTCGTTAGATTAGGACGTGTTTTTACTGTGCTCGCGAGCACAACACACGGCAAAATATTATCTGTTCGTTGAAAATTTATATTCAGGTGCGTACACATACTCGCGCTGCGGCAATCGTGCGGCAATGTTCGTTAGATTAGGACGTGTTTTTACTGTGCTCGCGAGCACAACACACGGCAAAATATTATCTGTTCGTTGAAAATTTATATTCAGGTGCGTACACATACTCGCGCTGCGGCAATCGTGCGGCAATGTTCGTTAGATTAGGACGTGTTTTTACTGTGCTCGCGAGCA
>CM022875.1:41596362-41618546 GCA_012654025.1 Pachypsylla venusta
CTTACTTCGTTCGAGAGTTATAGTGGTGCAAAAAATCCAATAGATAAAGAAAAGAAAAATGCTGAAGGTAAGGCTAGACCTTACTTCGTTCGAGAGTTATAGTGGTGCAAAAAATCCAATAGATAAAGAAAAGAAAAATGCTGAAGTTAAGGCTAGACCTTACTTCGAGCACTCACAAGTTTCAAGAAAATAAATAAATAAACATGTTCGCAGAAACCAACGAACAGCAAAAATACACTTCCTAATCTGACGAACAGAGCCACAAACATTCAAAGTGTTCGTGAAAAAACCCACAGGAGATGGATCGAGCAAGTTGCCGCGTGTTGTGCTCGCGCGCACAGTGAAAACACGTCCTAATCTGACGAACATGCCGCGCGATTGCCGCGTTCGTGCCGCAGCGCGCATATGTGTACGTACCATTCGCCGTACTTTTTAGAGAACTCTTCGTAGAGTTACTTTTTGCCGCGTGTTGTGCTCGCAAGCACAGAAAAACACGTCTTATCTAACGAACATTGCCGCGCGATTGACGCAAGATTGCCGTGTTCGTGCCGTGGCGCGCATATGTGTGCGCACCTCAATATTAATTATTTTTTAATGTGGCTTAACGTCTCTTTAACATCTATTGGTCATTCAAGACGGGGGTTTTACCCTCCATTAGCTGGAAACTTGCTAACAAGCTATTCACATTGACCTCACACCCAGCCTGGGTTGGGCTCGAAAAAAGAGCCAACTATACGTGGTGTTCCCATGCGGTCACCCATCCAAGTGCTGACCACGCCGGACGTTGCTTAACTTTAGTGATCTAACTGGAACTGGTGTATTCAACGTGGTATGATTGTTGGCTTGTCCTAAGCTTTCATCAGCGTCATTGTATTTTAATAATGTCATTGTTATAATATTAATATTGATTTGCGTTTTTTTAAGCATTTATTAAGCAATCGATGCTTAATAAATAATTCCCAACCTATTTGATGCGGTCAATTCAATAAAGATACCTAAAATAATATCGCCACTATAAATAAGAATTACCAACCCATATTTCCGATGCCTCCTGTTGTTGGGTTAGTTACGTACGAGTTAGATCGACTTGCTAATCTTAGTTCTTTATTCTTCTTGGACTTAAGAATATGGTAGCTTGACCTTGGAAGAGATTTTCTGAAATCAAATCATTCACAAGGACGTGCGTTCACATGAATTAAGAAGATAGATAGGTAGTGCTGTAAAACAACAGGTCAAACTATTATTCCATATCGGTGATTGATTCTTTGTTGGGAATGGTTAGCATGATAATTGTTGTTTTTGGAATCTCTTCTTCTGATTAAACATTGAACAGATTTATCTCATTTTCTTTATTTAATTACAATCGACGGAACCTATCAGGTATTGTTCTTTTAGATACATACATTGCATACAATCTTATCGTCGTGCCACATGCCTTAGTTATTAATGCAAATATAAAATGATCACATTTCCAATGAAAACAATGGCCAAGACGAATCTTCATATCTGATCTCTGTTTTCTGTTATTTCATACTTACTCAATGCTGATATTCATACAATCTCATCCTTGGTCTTCTCTCAACCTCCGCACCAAAACTTTCTACTTTTTTCTGCTGTGTTCTGTTATTTCATACTTACTCAATGCTGATATTCATACCATCTCATCCTTGGTCTTCTCTGAACTTCCACACCAAAACTTTCTACTTATGTGTTTTGCTGTTTCATACATTCACTTTGACCTTATTCTTAATTGATATACTGCTTGTTTTTAATCTCAAATAGTTAATGTGACTTTCGTTGACGATTAAATATATAAATAAAACAATGTCAGACATACTTATTTAACAAGAGTTCAATGTCACAAGCCTTATTATTGTTTTGATTTGATTTTGTACTATTTGATTTATAGTTTTACAAAGGAGTGGTAAACTAATCAGTTGCCAATCTAAGACAGATGAAAACCATCTTACTTGCATTTCATTTTTATCTCTTACCCTTTTGGCTACACGATTCCCTTAATCCCGATTCTGCACGATTGCAATACTTTGTCTTCTATAGGAAGGGAACAGCTTTGTCGCCTTCTATCGTTTTTCTGTGTTTGTTAATCCGGCAAATATTGTAGGTGCCTATTATCTTCGATTTGGACAAAATTTGCTAATAATTTTTCTATTTAAATTTTTCTCCACTTGTTTTTTTTTTTCTATCTTTTTTTTTTTATATATAACCCCCAGAGATAGTTTATCAGGCTAAATGTCGGAATCTTTGTGGGTATTTTTTAAAAACAGTTTTTGAAACGTTAGATAAACTTAACAAAAAATGGACACATTCTCACGGGTTTCATAAATAAATGTTAATAGTGGTTTTGAGTAAAAATTGACCTGCATGCAAAATTTCAGCTTTCTAGCCCTTCCGGATGATACTCTAGAATTTTGGGGAGTGAGTAGATGTGTCACAAAACCAGCGTGGTTTTGTACTTTTCAGATCCTTTTTTCTCCGAAACCCTTTCATGTGCAAACTTCATTCTAACAGAGTAATTTTATTTGTGGAGCCGAGTTATAATGACCAATTATCGTGTCACAGGTTCACTAGATCAGGAGATACAGGGGGTCGAACATAGCATGAAACAGTTCGTGTCAATATACACACTGCAGTCGCCAGGCTTGACTTTGAACTTGGCCTGGCGCACTGCCGTGCGCTTAGAACAGGGGAGACTAGCGTTGCTTTTGGTACCATTGTTGTTTCCATGCTTTTTCAATATTAAAATAATTTTCATATAGCTGTTTACCTAATATTAATGGAGGTTTTCTATATTTCAGCCTCGATGAAGGAATCCTTGAGAGGTCATGATCGATTGGAAACTCTCGGTTGTCTCTAATTTTTTCATATATTTGGAGTAGATCCTGATTACGACTTAAAGCTGGTGGGGCAATGTGACTCAAAACTGGAAGCCATTCTGTAGGAGTAGTTTGAACAGTTCCAGTGATTAAACGCATAGCAGAGCTAAGCTTTACATTAACCCCTTTTGTATTACAGTTTTGCAGCCAGACATGTGAGGCTTACTTAGCAGTAGAATACACAAGTGCCAAAATTGATGTTTGTCGACAACTTGCACTTCCTCCCCAGGATGTATTGGTTAGCTTACGTATTAAGTTATTCCGTCATTGTAACTTCAGGGTTGTTTTCTTGAAAGTTAACGATCCATGCAAAGAAACGACCAAATTATTGGGTGGAAGTTGTGGTTTATGGATTGATTTTCCACACGAACGGAGAGTTTTCTTTCAGCATCACGATTATGCAGATGAAAACAGCATACTTCTGTCTTTGAGAAATTTGGTTGGATACGCCACTTTTTGAAATAAGAGAAGAGGTTATGTAGGTCTTGCAATTTTGCATTCGATTTCAACCCATCTACTGCGTAAGTCATGTCGTCGGCATTCATGAATTTTCTCGATTGAGAGGGTGGTAGGTCGTGGGTATACAAGTTGAGGTAAACCATTTTTCAATTTCTTACATTTGCTTGATAAAAAAGTTTTTCAGCAACTCTTGAAACCTTCGCCGTCAGTCACTCAACATGTTGGTAATTGAGTTCAGTAATCTAGTTAATTAATTTTAGTAGGAGTCCTTTTTTCCACGCAATATCGTAGGCCGCAATGAGGTCTACGACGCCAGCAGCTGTTTGTGCGCCTACTTGAAAACTGGTGTCTATGAAATTCGTGAGACCACAAGAACTTGGTCAGTGCACTTCCTCCCTTTTCGAAAACCAGCCTGTTCAGGTGGAATCAACTTGTATACAATGGGCACAGCGCGGTTATAAATAAGCTTTTCAAGTAATTTCAAGCAGACGGATAATAACGCCATTGGACAGTTTCAAGAGAGCTATGATTTTTGTCTTTTTGAAATCAGTTTAGTTGGTCATTTGTTGCTTTCGAGAATATCACTGTAAAAAATACTCATCCATTTTCTGGTTCGAGCTTTTCCATTTTTTTGTATCCGGAAGGTTTTTACAAGGATTTATCCAGTTTTCTACAATGATTTAGCTTCACATGAAAAAGTCACGCGATAGGTGAAAGTTGAGATAAATATGTTAGTTGTTGTGTAAACACGCCAAGGTCATCACATGCGTATGCAACTCGTCAAAGAAATATCAAATATTTGAATTGTTTGGTCCACCTATTGCCATATCTTCTGAACGGTCAGCACAATTGATTTTTGCATGACTATACCTAAGTCCGAAGTGTTTCTGAAGTTATTTATAATATCAAATAGGAATTCATTTCTAGAAAATTTATGATATTAAAGTCAGCATTTTCATTGTAATTATTATTTTATGACTTTTCTTTTACTTTACCTTATCATTAACAGTAATTAAATAAATCAAAACAAAGATAATACCCACAGTATGTAACTGTTTTATTCGTAGAATGTGTACAATTATCGCATTACATTGCATTATAACAGCGATTAAGGTCTTGTGAACACTTGATGTATGGTGCGCATAAATATGTATGTGTCAAATGTACCTATATATTATTATAGAACAAAAAATTTGAAAAATATTTTATGGATAGAAGGCGTAAAACTCTTTCAATCCATGTATGAGTTAGCTAATTCTATCAGCAGGAAAATAAATCATACTTGAGATCGTGTGAGAAATTATTTGTGGATGACATCCTCACAGACTGAATCCCTCTATACTGACGATGTTAAAGAATGTAGAAAGGAACTCAGTAGGTAATATAATTTTTATTGTTCATTGTATACTTCGTTACCTTATTTCTAATTCGATATTTTTCAAAATCGGGTTTTTTGTCCCATGTAATGTAAAATATCAGGGCGCGTCCAATGGTATGGTCAGAATTGAGTTAGCTCTTATAGTTTTCGCTAGAGAGCTTCCTTCTTCAGAGAGCCAATTTCATTTGTTTCTATACTTTAATTTGTTTATAGCATGGGGGATCTATTTGAATGAATTTGGAACAAACTTAATACAGTAGAGATCCAATTGTGAAGCTGTAAAGAGCCAACTCTGATGATTCCATGTATTTCTAATGTATTCTTAAAGTCGCAAGCATCCATTTCAAAATAGATCTTGCATTTGTAATGTATTCTTAAAGACGTAGGCATCCATTTTAAAATAGACCTCTACAGTATTGATTGAAATGGTTCCTTATAGGTACAAAAACGAAGGCCTTTTTTGGAAAGGTTTTTACAAGTGGATAAAATATCCCTCCTTATGTCTTATTTTAAATGAAAATTGAATAAAACCTTTAATCCAAGCCTCGTCTGTAAGCTGTAAGATATGAAAGAAAACGTAAAATATTTCTTTAAAAAAAAACGGTTTTTTTACTCTCCTGTAAAATTCGCTTTTTTCTACTTAGACCTCTTCTGAAATAAGGTGACGACTTGTGTTACTGACGTAAAGATTGTCATTGTTGAGGAGGCATAAGCCAATTTTATATATAAAAAAATCATTATGATTGAAGAAAGCTGCAGTCTAGCCACCAGCAGTTTTAAAAAATAAACCGAATTATTGCTTAGAATAAGTATTGTAAATTGCGAATACATTTGAATTTTGATGCCACTTGAAGCGGGCCCAGGGTGTCCGTTTTAGAGACCCTGGTCCCGCTGTCCCCAGCAATTGCTTGGGGACGCTAAAATGTCCCACTTTTGACCAAAGCAATGAATATGTCGCATTCTTATTCCATATCGAAAACTTCCGATATGGAATAAGAATTTGACCTGTTGTTTTACAGCACTACCTATCTATCTTCTTAATGCATGTGAACGCACGTCCTTGTGAATGATTTGATTTCAGAAAATCTCTTCCAAGGTCAAGCTACCATATTCTTAAGTCCAAGAAGAAAACACCTAAAATACGCCAACTTTAACTTTCTCAAAGAACCGTTAAATACCTTAAAATTCATTTATGTATTTAAATCATTTTACTAATTCCGTCATTTTTAATGTTTTCAATAAATTTTTTGCCGAAATTTCGGCAATTTTCCACTGATTTCAATCGAGAATATCTTTATCTGCAACCTTCTATCAAATTTAGTTCCATTAGCACTGAACAATATGTCACTAAATTCACTAAATTGTATTATAATTATACAATGTGTCACTAATAAACAAAAAGTTTTCCCTGTGCGATTCTATGACACCATTCTATCAAACAAACATCATCCACATTATTGAAGGCTGATCCTTTTTATTTCTGAAAATCAGTTAATATTTATTCTTTGATGTCCAAATATATAACTTTGTCTGGCTGGCCCTGGCTCTCTTATATGTGTTTTTTTTACCCTTATATTATATGTTTTTTTGCTAAATTATTTTATTATGCCTATATTTTTTTCAATTTTGTTCTCCAATATAACTAGATATGTCTCTTCATTTAAATCCTTAGATTATTCAAGTAATATCTACAGTTTTCCTAAGTACTAGTTCCATTTGAAACATACAATATGTAATTACACAATTTAAAATCAAATAGTAAAATAGATAAAGTACTCGTTAATATGAAATTAAAATGCATGAGAAAAGAACCCACACCATAATGAAGATCAAGGAGAACAATAAAATAGAAACGATCAGAAAACCAAATGAAATACTCCTACTCAAGGAAGAAGATATATGACAACTTTATGAGCATAACTCATAATGAGATTCATGATATATCAAGAAACTTGATACGGGTTTCAGATTCTTCAATAATATTAAAGTTTGGGTTGACAGAATATTTGGGTTCTTGCATATTTTACTCTTGTTTGTTAGTATCATGTTCGTTGTTGTTGTTGTTGCTGCTGCTTTTGTTATCTCATTCAGATTCTTCAATAATATAAAAGTTTGGGTTGACACAATATTGGGTTCTTGCATATTTTACTCTTGTTTGTTAGTATCATGTTCGTTGTTGTTGTTGTTGCTGCTGCTGCTGTTGTTATCTCATTCAGATTCTTCAATAATATAAAAGTTTGGGTTGACAGAATATTGGGTTCTTGCATATTTTACTCTTGTTTGGTAGTATCATGTTCGTTGTTGTTGATGATGCTGTTGTTGTTGTTCTTTCATTCAGATTCTTCAATAATAGGTATTAAAGTTTGGGTTGACAGAATATTGGGTTCTTGCATATTTTACTCTTGTTTGTTAGTATCATGTTCGTTGTTGTAGTTGCTGTTCTTTCATTGAGATCTCCGTCTATTTAAAGTCAAAATGCGTTGTATTAATGTTACTCTCGTTCAAGATACCTCTATTTATTTTGTCTACGTCACAACCAGAATTTTTACTTTCCTTATCCTATAAAAAAGAAAGTATTGTAATGGGCTGAAATTTTCGATTTCGAGTTTTCAATGCCAAAACACGTTTTGGGGTCCCCAGAGCCCAAATCTCGAGTTTCAGCCATTGGTCCGTGTGTGTGTGTGTCTGTCTGTCTATCCGTCTGTCTGCCTGTGAACAAGATATCTCAAGAACGGCAAGTGCTAGAGACTTGAAATTTGGTATGTAGGTCAGTTTTATGCCTTGAACGGCAAAATAAGGAAATTGCTGGAAATTGAAAATACCGTTGGCGGTTTCATGCCGCTTTTTAGCGGTTTTCGCATATCATGCTTAAAATGAGAACGGTAATAGCTAGAACTTTAAACTTGGTGCCTATTCATATCAATTTCATACAAAAAATTGAAAAATACAACTTAGGTTGAAGTGTAATATATTGTTGGCCGCTAATTAGCGGTGAAAGGCCGCTTTTTGGCGGTTCCGCCTAAAATCAGAATGGAAATAGCTAGAACTTGAAATTTGGTGCCAATGCATATCACTTTCATATAAGATATTGAAAAATATAAAGGATAAAGTGTAATATATAGCAAAATGTGTTTTGGCATTGAAAACTCGACATCGAAAATTTCAGCCCATTACAATACTTTCTTCTTTTTTTATATTAGGTAAGGAAAGTCGTGTGATGTTCACACGAGATTTCTTTATGTCTGTGGAGAGTGGAGAGACATTTAGAAATATTCACTTTCATAGCATGTGATTCGATAATTGCTTGGATCAAAATAATATATTATTACCATCTATTAGACGTTCTTTTCATTTACCTTGAAACTATTAATACTTCAGATGTGTTGATTGTTTTTAATTTAAATGTTGGTATTTGGAATTTATCACTTTCTCTCCCAGACTGGAAAATGAAAGGTGTTAAAATTAAATCAACACTTTTTGCCATTGGAATTGTAAAATATTGTTCATTATGTTTATTGAAATAAATTAATAATTATGATTTTTTAGTAGATCACCAAGCTTCAACATAAAAATATTGTCTCATTTAATGTGCTTTATTAATTCATATAAATAAAAATACGTACGAATTAACATGACTTCAATCTGATGTTTTTTTTTTTTAATTTGACTTAACGTCTCTGGTCATTCAAGACGAGTGTTTCACCCACCATTCGCTGGAAACTTGCAAAACAGCTACCCACATTAACCTCACCCAGCCTGCGTTGGGCCGGAAAAATATAGCCAGCATCACGTGGGCGCGAACCCACGTGGACACCCACATGGTACAACCTCGTTGGACGTTGCTTAACTTCAGTAATCTATTGGGAACTGGTGTATTCAACGTGCCATAGACGGTGGATAATGTTCTTTTTACATTTGCTGTTGTGGCACTAAAAATTCCATAACTTATCCAAAGTAGATTTGGATTGGACGGTGCCAATGTTAGGTTTATAATACACCAGTTTTCTAAGACCACTGAAGTTAAGCAACGTCCAACGAAGTTTTACTTAGTGTGGAACCACCTAGTTTCAAATCTTTACGGCTTTGTTGACTTTACGACTCAACCCAGGCTGGTTGTTGTCAATGTAGTGTTCTGATTTGTAAGCTTCCCGAGAATGATGAGAAAACGTTAATTGAAAAACAACAAAAAAGAAGATTTTGGATTGGTTTATACAAACATTTGGATATACCGATCCAAACAGACAGAAATTTAAAGAAAAATCGTGTAGGTAAATCTAGACCTCATTCGCTCAGTCAAAATAACAATGCGAGGGATATTGATTCGAGATATTTTTCAAACTCCCATCTCTCTAATATAATAAAGTCAGTTATACTTTCATTATATTTGGTGACTCTTCCGGACTTCCTGCCATAATTTGTCACTTTATTATTGTACGTTGTTTGCATCCCTTCTAATCTAACTTCATTTACATCCCTTCTTTTATTCATTTCCTTTTTGTGTCTATCCCAACATCCTGTCGTTGTCGTCTAACTTCTGTACAATCTTTTCTACAGTAATCACAACTATTTAGGTATATTATTATTCAGTGGCGGCTGCTCCTTAAGGGCAAAAGGGCACAGCCCCCCCCCAAAAAAAAAATTACAGAAAATAAAGCATAAAAATATTTAATTTTATATCTACAAAAGAATTCTTCTTTCCCCAAAAAGGGAAAACACTTGAAAAAATATATCCGTTTATTTTCTATAACTTGCGAGTTGCTTAAAATATCTGCTGTTCACTTGCAAAAAATATCGTATGTTCACCATGTCTCACAGTCAGTATATAATATAACGGGCGTAATGCTTATAGCTCCAAAATTCTAGAAAATTTCCTTTGTAATTTCGGATCTTTTCCCGCTAATTTCAAAATAAGAGAGGAATTATCCATCCTATTTACATAGAAATTGGGCCTGCTCAAAAATCTTTGGTTCCCAAAATGTATTATAATATTCCATTTTTTCGCGATTTATTTTCTCTCCTCTCAAACAGGGGTACGTTTCTTTTGAAAAAAAAAAATCGATGTTGCCAAACGTTTCGGAGAAACCCACAGTAGTAATAAAGCATAGAGGGAGAAATGCAAATTTATAAAAAAAATATTCATCGAACCCACGACTTGCTTAGGGCTCCAAATTAGGCTGGAATTCAAATTAAAAAATTAATTCAAACAATTTTCATGGTAGGTAGATAGATAATGCATTATCTTTAATTTTATTTTTATATTAGAGTTTTACGACTCAAATAATATTTGATCTACCATCAGCAAACAATATTTAAAATATGGCACTGTGATAACAAATCTGCAAAATTCAAAATTATAAACAAAGTTAACGAGTTTGCTTGATTATGTTAATTCTTATCAAAATTGTTTTTTATTTTATAGAAAATCTATTTTTTGCAACCAATTTCCACTTTTTTCCTATTTGGAAATAACCCTAATTAAATAAAAAGTGTTTATTAATTTAAATTCTGTTGGAAAATAATGGCATTCATTTAATTTAGCAATATTTCCTTGACAATAAATTATATAGGTAATTATTTAGATTGTGCCTCAATAAATACCTAACCTTTTACCATGCAAATTCCGAAGCCTATCATTGGAAGAGGAATTAAATGGAAACCAAATATAAATATGACTCAAATTTCGATATATTAGTCAGGTAAGCCAAAAAATCAACTTCTATTGCATTTTTAGCAATGCCTGGGAGGCATGTAGCCTCCCAGGCTAAATATTCACGGGCCGCCACTGTTATTATTTATCAAATATAAAGTGTTTTATTTCAAAGAAATTATCTCAATGAAGCATTTATTATGAATAAGTGTTAACAATGTTTTTTTCTTTCCTTTCTAATTTAATTACAATCTGAGGGTTGTAAGTAGAAATGTAAAGGAAAAATCAAGATTATGTAAAGGAAGGTTAGTCCTTAATCATAAGAATGTTACTTCTCTTTTTGATTATTCCGGGATATCCGGGAATAATCCTGTTATTCAAATTCATGTTTTCGTAAACATCAAAACATTATACAGGGTGTCCCAAAAGTCCGAGACCACCTGAATATCTTTTAAACGGCTTTATGTGGAGTTTTGAATTTGGTGTTATATCCCAAATTAAACCACCTGATGGTGTGACCAATTTTTCGAGGGCGGGTCCCATGTGGCCCCCAGGGGTTTCAACTTTTGTTTTTTAAATACGAACCCACATCTTGTGATACAGTTTCAGAAAGACAATAAGATTAGAAGTACTTTGCAAAAAAATTCACACGTCTGGCGTGTTTGGTTCCAAAATGGCGGCCATTTGAAATTTCTAAGACATGAGTTTCAAGAGTGTCTAACACTAGGCGAATTATTTCTAAAAGTAGGCGAAGTGTCTAAAACTAGGCAAATTATGTCTGAAAAACGGGTTCCTCGACATTGGTGTCCTATGCAATCATTCAATATCCAATTGCAAATAATTCGCCTAGTTTTGGACACTCTTGGAAGTCTTCCTGAAAATGTATCACAAGATGGGTTTCCGTATTTAAAAAACAATAGTTCGACCCCCCGGGGGCCACATTGAACCCGTCCCTGAAAAATTAGTCACACTATCAGGTGCTTTAATTTGGGATATAATACCATTCAAAACTCCACTAAAAGCCGTTCAAAAGATATTCAGGTGGTCTCGGACTTTTGGGACACCCTGTATCTGTTATTTTTATTTCGTTGTTTGTTTGTCAATACTATCATAACATGTTTGTAGTTGGTAATACGTTCTTCTGAAGCTAAGAATATAATTTAATTTTATTAGTAGGTACAAGCCAACAATCATACCACGTTCAATACACCAGTTCCCGCCAGATCACTGAAGTTAAGCAACGCCGGGAGTGGTCAGTACTTGGATGGGTAACCGCTTGGGAACACCACATATCATTGGTTCATTTTTCCGGCCCAACCCAGGCTGGGTGAGGTCAATGTGGGTAGCTGGTTCGCAAGTTTCCAGCGAATGCTTGAATGACCAATAGATGTTAAAGAGACGTTAAATTTAAAGAAAAAAAAAGTAGTAGGTACTGTATAGTGTTAATTATTTATCGACAAACTTCTTGGTATAATGCCTTGACTTGAAATATTTTCGAAATAAATGTGAAGATAATTTAAATACGTATTCATTCACAATATATTTAAATTGTCTGAAAGAAATTTCCTACAAGATGCACGCCATCTTGAATTAGCCGATTTTGGTACTTCCAGTAGGTTGATTTCTGTCAAAGAGTAGTAAACCTCATACTGCTAAAAATCTTTTATGTTTTGTTCTATCCCAAATCATTTATTACACATAATAATATGTAAGTATCTGAAACTTTCGACAATATTTAAATTAATAATGATAAAAACTATAGACAAAAAACAAAATTCTTTATTAATAAATTCCTAAATATTAATTTTAGTAGAAAAGAAAAGAAAGTTCGCATCGAAAGATAAAAAAAAAGAAAAAATAATTCACCAATATTGTTTCACAAAGCTCACAAAAGTTTGACCTAATTTGTATACTATATCGATATAAATATAATTGTTGTAAACCATGAATATATATTTTTAACATTTATCTTGATTTGTCAACGCAGATAGAGCAATGTATAAATGTATAAATACCTATCCACAAAGCAGCCTAAGACACGTGTTTCGTTCTTGTTTGAACTCATCAGTTAGGCACAGCTAGGAATTGAACCCGGGACCCTTGGATTTGAGAGGCAGAGACTTAACCATCAAGCCACCAATGCTTTGTGAAGAGATACGGATACATTGTAACATTTAAATAATCCCTGATTATTGTTGTTTTATTGGTTCTTGTCTCAAAACAGATTCAGACCTGATCCGTAGGAATGATCATAATATGAACAATTCAAACTAGTTTTGGCTATCTCTATTATTATTTATTAGCTTGACGCAGAACCATTTATGTTTTTGATGAGATGTTTTGATTAGTATACTGATTTCTTAAGATGAATTTTTAGCCCATTCAAATATGTTTTAAAATGAAAGTTGTGTAGTGTGCGTGTAGGTGTTATTAGGTGTGTTTGTTCTTTGAGATTGCAAATAAAAATTCCATTGCGCTAATGTTTTTCATTTGGGTACAGGTGTTTGTAGATTGCATTTCTTAGTTTTTTGGTTGATCCAATATCCAATCTATAAAACATAAATTCCTTCCATAAATGAAAGGAAAATTCATTCCGCATTCGAATACATAATCTTACCAACAGAAGCTTCTCTAAAAATTTTGTGAAAGTTAATCATGGATCTCTTTTTGTACGGTTTGACAGCCAATAACTAGAGATAGAAAATCAATAAATTCCTTCCAACTGAGCACACAAAAAATTGATCCAATAGTTTTTGCCAGACATTTTAATAAGTGCAAGTATTTTTCACCTAAATGTAAATTTATTGTTTTCTTCTATGACAATTTTTAATTGGGTATTGACCAACGATCATACCACATTGAATACACCAGTTCCCGTCAGATCACTGAAGTTAAGTTACGTCGGGCGTGATCAGTATTAGAATGGGTGATCGCATGGGAACACCACGTATCGTTGGCTCATTTTTCCGTCCCATTCCAGGCTGGGTGAGGTCAATGTGGGTAGCTGATGGTTTGCAAGTTTCCAGCGAATGGAGGGTGAAACCCCCGTCTTGAATGACCAATAGATGTTAAAGAGACGTTAAGCCAAATTAAAAAAAGAAGAAGCTCTTTTTGTACGGTGTGACAGCCAGTAACTAGAGATAGAAAATCAATCAATTCCCTCAAACTGAGCACACAAAAAATTGATCCAATAGTTTTTGCTAGACATTTTAATTTAGAAATGTTTTTCACCTAAATGTAAATTCATTGTTTTTTTCTACGATTTTAATGGGGTATTATAACAATAAACGGTATTTTGCCCAATTAGTCCATTACGCTATAAAAAGTTATACTAATTGTCCCTATTTACCATAGCCACTAGTACATTGTCCGAAGAATTAGTTACTTCTTAAACACAGCCATCTTAACACATAATGGACCATGTGTACACACGCGTGTACACAACAGAGTTACTACGTTGGAACGATTTTCACACGTGTGACCACGAATCCTCATTGATTTTTTTTTTTTTTTTAATTCGATAAATACTTATTTATGGTATTACATTAAATCAAGGTTTCCCAAACTTTAGGGTGCCGCGCCCCCCTTTCTGGATATGAAAGCCTCCCACGCCCCCCTCCCTTTACATTATAAATTATGAATGGGTGTTGCTGAATGCTATCTCATTCAAAACGCTAATGTGTTGCTGAATGCTATCTCATTCAAAACTGTAATGTGTTGCTGAATGATATCTCATTCAAAACGCTAACGTGTTGCTGAACGCATTCTCATTCAAAACGCTAATGTGTTGCTGAATGCTATTGTGTACATATATTTTAACAAAATGATAACAATTCAACTAATCTCGCGCCCCCCTTAGCTTGTCTTTACCCCCCCTAGTTACGNTGTCCCCCCCATTATTTCCCCCCCCCCCAGTTTGGGAACCCCTGCATTACATAAACATCTTAGGTCATTAATGTTTGATATAAAGAAATCAGTATTAATCGGTCTCATGGAGTAATCCTAGATATTTGCCTCGGTCCCCAGTGTTAAGAGTAATGGCAAAAAAAATATTTCTGAAATTTTCCATCCGACCGATATTCAATCTCCTTGGAGCGTGTTACCATGTGTACACACGCGTACACATGGTCAATAACAACAAGAACAACAAACACGCGTAAAACAAATATATACTAGGCCACGCCGGAGGTGTCAAATGGATAATACATATATATTAAAGATAATAATTTGTACGCTTTTGTTTGGCATATTCTTTTTAAATTACTTTTTCGTGATATTGTATATTTTTATGGTGTTCCAAAAGGTCATTTTGACCAGTCCATCTCCTGCTGTTCCCAGAATAGTTCACACAAACTCATGAAGTTTGTGTTTCAAACACACAAACATCCAAATAGTTTCATATTTGGATGTTTTTTGTCGTTGCAATTAATGTTAGGTGAGGATATTATTATATTATATTATCGCTTTATTTAAATTAATAAAAATTTTATGTTCTCAATGATGGTAAAAAATCAGCAATGCACTATATTTTAGAGTCTAGAGGAGCACGGTGGAAATAAACATGTGAAGTGAATAGAGCCTTGACCTCTAATATTATGATTCTAATGTAAACATTCTGTATATAGAATATTATGATTCTAATGTAAACATCCTGTATATAGACAGCGACACTTCCCCTTTTATTTTTATTTCTCCTTCTAGAAGATACGAGAACATTGTATGTTGTTTACGAAGAATTTATAGAATGCGAAGAATGTGTACCACGTATTTACTTCCCCATTCGAGATCATGTAGAGAAATCTTTTATTCCCGAACGTTCTAGAAAATCGTTAGGAATGTATAAATAGAGGCCGCGAGTAGAAACCGAGTTAGTCAGTCACTAAGTTTTAAAAGTGAAGTCAGTTTTTTATAGTTGCGTTTGGCGAGTGATTAATTTGTGAATTACGTAGTTTTCTCGCGTGTTTTGATTACGGTATTTGAAAAGTTATAAACAGTATACGAATTTTTTATCAACCTTTTAATTGTGTTTTCTTTAATAAAGTGTTTCAAGTTTCTTTTCTATTTTTTTAGTTAGTTAACGCGTTTTAACCAACGACTACTTAATCCTCGGACCCTAAGTCTACAAGAATAGTATAAACTTTATTCTAAAGATACCTACACCCTGTACGGAGTACTTTTATTCACCCCCCGATGAAAATAAACATCCCTATTGACCTAATTGAAGTGAACCCATTTGTTTGAGTCGGTAGTAATATTTGTCTTATCTTTTTTTTTTTTTTTTTTTTTTTTTTTTTTTTTTTTTTTNTTTTTTTTTTTTTTTTTTTTTTTTTTTTTTCAGGTATGTTAAAATTGCTTCTACCATGGATCATCTTACTCTTTAATTTTATTGAGGGAGGAGTATTGTGGTAAGATCATTCAATTTTTTTAAAAAAAATATATATTGAGTTGGGCCTACGTTGCGTAGGCCAAACGAGTATTGCTTTGAGTAGATCTTTATATTCTTACTTCGTCTTTCCATCTGAAAGACAATGTATTTTAAGAGCTTAGTAACAATTACTGGAGTAAATATAAGGTAGCTTTATATTTGCGTACAACAGTTTTGCATGGACAAATATGTTTCTTTTGATATGTTTATCTGGTAAACAATTAATCTTATTTGGTTCAAATTCGGAGGTTGGCTCTTTTTCAAGTTTAAGAGTATTTAATTTCTAGTTAATTTTTTTAGTTGAATTATTGTGAAAAATATCTGTTGAGAATTAACTTGACCTTGGTAAACATTTTTTTAATGTAATGTAAAAATGTAAATGTATGTATATTTCTTTGTGTTATTATGTCACAATTTAGTGGGCATCATAGCATTACAAGGTATTTTCAACAATCACTCCAATATCACTAAGCCTAAGCTACACTTTAACAATTTCCTTATAAAGCTACCACTTGCAGCTATTACCATAGCTACTCAATTGTTCTCAGGAGGCTGAGTTACCCCCAATCACAACCAGACCAAGTAGAAAATTAAAAAAAAAAAACCTTTATCCAATTTTCGCCCGTCCAGGAATCGAACCCGGAACCTCCTTGGTGCAAGCCGAGTGTGATGCGCACTCTGCCACGGAGACGTCTAAACATTTTTTTTAATAATAAATCTATACATATAAAACACAAATTCCTGTTGGCATACTGACTGACGCACGCTCTGACTCATAATAAACTTAGCTCGAAGATAGCCAAATGTAGAACCTTGATATTTGGAACTCAGTACTTTCACTGGAAAATGAGCTATCGCCAAAAAGCCGCTTTTAGCGGTACAATAATTACACAGACTACCGCCCTCCAAAATCTCTTGGAAAAATATATAATTAACTGTATATCATTTTATTAAAAACTCCAACCCCTTCTTCATCTCTTCAGTATTACGTAGCATGAGTTTGGTGCAATAATATTCTAATACCACCCAGTATGTGCCAGCTTGAACTCTATGTTACCCATCAAGCAACGAGCGAACAGTTCGCTTGATCGGTCTTTGACAATACCAAATTTCGTAAAATTTACCGAAAGCAGATAGATATGACTTGACTGTTTAGTTTTCAGAATTAAAACATTTGACCTATGACTTACTTGACCAGATGTTACGAATTTCATGATGGTGTTTCTGATTTCTGCAATCTAAAGTTTAAAAGTTAATTAACTTTTGTCAAAAATTCTTTAATTTTTATAAAAGTTGTATCAATGTTGATTCGTCGACCATTTATGACTTTCAAGAAGTGAACTTTAGTATCTAGAGATATTTATATTTTTAGTAGATATCCTTTTCTTCTTGCTGTTAATAATAAACCGTAGTATCTAGAGTTATTTATATTTTTAGTAGAGATCCTTTTCTTCTTGCTTTTAATAATAAACTCTAGTATCTAGAGATATTTATATTTTTAGTAGAGATCCTTTTCTTCTTGCTTTTAATAATAAACTTTAGTATCCAGAGATATTTATATTTTTAGTAGAGATCTTTTTCTTCTTGCTTTTAATAATAAAAAAAAAATATGCCCCAAAACCCCTTTCGTATTACTTCAGTACACTCGACTATGTGCCAGATTGGAACTTATGCCCTTTCCATGATCATTTACCCACGTTAAATATTTAATAAGTACCCTCCATGGACGTAATTAGGCTAGTCACCACCCGGGACAACCACCCATTATGGCGCCCCTCAAACACGGGTTCCGTCGATTTGGTACCCCATAAACCTCGCGCCCGGGGCAGCCGCCCCGTCCCCCCCTAGTTACGTACCTGGTACCTTCCCAATGCTGCTCCCAAAATCATACATTTGTTGGTGAAGCATTATTTAATATGTAATTTGACCTGTTAAAAACTCCTCGAAGTATCTCTTTCTTTCCTCAATACTGAGACAGAACGTCTCTTTCTCTGTCTTGCCAGGCTCCCCCTCATGTCGATTCTTGGTCTCATGGACCAGAGACATGAAGTTTGTGTTAACCAAGCTTGCTCGAATGACCGTTCCCATGATCACAATCAATGAAATAGTTTGTTTCCGCTAGTACGATAAGAATATCTCTAATTTGACATAGAACTATCCTAATGTCCTTCTCTGGTGTGCCCACAATCATGTTAATAATGATTGGTACCTATTGATAAGGCAGTTTTTTTCAGTTAATGTGCAAAAGATAACACGCTTTGTCTTTATACTTGTAAGATACAGCGTGACTTAAAATGACCGGTCACCCCCCTTAAATTTTGAACGGTTTGGATTTTTTAAATTTTGTAACATGGCCAATCTTTATGGTTTATTGTTGAGATCCAGGAAGTAGGAGAGAAAGTAAAAAACAAAAAAAAAACAAAACACATCTACAGCTACAGCTTAAAAAAACACATCTACAGCTGACACCGCATTGGTGTTTGCCTTAAAGTTTTTATTTCTAGAGAAATTGAAATAGAACGGGACATACATAGATTTTTTATTGCTTTTCATTTTTTCAAAAAATACATCACTCATCATTCTACTGCCCATGCCCCTTTCCCTAGAGCTTTACTAATTTCAAAAATTCTCTGAAATTTAAATGCGGTTGATCGGTTATTTTTTAATACACTGTCAAAAGGTGCTAGTCCAAAAGTGTTCAATGTTTTTTTTTTTTTAAATTTTGCTTAATGTTTACATCTATTGGTCATTCAAGACGGGGGTTTTACCCTCCATTCGCTGGAAACATGCAAACCAGCTACCCACATTGACCTCACCCAGCATGGATTAGGCCAGAAATAAGCCAGCATCATGAGGGCGCGAAACCACACGGACACCCACATGGTACCACCTCGCTGGACGTTGTTTAACTTCAGTGATCTAACGGGAACTGGTGTATTCAACGTGCGATAGACGCTGACTGTGTTCAATGGTTTCAACGCTTAATTATTGATGTTATATTCACAAAACGGGTCAGAAGTATTCGACATGGCTGTTATAATTGTTCAGAAAGTTATCTTTTATGTTGGAACAAGTTCTATGCCAACTCCACAAAGAACTCAACATAGAACTTGTTCCAACATACTTGAAAAAAATATCAAAGAATTCTTTTCTAAGACTTCGCAAGACGGAAAACTCGTTTAAACTTTTAAGTAGAACTATCTGAACGCAACGTATTGTAACTTATTAAAATCTTTAGAAGATAATGTGTTAATACTATAAATAACATTAAACAAATAGAAATAAAAATATTTAATTACTATTTAAAGTGTTATAAAAAGAAATTCAAGTTCACAACATCTCTCGGGAATGTGAATAACGTATATTCATTCATAAGGAACGCATTGACAATGAACTCAGTACAATTCCAAGAATAGAAGAAGACATAGAGAGGGAGAATGTCACAAGACAAAAACTATTTTTGAAAGGAAATTTCTGACATTCTTTTTAGTCTTGAAATGCAGAACAAATTTATGCCGACAAACAAACTATTTTTGATTGCATTGCGATTTTTTTATGGAGTATAAATATACATTTTGAATTTTCCAAACAAAAGATTTAAGTGAGTAAGGTTAGTGAATGAGTGAAACATTCATACTTATCCGAACGAAGTCAGGTCGAGTGGGACCAGGTAGATACTATTATTTTTTTCTGAGCAACTAACCTAAAATATGATTAATTGAAAGTAGAAGGTTAATTTTCACGATTAAATGGTGGAAAATACGAGAAAACTCAATTTTAAATGTTTAATTCACAATTTTATTGCTTGAAAATCGACGATGGAGAAAGCGCAAGAGTTTTTAGGAAGCGACTTTATGAGAAGAACAAGTTTAATCGAGGCATGGCCGATCAAAACGTTTCCTAACCTCTNGTGAGTAAGGTTAGTAAATGAGTGAAACATTCATACTTATCCGAACGAAGTCAGGTCGAGTTTATCACCCCTAAGTGAGTAAGGTTAGTAAATGAGTGAAACATTCATACTTATCCGAACGAAGTCAGGTCGAGTTTATCACCCCTAAGTGAGTAAGGTTAGTAAATGAGTGAAACATTCATACTTATCCGAACGAAGTCAGGTCGAGTTTATCACCCCTAAGTGAGTAAGGTTAGTAAATGAGTGAAACATTCATACTTATCCGAACGAAGTCAGGTCGAGTTTATCACCCCTAAGTGAGTAAGGTTAGTAAATGAGTGAAACATTCATACTTATCCGAACGAAGTCAGGTCGAGTTTATCACCCCTAAGTGAGTAAGGTTAGTAAATGAGTGAAACATTCATACTTATCCGAACGAAGTCAGGTCGAGTTTATCACCCCTAAGTGAGTAAGTTAGTAAATGAGTGAAATATTCATACTTATCCGAACGACGTCAGGTCGAGTTTATCACCCCTAAGTGAGTAAGGTTAGTAAATGAGTGAAACATTCATACTTATCCGAACGAAGTCAGGTCGAGTTTATCACCCCTAAGTGAGTAAGTTTAGTAAATGAGTGAAACATTCATACTTATCCGAACGATGTCAGGTCGAGTTTATCACCCCTAAGTGAGTAAGGTTAGTAAATGAAACATTCATACTTATCCGAACGAAGTCAGGTCGAGTTTATCACCCCAATTTTTTTCTTCTTTAAAAGTCTTCGTGTCTTTTCGTTCCACGGTATCTCGCGAACACCTTCTTGCCTTAATCCGGGTATGGATATTTACTAGATTCATAGATGAATGGTTGCCCTGCAATTTATTGAGATCTACGGTTCACAGGTCTAGTAGATACTTTTAGCTATACAGTCTATGTCAGTAGTTATTTCCGCCCCCCTAACTTTTTAATAGCAATTAATTTTTAAATTCTGTAATGCTTTATCATGAAATTAATGTTTCCTGATTGGATTTTTGGGCAAAAATGTCTGTATATTATTTGGTAAAAATGTCAGCTTATTATTTGGTCAAAAATGTCGTTTTATTATTTGGTCAAAAATGTCTGTATATTATTTGGCCAAAAATGTCGGTATGTTATTATTTCTTGATGGAGCTAACTTTTTTGAGCACTGCAAATGAAATAGTATAGAAATCAATGTTGTTTTTCAAAATAAAAGAAACAGTAAAATGGACCTCTGATTTCAGAAACGGGTCATGTTTATAAATTTTGGAAATGTGTTTTTTTAAAGAAAATCTATCTTCAAACATAAAATGGTATCAGTATGAAAATTTTGGAAGGTTTCATAGTTTTTAGGAAATGTAGAAGTACCTTTTTTGTTCGTTTAACTTCTTTTTCTACGATTTTTCCATTTTGAGTTGTAAGGTTTTTCTTTGTTTTCCAAAATTTTAATTTTGTTGACATAACATTTTTCTGCAATCAGCGATTCCTAGGAATTAACCACCTTAGGTCATTTATTACAATAATTAACAGCCTGGATCGTCCACCCCACACTTGCAAAAGGAATACAACTGGAGAAAGAAAAAATATACCTGACAGAATTCTTTGAGGACAGTTAGGCTCACTGTCAGCTTTGGAAGTGTGAACGGAGTAATCTTTGAGTCTGTCTATAACGGATCTTATATGTCTTTTTACTTTATCAATCTCGTCATCTGAGACAAAACTAATAAGTATAGCTCTCACGTATTTGCCGCAGATAACAAAGCTCCCAGAATAGTCTATCTTATGTTATAGTACTTATATGGTGTGGTTCATTACATTGGGTTGTATAAATAAATATCTGATGACACTGCTTTAGCAACCTCCTGTGGACAACAAGGTATTCTCAAATTAATTCTACTCGTCAAATTAATTCACTAAAAAAGTTGTTCTCTTTAGATTCTAAATGGTTTCCACGTGTTTCATTGAAATTGATGAGTGTGGTAAAATCATTTGTTACACTCTCGCCATTAATAAAGGCTACGATACACTGAAAATTTTCAATATAAAATGCTAAACTGCCAATGTGTTCGAATCGATATTTTCCGATTCTCAACAAACATGATCAGTAGCAGAAACACTAAGCAAGGCTTTTTACAACTTTTTGTTAATCAGACTAAATAATAAGGAAATACCATTTTATACTGTACAAATAGGAATAAAGAGTTCCTGTACAACGCCATTTCCCACATAAAAGTAGCCATGTGGGAAACATTTAAAACTCTTGAAACATGATCATGATCATCATATAGTTGCGTCTTCTCAAAGATGATTCTGTTTTCTGGAGAAAGCCATATGGGAAATATTTAAAACTCTTGAAGCATGACCATGATCATCATATAGTTGCGTCTTCTCAAAAATGATTCTGTTTTCTGGAGAAAGCCATATGGGAAATATTTAAAACTCTTGAAGCGTGATCATGATCATCATATAGTTGCGTCT
>CM022875.1:41623824-41645040 GCA_012654025.1 Pachypsylla venusta
TCCGTTAAGTATCCATGAAATATTTAATATTGGTCCACTCGAATTCAAACATCAATCGTGGCGATAATAAAGTAATTTGGACATACTGTTCAATCGATAACTTGTTATGCTGAATTGACATATATGAACTAGAATAATAGACAGCCGATCAGACAGACGCTACCGAAACAGTAGGGTCTCCACAGACTAGAATAATATATGAACTAGAATAATAGACAGCCGATCAGACAGACGCTACCGAAACAGCAGGATCTCCACAGACTAGAATAATATATGAACTAGAATAATAGACAGCCGATCAGACAGACGCTACCGAAACAGCAGGATCTCCACAGACTAGAATAATATATGNTTCGGATCCCGAGTTAAGCTCTCAATTTTCTTTTTATTACACCCTTCGTTTTTTCACTACTTTTCATCATTCATGCAATCATCTTGTTGACGTCACTAGTGCCCCTTAGATTTGTTTCAATCATTATTTTTTCAATACTTACGTGTCCTTGTCGTTGACAGAGAGAGTTCTCTTAATATGTTGAATATAAATTGTGTGTCACATGGTCCACCCTGAATAATCTCGAGTACATATATGTGAATGAATCATTTCGGAAGAACTAACCTTACATGGAGCTACTTACCTCAATCATAATACGTTTGGTATTGACTATTATGAAATCGAGAGACGTGAGTGACTATACTTGCCAAATAATAGACACACTTAACACTCATTTACCAGTGGAAAGCTTATACTTCTTTGTTCTACAAGGATGATGATATTTATTTACAAAAGAAGAACCGACAAGGTAAATGGTAAGATAACCTCACATTTTTTCAAATTATTGACTGAGCGAAGTGAAGTCTAGTTTTACGTCTTTTCTTTTTTCGTTCCACCATAACACTCAAATATCTTTAATTTAGAAATGGTATTTAGGATGTTTGTAGTCATTATGAAATATAAATTTCAATAAAATATTGTGTATCAACTACAAATAATAAGGCGAGTCATTGTTTTAATATAGTTTTAATTGATATATACATATCAATTAAAACTATACTTAAATCATGTAAATAATACTTATAGAAACAAAATAAGATGACCCCCCTACCACCATCAATTAGAATTCTCTCTCTCTCTCTACCATCAGAATTCAAATTAGAGTCAGTCAACTTGAGAATATCGTAACAGACGAAAGCGCTCGTGACTCGCCTTATTATTTGTAGTTGATACACAATATTTTATTGAAATTTATACTCAAATATCTACTCTGATAAAATATTGATGAACCTTGCTTGGTATAAGAATTTATTATATTTATAGAATTTACTGGTATGGGCCTCATTGTGAACAATGTAACTGAGTGAGGTCAACAGTTCACAGAACTATTATTTTCAACACAGGATGATCGAGAACTACTTTCAATTTTGAAAGAAAATTCAGCTGATTCTGTCCAATAATATAATAATTAGGGGCAAAAATTTGTTCCAGATTCGAGGCCCAAGAAAAATCGGTCAACGCTAAGTGGCAAAAGTGTTGAAGTGTAATATATTGTTGGCCGCTAATTAGCGGTTGAAGTCCGCTTTTTGGCGGTTCCGCCTAAAACCTGAATGGAAAGGGCTAGAAGATGAAATTTGATGCCTATTCATATGAATTTCATACAAGAAATTGAAGAATACAACTTAGGTTGAAGTGTTGTATATTGTAGGCCGCTTTTTGGCGGTTCCACCTAAAGCAGGATTGAAAAGAGCCAGAATTTGAAATTTGGTGCTAATTCATATGAATTTCTTATAAAGAAATTGAAAAATACAACTTGGGATGAAGTGTAATATATCAAGAAGTGTAATATATAATTGTATTTCCGCTCTGGGTACTTTAAAACGTGTTTTGTCATTGATCGAACATTTTGGCCCATTACAATACTTTCTTCTTTTTTTATAGATAGGGAAAGTCGTGTGATGCTCACACTAGATTTTTTTTTCAGTCAATTATTATCGGTTCGTAGGAAGCCCACCCTCAAATAACTTCTACACTCTTCTTATATACAGGGTGACCATAAAGTCTCACCCCACCCCCCGTATTTTGAGAATGGCTGAAAATATGAGAAAACGCAAAAACACGTATCCCTTAGATTTTAGGGGGATTAAGTTTAGACTAAAAATTTTTTGGCCTTTGCCAGCCGTTGAGGCTGGGCACCGACTGTCTTCAAAATCTTAAATTAGAAGGTTTATCAAGTGACACCTTGTTTTAAAGGTCTCGTTAATACAAGTTCATTACAGAAAACCAGAGCTCTCTAGGTTTCTACCGTTCACGAATTACGGGGTGGAACATGTGACCCATTCCCTTTGCGGCCGCACCGAAATGGTACGTTAAAATGCCTAGAAATATTTTTTTAGTGTTCCAACAAGATGGTTGTTCCGCCCACTTCGACCGCAGAGTTCGAGCTTTCTTATACCAAAATTTTCAAAACAGCTAGATAGGTTTGGTCTAAGTGGGCGGGACAACGATCTTTTTACTAAATTACTTATTTGGAATCATAAAAACTCATTTCTAGGCATTTTTACCTACCATTTCGGTGCGGCCGCAAAGGGAATGGGTCACATGTTCCATCCTGTAATTCGTGAACGGTAGATCCTGGAGAGCTCCGAACTCGTATTAACGAGACCTTGAAAACAAGGTGTCACTTGATATACCTTCTCACTTAAGATTTTGAAGTCAGTCGGTGACCAGCCTAAACGGCTGGCCGAGGCCAAAAAATTTTTAGTCTAAAATGAATCCCCCTAAAATCTAAGGAATAGTTGTTTTTGCGTTTTCTTATATTCTTAGTCATTCTCGAGATACGTGGGTGGGGTGAGACTTTATGGACACCCTGTATGTATAATTGTATAGATGGAGTTTGCTTTTGAAAGTTAGTAAATGAAGTCCATCAAGAAAGTCAATCGAAAATGTTCATCCAAATGAGTTTGTGTGGTCTCAGATGTGTTTTGATTGTCAATTCATCTGACGAGTGAAATTTTAATAAGAAATTATAATTGCATCATAATCATATACCTACTGAAATTGACACTTCAATTTAATTTTAGAAATTCTTCAACCTGTGAACTTGATGTAAGATCAGTTTGGATACTATTGCGTGCATAGTGTGTGTGAGATCTGAAATGTCTGATAGGTTTAACCAAATTCAGTTGATTTAACAAATTTCAATCAAATCATAAAATTGCATTTGCTGAAGAATATTCTAAAAGTTTCAAGATTATTAAATTTATGGTAAAGTTTACTTTCTAAAAAAAAAAAAAAAAAAAAAAAAAAAAAAAACTTGACTGAACTTTCTCCCTAACATCATCACCAATAGGTATCGTAATTCATAGGTAAGGATAATTACATGAATGAATAGACAAGAATTTGGCGCTCGAATGATAAACCCAATAGGCCAAGATCTTTTTAAGTTTTAATTTTCGTCTATTGCATGACTTTTTCATTTTAGAGATATCTCTAAAATGAAAAAGTCAATAGACGAAAATTAAAACTTAAAATTAGAGAT
The DNA here is from genome assembly GCA_012654025.1 of Pachypsylla venusta. NCBI lineage: Eukaryota > Metazoa > Arthropoda > Insecta > Hemiptera > Aphalaridae > Pachypsylla > Pachypsylla venusta. The sequence continues at coordinate 41,627,358 of CM022875.1, forward strand.
ATCTCTAAAATGAAAAAGTCAATAGACGAAAATTAAAACTTAGAATTAGAGATATCTCTAAAATGAAAAAGTCAATAGACCATTTTTTTTTTTTTTTTTTTTTTTTTTTTTTTTTTTTTTNAAACTTGCAAACCAGCTACCCACATTGACCTCACCCAGCCTGGGTTGGGCCGAAAAAATCAGCCAACGATACGTGATGTTCCCAAGCGGTCACCCATCCAAGTACTGACCACGCCCCACGTTGCTTAACTTCAGTGATCTGACGGGAGAACTGGTGTATTCAACGTGGTATGGTCGTTGGCTGTAGACCAAAATTAAAATTTAAAAAAATCTTCCCTTCACAAAACAAAATATCTGTAAACATCCGTTGCCTAATAGTAATCCATTCCCCAATTTCAAAATGATTTGAATTTCATATATGGTTTGAGTCGGAAAAAAATCCAGCATCACGAGGGCGCAAACCTACGCGGACACCCACAATGGCACATCCTTGCTGGACGTTGCTTAACTTCAGTGATCTAACGGAAACTAGTGTATTCAGACGCTGGCTGGATAATATTAGAATGAGATCCAGTCATTGCTATTCGGTCATGTCTAATCAATCAAGTGGAAAAAGAAAATAATGTCTTGGCTGATTTGGTACCATGTCATTATGTCAACTGTCATCTTGTGATGCTCTCAATTCTAATTGATTTAGTTTCGTCCTATTTTCTAAAGAAATCATTCGCATATCTGGAAATTTTCTAACAAGCACATCATTAAACAACGAGAAGACAAAAGATTTTGTCAATAAATTAGTTAAGATGTAAGTCGTACTTCTGTTAACTGTAGATCTCATTACTCAGTTAAAATGGACGTAATGTCCTAATGAACGTAATGATTGTCCACCCCACGTTTCATCCATATGCGTTGTAGATAGAGATTACGATCCCAGGATCCCGCCCGAAAATGACTGAAATTTTGATCCCGGGATTCGCCATCCAATCCCGGAGTTTTCGGGATTGACAGTGATATAATAAAAACAAACAGAAAACATGTTTTTTTTATTGTATTTGAAAATGAGGCCCCAATACTCCCAATACCTTGAACGTTACATGAAACTCGATGTGCGGCCATTTCCCATGCAAGAAAAAATGCAAGACCTTTTTAAATCCTTTTCTTCTTTGTGTAGACCGAATAAACCGATGACCGATGTGTTGTTTGTATGACCCCTTCCCGTATTTCACTTGTTTCAGTTCAAAAAATAAATTTTTAATGTTCTAATAATCTAATATTTATATTCTAACATCTTTTTTGAACGTAAAAACTTCTGTTCGATTTGACTTTAAAATGGACGGTTTTATATCGCACAAAAAAAATTCAAATCCTTCATCCGTTTGGAGTCATTTTTTAGTGTCCAAAGACGGTAAAAATGCAAAGTGTAAAAAATGTGATGCTATTTTGAAAAGTCTCGGCGGTTCCACAAAAGGACTCCACACACATCTCTCAAGTTAAAAACTCTATCTATTTATTATAGTAACTATACCTACTTCTACTTGATTTTTGGAAGGTTCCCAATTTTTTTCTAATCCCGGGAGCAGTCCGGGAATTCCGGGACTGATTCCAGTGCGGGATTGTCAAGAAGGTTTGGGATCATAATCTCTAGTTGTATAGAGTAGGTAATAATGGAACAAACAGACGGATTATCGAAGATAAATTATTGTGGGTTATATTTACACATCATTTCGTTCTTATGGGGAAAAACTTTTGAATCGCTCCCATATTATCTACTAGCAGGATACGCCCGCTTCGCTTGGCGCCTTATAGGCATGGCCGTTTATAGTTTTGCCGCCTTTTTTTCGCGATAAAAAGTAGCCTATGTCCTTTCCTAAAGTTTAGTCTATCTCCATACCAAATTTCATCAAAATCGGTTCAGTAGTTTAAGCGTGAAAGTGTAACATACATACATACAGACAGACAGACAGACAGAGTTACTTTCGCATTTATAATATTAGTATGGATTAGTTCTATTTTTGAGGATAGGTTTTTGTAGAAGTGTACTTTAAAAAAAATACCTGGTATATCGACATTCATAGATTAAGCTGAATAGTTTTAGGGTCCCATTGGGTTATCGGGGGTCAAATGGAGGCCATGGAACTACTAGTACATCATCAGTATACTTACGTACTTTGGTCGTCAGATCACTGAAGTTAAGCAACGTCCGGGCGTGGTCAGTACTAGGATGGGTGACCGCTTGGGAACACCACGTATCGTTGGCTTTTTCCGTCCCAACTCAGGCTGGGAGAGATCAATGTGGGTAGCTGGTTTGCAAGTTTCCAGCGAATGGAGGGTAAAACCCCCGTCTTGAATGACCAATAGATGTTAAAGAGACGTTAAGCCAAATTAAAAAAAAAAAAAAAACATACTTTGGTATCCTTGTATATTAATTGCTGATGTTTTACAATGCCAGTATTGTTTGCTTTAATATTTACAACGTTTTTGTAATCAATCTTTAATGTTTCACGTTTAAGATTTCGAAAGGAAATATTGTTTGATAGTTTCTCTAAATTACTCCCGCTCGATGGGTTATCTTTATTAATATGCCATGACAAACAATAAACCAAAAGATGTTTGTGGGCGTGGCTAGGAAAAGCTTAAAAATAAACGCATGAAACTGGATGTTTTAATTTATGGTCGTGATTAGACAGTTGAATTGTTCTACTTTTTGGTATTTGTTTTACAACATTGTCTTCTTGTTTCATTTAGAAGTTTGTTGTTTGTTAGACGAAACAATTAGAGTGCTGTTTAGGATAGAATTTTCCATTGTTTATTTTTTTAAATAAATAAATAGATTGATAGAGCTTCAGGTATATTCTGGGAGTATGGATCTTCTTTTGGCATTAACAGTGGAAAAGTTTTGTTAATCCGAAGCCTAGCCCGATCGATGGGTTATCTTTATTATGCCATGATAAACAATAAACCAAACCAAATGATGTTTGTGGGCGTGGCTAGGAAAAGCTTAAAAATAAACGAATGAAACTGGATGTTTTAATTTATGGTCGTGATTAGACAGTTGAATTGTTCTACTTTTTGGTATTTGTTTTACAACATTGTCTTCTTGTTTCATTTAGAAGTTTGTTGTTTGTTAGACGAAACAATTAGAGTGCTGTTTAGGATAGAATTTTCCATTGTTTATATTTTTAAATAAATAATTAGATTGATAGAGCTTCAGGTATATTCTGGGAGTATGCATCTTCTTTCTCTATTTCTTTTGGCATTAACAGTGGAAAAGTTTTGTTAATCCGAAGCCTAGATTTCACTAACTCCTGACTTCTCACAATTGCAGACCATGGGCATTCATCAAGACAAAATTTTGTGTAGACTCTGCGGTGAGAAGGAGGTAATTGCTTATCACGCCATTTGATTGCAACTACCGATATGCTTAGAGATCAATATGTATGGGATAGTGGGATAGACCAGTAAATCCAGGCTTAACATTCATGGAATATAATAGAAATACAGGGTGTTTCAAAAGGTTATGCAAAAGGAGAAACCACTTACAGAAGAGCTCAAATAAAGGCCACTTTGCTTAATAAACCCCTATACGGAAATGGACCCCAAGGTAGCTAGGGCCAGGGGCGGATTTAAGGCTATATCTTAAGGGGGGCGGTGCAGCACTTAGGGAGGGGATTCTTCCGGAGGGTATGGAATATCCCCCAGGCACAGGGGGGTCGGGGCCTTTGGGGGTAGTTAGGCCACCCAAAATCTATTCATGACCCCCTCCCATAATTCCGCCCATGATCGGGGGAAAAAGTGCCAAATACTCACCAAAGAAGCATGATAACAATTGGAGACGTCGGAGACGTCATGCAAAAAATGAAGTCAATCGCAAAGTAATTCGATTTTTAATAATTATTTTTCTATTTTTAAGTGCTAACTTTGGGTGGCCCTAGCTACCTTGGGGACCATTTCGGTATAGTTGTTTATTAAGCAAAGTGGACTTTATTTGAGCTCTTTTATACGTGGTTTGTCCTTTTGCATAACCTTTTAAAACACCCTGTAGAAATAAAAATCAATATACATAAACAACAACTCCATATAGAACACCTGATAGTACCCGTTCACCACTAATCACTACAAGTAGTACAAACATTTTAATTTGAAAACATATAGGGTAATTGTTCCATTTATTGGACCCTGTTGAAAAATGCTCCAAATTTTGGACCCTCTATTTTATTATCCTCATATCTCTCGAACGAGCAAAGATTTTAAAAAGTGCGTCGTATCAGATGAAAGGGGCACATGTTTTGTACAACTGTGGTTATCAGTCGCTCGTGTAAAGTGCAAGGATTAAAATAGAAAAATCGATTAAAAAAAAAAATCGTGTTTTTGTGCAAAAAAATAGTGATTTTTCTTAAGGAGGTCGATGTGCGTCTTAAGGTATGTACTTCTTATGTCTTATTTTTTTTACTATATTTTGTGTTTCCAGGATAGAAAACAATATTTTCCATACGTAGAAATTAATTTCACCCAAATAGCTTCAATAATGACCCTTAAAATGGTCCGGTCCAATATTTGGTACATAAAAATGGGTATGTGCCAAAAATTGGACCGGGGGTCCAAAATTTGGAACATGATAGATTTTTCTGCTCCATTTATTGGACCCATGATTTTTCCATTTATTGAATGAGTGAGTCGCGTTTATTTATTAATATATTGAGCTTTTATCACATGATTCAAGGTAGGTAGGTAGGTACCTACACAAACTGAGTGAGTTTCTATCCAGATTAAAACAAAAGTGGTATATATGTATGTTAAAACAGTAGGTCTCCTGCTTTCAATATTGTTAAAATTATTTGAAATCAAGTAGGTAGATAATTATACCTATATACATACCTATTGTGTGTAAACGTGCTATAAAATATGTACGCGCGTGTGTCAATGAACACCGGTTTAAGGTTTTCAGGGTCGAAAGAAAGTATTGATAGATTTTGACAAAAGTTTACTTTTTGATGATTATTAGGTAGGTCCCTATAAAACAATAGGCACCTATAGTTTATCCATCCCTCATTATTCCTTAGAAGATCCCGCAGAGAAATATTGCAATATTTCTCCATAGTGCAGAATTCGGATGTAAAAACTATTCCAGACGGATCCAAAGTCTCTGACGGACCCAAAGGTTTGAATATGTGTACAAGGTGTTTTTCCACCGAAAGACCCTCATCTGACTCTGACTTCTAAACATACCTACATATACATACTTAGATACCTATATAGCCAATGATCATACCACGATGAATACACCAGTTCCCGTCAGATCACTGAACTTAAGCAACATCGGGCCTGGTCAGTATTTGGATGGGTTACCGTTTGCGAACGCCACGTATCGTTGGCTCTTTTTTCCGGCCCAACCCAGGCTGCGTGAGGTCAATGTGGGTAGCTGGTTTCCAAGTTTCCAACGAATGGAGGATAAAAACCCCGAAATTTAATTGGGTATCTTGGTCGCGCTAGGGGCCAGTTCTCATTACTTTATTAGGCACCTAGTAAGATTTTTTCCCCTTAAGGGTATATGTTTATAACCTTTTCCTGTTAATTTTAGTTAATTTTGAATGCCAAAATTTTCTTAAGGGGGTCCAAAATATGGAACAAATACCCTATAAATTTATAAAAACTACAAAGAACAACAAAATGTCTAGAAACAACATATGAAATAGTTCCAATACCATTTTGGTTACCTCGTATGGAATGTACAATACAGGGTGTTTCAGAAGGTTCTGCAAAAAAAGAAACCACGTATAGTAGAGCTCAAATAAAGGCCACTTTACTTAATAAACTCCTATATGGAAATGGATCCCAAGGTAGCTAGGGTTACCCAAAATTGGCACTTAGAAATCGAAAAATAATTATTAAAATTCGAATTATTTTGCGATTGACCGCATTTTTTGCATGACGTCTCCGAGTGTTATCATGCTTCTTTCGTGAGTATTTAGTACTTTTCCCCCGCTCAGGGGCGGATTTATGGGGGGGAGGTCATGAAATGAAAATGCCTAAAACTTTTTGATGCGTATTTTTTTGATGTTTTAAGGTATGACACGTCTTCCAAAACTTGTTTTGCAAAAAAGACCGGAATAGCTCTTGTCTAAAACCAACCGTTGACCTTTTCAAATCACAAAAAAAGATTCTAATTATTCAAAATTATCCCCAGGGGCGGAGGCCCCGACCCCCCCTGTGCCTGGGGAGTATTTCATGCCCTCCGGAAGTATCCCCTCCCCAAATACTGCACTGCCCTCCCCTAAGATATATCCTTAAATCCGACCCTGGCCCTAGCTACCTTGGGGTCCATTTCCGTATAGGGGTTTATTAAGCAAAGTGGCCTTTATTTGAGCTCTACTATACGTGGTTTCTTTTTCTGCATAACCTTTTAAAACACACTGTATAATAGTAGAAGAGAAAACACTTGTAGATATGATCATAAAATTTGCCATCAATCTTGAAACCTTGTCATTGACTTTTTGTTTTAAAAATTCATGTTCAGATATTTCTCCTATAGGAAGATGTATTCCAATGATATATTTGACTTGTCTCGCAATAATATAATTATTTCAAAAACTTGTTAGCAAGATGAATGCGTTAGATATTTGCAACACACAATCGACAATGCATGACTAGGCCAAACATTAACCTACAACTTTTGACCAAGATTAATATAGCAAAGTATTTATTGCTATGGTTAGGTACTTGACATTTTACTAAAGCGAACTTTTGTAATAAAAAGAGGTAAAAGGTTTTTATCGATACTTATTATTTAAATAACATTATGTTAAGCTAAATTGTATATAACCGATTTAGCCATTGGTCAAAAAAGAAGAACAATTTAAGCCTATCTATTTAAAATGAAAAAATACAAATGAAAATTCTATTTTTTTTTTTTTTTTTTTTTTTTTTTTTTTTTTTTTNTTTTTTTTTAATTTGGCTTAACGTCTCTTTAACATCTATTGGTCATTCAAGACTGGGGTTTTATCCTCCATTCGCTGGAAACTTGCGAACCAGCTACACACATTGATGTGGACACCCACATAGATCAACCGAATTTAAACCTATCTAATTTAAAATGAAAAAATACAAATGAGAATTCTATTTTTTTTTTTTTTTTAATTTGGCTTAACGTCGCTTTAACGCTTTAACATTGGTTATTCAAGACGGGGGTTTTACCCCACATTGACGTGCACACTCACATGAACAACCTCGCTGGACGTTGCTTAACATCAGTGATCTAACGGGAACTGGTGTATTCAACGTGCCATAGACGCTGGCTCTTTTGAAAGTTCAAAAGTACTATATCTTCACAATTTTGTCCTCTCCTGAATACGTCAGATGATGTGTTCAGAATATTATCATGAAACTAGTTAGCTGAATTTAACAGCTATTAAATTTTTAGGCAGTTGAAGATATGGTATACTTTGAAGTGTTCATCATGAAACTAGTTAGCTGAATTTAACAAAATGACTTTCCCAGCTTTTCGACAAGGCAATAGCTTCATGATATTGCTGTTGATTTCATTCCAGATGTACTTTATGTACTAAAGGTCCAATAAATAGAGGACAGAGGGAAAGACTTCAAGACAAGAAATTACCCTTAATTAAAGATTCCATTCAACATTTAGACATATTTTAAGTTTAAACTCCCATCAACATATACCAAGTAGAATTACTTCAGCCTAGGTCAATGACTTAATAAAATTAAAGACATGACTTGAATTTTAAATATTTTTTTGGTTATTTTCAAATTCAACAACAATTACTGTGGAATGTATTTGGGTGGGTTTTTAGAACATCGAAACCTAGGTCAAAACTTTCAACTGATTCCAAAATTTAGTTGTTGAAAAGAACATTATTTATGATTCAAATTAATATACAATTTTGTATTCCCTTGGGGCTTGATATTTATTTTGCAAGTAAATATTTTTTTTTTTTACAACTTGTCTTTTATTAGGTCTAGGATATCAAGGAAGGCCTCGGTAACCTCTCAAAGGTTAAATCTACAGACTTTAAAACACATAAAATCAATACACACTAGTCTCTCCAGGAACTTTATTGTAAATAAATACCAACACTCTCAGTGCTGGATAACATGAAATTTAATGTCTATATTACCGATTTTAGTGTTTGTCTAACTTTATCATCTTATAATCACCATTTAACACTATTCCTCTCGACGATAACTATCCCAATAGCTTTGGAATTCATTTTTGATGAGTAATATATTACCGATTTTAGTGTTTGTCTGAATTTATCTTATAATCACCATTTAACACTATTCCTCTCGACGATAACCATCTCAATAGCTTTGGAATTCATTTTTGACGAGTAATATATTACCGATTAGTGTTTGTCTGAATTTATCTTATAATCACCATTTAACACTATGTTGAAGATATAGTATACTTTGAAGTGTTCATCATGAAACTAATTATCTGAATTTAACAGCTATTAAATTTTTAGGCAGTTGAAGATATAGTATACTTTGAAGTGTTCATCATGAAACTAATTAGCTGAATTTAACAGCTATTAAATTTTTAGGCAGTTGAAGATATAGTATACTTCGAACCTTCAATATGGTTTTACTTGACTTTATATAGTATCCCAATTTAACGAATGTCTTTGAATCAACGACAGCTCGGACCACAGATAAACACTTAGGCCGAATACATACCAAAAGCAACCGGTGATATCAACGCAACGACAACACAACGGCAACGTGAGTTGCCTATGTATAAGACACGCAGTTTAATGGGCCTGTGTATACCAAAGCGACTATGATGCGACAGTAATTCAACGGTCACTTGACTGAGCAACGCAGGCAACTCAAGTCACGACATGCTGTAAACTCCAAGTCACCAGTTGCGCAGTTGATCTTGTGAAGTGTAGACCGTACGTAAATATGGCTGCTGAGCAACAAGAAAATATTAAATTTGCACAGTTAACTATGTGATTGTTATCAAGATTAACAATGTGATTGTTAATCTTTCGCCTACATCAATTGCGGTTCTTTAGTTAGTATCTTTTTTCAGCAGTAGAGGGGTCACTAAAATTACCGTTTAGTGTTTGTCTGACTTTATCTTATAATCACCATTTAAAAACCTACCAACTTCAGAGATTTGACCGGAACTGATGTATTCAACGTGCTATGCTCGTTGGCTGACTTTTAATCTCTTCATGCATTATTCCCAGTTCATTGAAATCTTGTCGAAATTCAACCATTTTTGCGATATTTCTCATAGATTTCTATGTAACCTCCACTGTTCAAATAACAACTTGTCTTTTAATATATGCAGGTATAGATAAAGATGGTCAGTTATAGTTTTATTATTTATTCCATGTCGTATATATCTTATGTTATTCCAATATGCAACATATATTATATGATTGTATCTTTAATGACAACATGTGGGGTTTCCCTTTGTATCTTGTTTAATTACTTTGGGCTTTATGGATTTTTTTAGTTGATTGACCTTTATTTCGGTGTTGAAATTTAATTTGGTTCATATTTCTCTTTAGGGTATCAGCTTTCTCTTGTGACTTTCGAGATTATCTTCAATACTAATATACATTTCGTTCGTTAATTTGTAAAAGAAAAGCTTCTTCTGCAATGAATCTATTTTCTTCAAGGATTTTTAAATTGAAAGGATGCATTTGTTTAGTTTTTTCAATGTTGTGGTCACGAAAGCTTTATGGAATATCTAACAAATCCAGTGATTCACTATATTTTCGGGGTTTTGCCCTAATTCTAAGGAATAAAAGCGCAACACAAAATTTTTCGTGCTTGTGTGTTGACTTCTAAAATTGAAAACTTCAATAATATTTTTTTTTAATATTTTTTTTTTTTTTAATTTGGCTTAACGTCTTTTTAACATCTATTGGTCATTCAAGACGGGGGTTGTATCCTCCATTCGCTGGAAACTTGCAAACCAGCTACCCACATTGACCTCACCCAGCCTGGGTTGGGCCGGAAAAAAATAGACAGCATCACGAGGGCGTAAACCCACGTGGACACCCACATAGTACAACCTCGATGGACGTTGCTTAACTTGAGTGATCGAACGGGAACTGGTGTATTCAACGTGCCATAGACGCTGGCTATTTTAATATATTTTTAAAATGTTTTTTTTTTTTTTTTTTTTTTTTTTTTTTTTTTTTTNTTTTTTTTTTTTTTTAATTTGGCTTAACATCTCTTTTATCATCTATTGGTCATTCAAGACCGGGGTTGTATCCTCCATGCGCTGGAAACTTGCGAACCAATTACCCACATTGACCTCACCCTACCTGGGTTGGGCCGGAAAAAAAGCCAACGATACGTGGTGTTCTCAAGCGGTCGCCCATCCAAGTATTGACCACGGAGGTTGCTGAACTTCAGTGATTTGACGGGAACTGGTGTATTCAACGTGGTATGATCGTTGGCTAATTTAATATTTTTAAAATATAGGTTTAAATATGCTACTTTTCCAATATTGTCATACAAATCTCAAAGAGATCTCTGTGGAAGAATATCTCCCGGCCGCATTACCGTTAACTCTTGTGAGATGACCCGGAACTTAGAACGTTACTGAATAATGACAAATCACATAACCATGTACCATATCCTCTATTCCTCTCTCATTATTGTGGTTAATAGCAATGACTAAATTTTCTAAAGAAACAAAATAGTTTCCATTTATTTACGATGACATTATGGAAAATAGTAGGTTCAGAAGTTAGTGTGACAATACCGGGTTATGCTATACATTGGACCCTTCATAAGATCAAAAGGGACTTATATGGTTCATAGGTGCATTAGTTGCTAATAGTGTGCACCAATTCTGGAAACTCTAAATCAGGGGTTCTCAACCTTCACAATATGAAGTACCACTTGGTATTTTTCCTAATTTTTGGAGTACCACCACCCTGGAAGAAGGGGTTGTATAAAGGAAAATAAAAAAAAAAAAAATATTAACATATGAGAACATATTCCACAAAGAAATTGAAGTTAAAAAATAATCATGCAAAGGTACCTGATAAGATGTAAAACAGAGTGGCAGAGTGAGTAGAAAGGTGGGGTTTTGAACCCGCTTCCTCCTGTTCCGATGAGATTATGTACTACCTACTCTTATCAGAAACAAGTGCTTCAATATCAGGCTGAATAAACTATTTTTACGCGAATGTCATGGGACACATCTAATTTACTCCTATAGTTGTTATTTAAGTACAACATTTGAGAAAATCCAAATGTTATTTTCATCCAAAAATCAACTAAAATACTACCACTGTTGAACATATCTTTCACGGTGCTGTCAATTGGCAGATCAATAAACGATTATTCGTCAGCAACGCCTGCATCTGAGTATTCTGCGAACGAATTTTTAATCTACTCTGAGTCACTCGTATTATAAGGTGGAATTTTTTTTTCTTTTCTTTTTTTACATAATGCATATATTTATTTTATGATAATTTGTGTACAACTGAAAATGGCTTCGCGTACCACCTGAAATGGGTCTGAGTACCACCGGTGGTACGCGTACCACCGTTTGAGAATTCATGCTCTAAACGGAAAAATCTGAAAACTGGATAAGAAATAATTTTATTCATTAAATCGTTTTTTTAATGAAATATATTTTATAATTGAAGAATGTGTCCAGGATGTATTGATAATAAATAATGTAGTCAGTCAAACGAATACCAAACCCCCTAATAATGCATAAACTCTCGTGAATAAATCTACCCGGTCTCAAGGAGAAGATAAGTTTGTTGTGAGTGATCCTCCTTATCAAGACACGTTCGATATCTAGTTCAAAGCAATGCAGAATGCAGGTCAAACATCCGTGTATGTGCAAAACACATAAAGATATATATCACAAAGCATGAGATTGTGTGACCAGCTGGCATAATTAAGATATCGTTGACCAAGCATACCACCACATATCTGTGCTGGGAATATTATAAAAGGATAAACCACACTTCAAATGAAATGAAATCACTTGAGATGAATTGCTTAACACTAGAGATAGACTTGAAGTTGTAAACAGAAAAAAAAAGTTAAATTGGATATCAATCTTTTCTATGATATTACAGATTGGGCGATAGCTCTGTGCCATGGAATTATATGGTCATCACTCCAAAAATTTATTTTGAGGGGAAAAAAACTGATACAACGTGGTCATGTTTAATCTCCTTATCGAGGTGTAAGATGTAGTGATTATGATCCCAAACTCTCTTGACAATCCCGAAATTTTGAGACTGGAAAAAAACTGATACAACGAGCTCTTTCAAATTTCGAGGAAAAAAACTGATACAACGTGGTCATGTTTAATCTCCTTATCGAGGTGTAAGATGTAGTGATTATGATCCCAAAACCTTTTGACAATCCCGAAATTTCGAGACTGGAACGTCCACAATCCCGGGATTAGAAAAAAAATTGCGAACCTTCCAAAAATCAAGTAGTAGTGTAGGTATAGTTTTATTAATTTGAGAAATGTGTGGAGTCCTTTTGTAGAACCGCCAAGAGTTTTCAAAATTGCATCTCATTTTTATACTTTTCATTTTTACAGTCCATTTTAAAGTCAAATCGAACAGAAGTTGTTACGTTCAAAGATGATGTTGAATATATTAGATTATTAGAACATTAAAAATTAATTTTTTGAACTGAATCAATTGAAATACCGACTCCTTTGTTTTTACCAAAAGGGGTCATACAAACAACACCAGTTCATTCGGTCTACTTAAAGAAGAAAAGGACTTTTAAAAGGTCTTGCATTTTTTTATTGCATGACAGATGGCCGCACATCGAGTTTCATGTAACGTTCAAGGTTGATGTATTGGTAGTATTGAGGCCCCATTTTCAAATTTAACAAAAAAAAATGTTTTCTGTTTGTTTTTATTATATGACTGTCAATCCCGAAAATTTTTGGATCAAAATTTTAGCCATTTTCGGACGGGATACCGGGATCGTAATCTCATGTAAGATGTAACTTGTGACTTACAGCTAATTATTATTATCTTTTTCTAACATTAATATCTACCCTTGGAATTACTTACAATCATTTTCCCCACACCAAAAGTGAACCCAATACGATGATTTTACGTTTTGTTAAAAGTGTTTTCCAGACACGTCTAAAATAATGAAAAATCATATTTTTTCTATATTTTCTCACACCTAGACTGCAGTCAAGCCTACAGCAACTTGTCGTAGAAAGACGGTTGAGGTGTCATAGGAAATGGCACAAAGTAAAGGCCAACCCTTTGCAATAATCAAAACGGTAGGAAGATATAAAAAAGTGACCGAGATAACCAAAACCACAAATACATTTTGCCTTACAATTAGTGATACATAAATCTATCGTTACAATCTTTATTTTTACAAATGGTAAATATAGTTTGGGACCAGACAGATACTGTTATTTTTTCTGAGCAACTAACCTAACTTAAAATATGATTAATTGAAAGTAGAAGGTTAATTTTCACGATTAAATGGTGGAAAATACGAGAAAACTCACTTTTAAATGTTTAATTCACAATTTTATTGCTTGAAAATCGACGAAACTTTGGAGAAAGCGCAAGAGTTTTTAGGGAGCGACTTTATGAGAAGAACAAGTTTAATCGAGGCATGGCCGTTAATCTAAACGCTTATATTAATAAAATAAACTTGCACTGGACTTTTTTTCATATTGGTACAACTATGTCTGCTTCAGTTCAATATATTCAAATAGTTCAATAAATACTGAAGAAAAAGTTTTTTTTCAAAATAAATTAAAATTAAAGTGAATTAATTAATCTCCCACCCCTAAAACGTTTAAAAAGCCTTTTTAAATTATATTAAACCATATTTTAAGTTTGTAACTTGCTCCAAAAAAAATTAATAGTATCTGTCTGGTACCGGAAGAAAAAGGTTTTTTTCAAAATAAATTAAAATTAAAGTGAATTAATTAATTTTCCACCCCTAAAACGTTTAAAAAGCATTTTTAAATTATATTAAACCACATTTTAAGTTTGTAACTTGCTCCAAAAAAAATAACAGTATCTGTCTGGTGCCTATAGTTTTATGTAGATCACAGGTAATTTAGTTTGTCTCCCTCGCCTGCATCGTGGGCAGCTGTTCTTATTAACATAGAACAATGTGTACACCCTGTATTTTATCATCACTTTTCTTGATGATTATCCACGCACTGAAAATTCCCAACTAGGAACTGTTTTATTACTCAATAGACCTACACACGTTATAGCATTGATAATAAAATTCATGTTTTATTCGTTTCTGATAAGTTACATAGGTTTATATGCAAAATGCACTTCTAAATGAACACCTAATAGATGCATCTGAACAACAACTTGAATGCAAAACTAATAAATTGAAGGTTACTTTTGTTTTATTACTTTATTCCGTAGGTATACGGGAGTTATTAATCAGTGGTGTAATTGACCGAGAAGATACGGACGTATTCAAATATCTTATCCAACTTTTTGATTGACGGTTTTTTTAATTATTAAAAAATAATTAAAATAAACGCTCTGGGCGGCATTCGAATCCTCCACCTCCGGACCAAGAGTCTTGAAAACTTGACCACAGAGACATATTAGGTACTAGCTGAGTCGGAACTTCGTTTCGAAAAGATGAGATAAAAATGAGAATAAATCTGACTTTTACATCAGTTTTCATATTAAATTGAAAGAAATTATGTGTGTACTACAATTAATTTGTTTAGCCACGAGCGCTTTCGTCAGTTACGACATTCTCAAGTCAGTTCGTGGCTCATCAAATTAATTGTAGTTTATACATAAATTTTTTTCAATTTAATATCTCATAATGACTACAAACATCCTAAATATCATCTCTAAACTTAAGTTTTCATTACCGAGTTACAACCGTTTCGGAGCATACCGCACATAGATTACATATTAGCTACACGTTTGTTAATCTATGTAGAACATGGAGACTAGTAACGGGTCGTTGAGCTGCGTAGAACATGTTGGGAGTAGTATTGGGTTAGGTTCCAAAAAAATTAAAATGCGTGTTGAAGTCTGTTGAAGGCTGGGTAGCACCAAGCATAGTCTTTCGCAGGCTCCAACGCGCATTTTAATTTTTTCGGAACCTAACCCAATACTACTCCCAACACCTTCTTCTACCCATCAAATTTGGTTGTGTTCGGAACAGTTGTATGATTTAGAATCAGAAATAACCACTTCAGTACCATTATGTAAGCGAAGCATAACATGCACCTAACTTTACCACTTATGGATTACTGTTCGAATATTTTACCACACATGGATTACTGTTGGAATACAATATTTAACGTTTCTCAACCTGGGTAGAACATGGGGAGTATCAACCTTGCGCCTCAAAACGCATTTTTTTTTTTTTTTTTTTATTAATGNTGCATTTTTTTTTTTAAAAAAAAAACTAACCCATTTTAACTCCCGACACGGCTCACCCATCAAACTTGGTGTTCATTTTTATTAATACATTAAAGCAGGCTACGCCCGCCTTAGAGTCATGGCCGTTCCCACGTTAAATAGTATTCTATGATTTCTCCGAAAACGGTTGGACAGTTTTTTGCATAATACCATATCCAATATTAATGTTTAAAAGGTCCCCTAAAAGGTTTCTACTTTGAATAGATATGTTGCCGCGTCAAATATTAAGATATCGGACCGTGACGGGCTGAATTTGGTAAAAAATCGAAAAATCGGCCGTAACTCGAAAATGGTTCGACATTTTTGAATTCTGATAACTTTCCTGTGGTTCCAGCCTATGGTTTTGTGAGGGGGGAGGTCCTTCTCATTCTTTCCCTTTTTTCTCTCATCTTTCCCCTTTTATCTCGTTTTCTCTTTTTTTCTCTCTATACACCTGTGGGGATTGGTCGTCACAAACATCTCTTTTTACATTAAGCAAAATCATTTATGAACTGTTTGAAATTTTCATACCTGTTAATGAGTCATCAACTCATGTTTATTTTACATTAGTGCATAAGGGGATACCTCCTATTTCTAAAAAAAAAAAAAAAAAAAGACATTCAATATAATTACAGTTTCGGTAAATATGACTTCGGTGATGCCCTCAGTAGACATTGATTAAAACTTTTTCATTTTAATATCCAGATATGCCTTTTAATATTGCAAATGCCAAAGTGTGTTTATTTTGTTTTTCCCCTATTTCATGCAGCAAATGACCGAAATGATTTTTGGTAGAGAGACTACTTTTTATATCAAAACATACAATTTTTAAAGGCATTGATTTACAATTATTCTAATAATCACTATACTTTTTTATACAAAAAACAAACAAGAAAGTTATGGAACCGCTTTCGCTTTACTTCAGGGCACTTCATTTTTGGCAAGTGCGAAACAGTTTTGAACTATACATCACCACAATGTGTGTGTTCCATACATTTCCCTCTTGGTTGAATCATTTTGTGGATTTTCTTTGTAAAATGTCGAAATTATTGGTCAAATGCAACGAATAAATATATATTTTACAAGATCTGATGACTCAAAAACATTTAATCCACAATTTGTTAACATTATTATTTAACAACTTAATAAGAAGCTTAAAGCTTAGTTGGAAACTGTTTGAGGACATAAATTTAATATTTATATAAATAATATAGTAAGACAATTATTTGTTGGTTTTATTCCAAATTCTAATATTTTTCTGATGAAACAGAGAGTAACACATTCACCATAACCATTCACTTATCTTTGAATATTTGAAACAAAGAGAGTAACACATTCACCATAACCATTCACTTATCTTTGAATATTGAAACAGAGAGTAACACATTCACCATAACCGTTCACTTATCTTTGAATATTTAAAGCAGAGAGTAAAACATTCACCATAACCATTCACTTATCTATGAATTCTTTAAAAATTGTTTTCCATTACTCCAAATATGAATGAAAATTTAATTAAAATTATTTGTATTTAAGAACATGAAATGGGGGAAAAAGTTTTCCCTGTGACTCAGATACGATATAGTAAACCAGAGATAAGCAATGTTTAATGAAAATTTAATTAAAATTATTTGTATTTAAGAACATTAAATGGGGGAAAAAGTTTTCCCTGTGACACAGATACGATATAGTAAACTAGATTTAAGCAATGTTTAAACACTTTAACAAAAGTGTCAAAAGATAAATACTCCAATTAGATCAAAAGAAATTGCATGTTATCGACTAGCTTTTATGTTCAATTCGCTTATTCTATTCCTTTTGAATTTGCGTTTTGCTTGCTCATCAAAACCGATAGGAAAACCATCATTCAGAGGTAATTATAAATTATTATAGGTAAGATTTTAAATTGAATTGGTGGACATGAATTTACAAGAAAGGATGTAGGTGTGTGTAGGAATTGCTGCTATTAGAATTAGAATTAGCCTTTATTTTTACATTTTAAAATTTTTTAAACAAACTAAATCAAATCAAATTTAAACGAATCATAATAAAATGTAAAAAATCAATAATACATATTGAGGCCTCCCCATCTTGGGGGAATGTGCCCATCATTACTTTCTTTCACCCTCTTTCACACTCATTTTCCAACCATTCCTCCCTATAAATCTCTCCCATTCTCCTCCATTCATTCCTTTCATTCGCCACTCTCATCCATGTTGCTTCACCGCACACTAGTTTCATCTCCTTATCCCATTTATCTCCCGGTCTCCCCCTTCCTCTTTTAC
>CM022875.1:41658113-41688314 GCA_012654025.1 Pachypsylla venusta
TGCCAGAAAAATAATAAACCCAGGTGTCACATTGGCAGAGTTTTTACTTTGTCTTTCACTTTCACAATGTATGTTTAGGAGGCTAGAGGGGTGGAAATGAGAAAAAAATCTAGATGAAAAGGAAGTGTTTCTATACCAGTGGTAGTTACAGGAGAATCGAAACTCTTCAGTACCATAGTTGGTTCTATGGAGATGAAGTATCATATATTGATACAGAAAAGTGAAAAGACAAAAATTGTATGCAGGTAAAAGATTGTACAGGTAAAGAGTTTGATTTTTCCTGTTATATGTTTTAGATATAAGAGGGTGTCCCGAAAGTCCGAGACCACCTGAATATCTTTTGAACGGCTTTATGTGGAGTTTTGAAATTTTGCGTGGTATTATATCCCAAATTAAAACACCTGATGGTGTGACCAATTTTTCAGAGGTGGGTCCCATGTGGTCCCGAGGGGGTCCAAATTTTGTTTTTTAAATACGAACCCCCCTCCCCCTCTTGTGAGAAATTTTCAGAAAGACAACAGAATTAAAAGTACTTTGTAAAAAAATTCACACGTCTATCGTGTTTGGTTTCAAAATAGCGGCCATTTGAAATTTCCAAGATATGACTTCCCAGAGTGTCTAAAACTAGGCGAATTATTTGCAATGGGATATTGAATGATTGCATAGGACACCAATGTCGAGGAACCTGTTTTTTAGACACAATTCGCCAAGTTTTAGACACTCTTGGAAGTCATGTCTTGGAAATTTCAGATAGCCGCCATTTTGAAACCAAACACGCTAGACGTCTAAAATTTTTGCAAAGTACTTCTAATTTTGTTGTCTTTCTGAAAATGTATCACGAGATGGGGGTTCGTATTTAAAAACAAAAGTTGGACTCTCTGGGGGCCACATGGGACCCACCCCTGAAAAATTCATCACACCGTCAGTTGGTTTAATTTGGGATATAATACTATGCAAAATTTCAAAACTCTATATAAAACCGGTCGAAAGATATTCAGGTCGTCTCGGACTTTTGGGACACCCTGTACATGATAGGCTTTTCGGTCTACTGTAATAGCTCCTACCAGAAGCCAGAGTTGGTTAAACACACATGAAAGAAAGCTAGCAGACCACAATGTAACCATCATCACCAAGTTGACCGCAGCCACATTGATTGTTAAAACCAGCATAGTTTAAAAGATATAACTTTTGGTGTTGGGAGGTTGGGACTTTATCTGTGTTTTGTAATACACATTAATGAGCCCATTGAAACATTCTTTCACACATCTCGTCAACATACCCAAATAGATCACAATGATCCCTATCATATGACAGCTTCCATATTACCAAGTGCTTCTAATTAACATATTGTTTATGTCATGTCTTTCCATAATATCGTTGACTGCATTTACATTATAATCAACTGTTTGTATATCTCTAAGTAGTTTTATGATAACGTTTAGTTCTATATAGCATTTTATTGTGTGAGCTCGTGCTATGTGCAATATAATCATAAATAACTCAAAAAACTATTAACAAAAATACCACTAACACCATACTGGGTGATTTGAATGAATTTAAATATCATTTTGTGGTTTGTTAAACTCAATGTGTAACGCGTGGTATTTTTTGAGGAACCTACCACGTAATCTTCTATAAGCCAGCGCCTGTGGCACGTTGAATACACCAGTTCCCAAGAGATATCATTGCTGTGCGTGTTAGTGTTTGTTAACCCTGTATTTCTAGTATTAGCTAATAGTAAATGTTAGAATTATCATTACTGTGCGTGTTAGTGTTTGTTAACCCTGTATTTCTAGTATTAGCTAATAGTAAATGTTAGAATTATCATTACTGTGCGTGTTAGTGTTTGTTTACCCTGTATTTCTAGTATTAGCTAATAGTAAATGCCAGAAATAATCATTACTGCTTCTTGTTATGAATCGGTTATAAATTTAAATATTGTGATTACCGTCGTAAGAGCACCCAAACCACATTCCGAATGTATCGATTTATCGATTACAGTCAATGTGTAGCAATTTGATTTGTAACAGAAATTTTTACATTATAAATTGATAGGTAAATATACTTGCGGCGTGTTGGGTTTGGTATTTAAAAGAAATCTATGGCACGTTGAATACACCAGTTCCCGATAGATCACTGAAGTTAAGCAACGTCGGGCATGGTCAGTACTTGGATGGGTGACCGCTTGGGAACACCACGTATATCGTTGGCTCTTTTTTCCGGCCCAACCCAGGCTGGGTGAGGTCAATCTGGGTAGCTGGTTTGCAAGTTTCCAATGAATGGAGGGTAAAACCCCCGTCTTAAATTACCAATAGATGTTAAAGAGACGTTAAGCCAAATTAAAAGAGATAAAAAAGATATCAATGAAACGAATTCAGAAATAGAAAAAGGGAGGGAGATTTTTTCTGCTGATATTTTACTATTCAATTAGAGCAGTGTTTCCTTTTTTTTCACTGTGCTTCTCCATGCCAAACCTTATGCAAAAATGACAATCTGCATAGGTAATTTGGAAATATAACAAACGATACTTTTTTGTCTTGGGATAAGGATTTATATAATTTAGATTTATATAATTTCACACTCCATTTGCTGGAAACTTGCACACCAGCAACCCACATTGACCTCACCTAGCCTGGGTTGGGCCGAAAAAAAACAGCATCACGAGGGCGCGACTCGTGTATTGAACGTGCCATAGGCGCTGGCTAAAAGTTCTTCTCCAAAGTCTTGCTTTCTGCGATTTTCGAATCTGGCGAATCTGGCTTTCGGGCGATTTTCGAATCCAATACGTAAACATATAATTGTAGTTATATTAACTACTGGCAGTTGTGCCCCGTGCTTCGCCACGGTTAAAATTTGTAGAATTTGACCGAAAATGCTTTGAACTCTGATAATTTTTCTGGGGTCCCATTCTTTGGATTGCGTGGGGGGGAAGGGTCCATTCCCATCAATTGTTCTATCTCTTACCGTTTTAATAGTATCTATGATTTCCTATTCAAAAATCGAAAAATCGGCCGTAACTCAAAAACGGTTGGAGAGTTTTCAACTCTGATAATTTTTCTGTGGTCCCAGTCTTTAGTTTGAGGGGGGGGTCCATTCCCATCAATTGTTCAATACCTCTTACCATTTCTAATAGTATTCTATGATTTCCCATAAAAACATCGGCCGGTAGTAGAGTTATGAATTCTGATAACATCACTGGGGTCCCTGTCTTTAGTTAGAGGGGGGAGGGGCATTCCCATCAATGTTTCTATACCCCTTAGTGTTTCTAATAGTATTCTATGATTTCCCATAAAAACATCGGCCGTACCTCGGCCGGTAGTATAGTTATGAATTCTGATAACTTCAGTGGGGTCCCTGTCTTTAGTTTGAGGGGGTGGTCCATTCCCATCAATTGTTCAATACCTCTTACCGTTTCTAATAGTATTCTATGATTTCCCATAAAAACATCGGCTGTAACTCGGCCATTATAAGTGTTATGAATTTTGAAAACTTTACTGGGGTCCCTGTCTTTAGTTTGAGGGGGTGGTCCATTCCCATCAATTGTTCTATACCTCTTACCGTTTCTAATAGTAGTTTATGGTTTCTCATAAAAATATCGGACGTACCTCGGCCGGAAGTAGAGCTATGAATTGTGATAACTTCACTGGGGTTCCGGTCTTTAGTTTGAGGGGGGTCCATTCCCATCATTTGTTCAATAACTCTTTACCGTTCTAATAGTATTCTATGATTTCCTATACAAAAATTGAAAAATCGGCCGTAACTCGAAAACGGTTGTATATTTTTGAACAATGATAATTTTTCTGGGGTCTCAGTCTATGGTTTTATGGGGGTTCATTCCCATCAATTTTTCTATATCTCTTACCGTTTTGACTAAATAATGAGTATTGTCTAAATTTTATTTTGACCGATTCCGGATTCGAACTTGTAACCTTCGAATGGTTAGTCATAATTTTGCCAAATATGTCCTAAATGAAGGATAAAGATGTCAGCTAAAACTTTTTCGCTTTGAGTTGATATGTTGTCGCGGCAAAATTTAAGATATCGGACCGTGACTGTCCGAATTTGAGAAGAAATTGGAAATTTGGCCGTAACTCGAAAACGGCTTGACATATTTTAGTTCTGGGGTCGTAGACCATGATTTTGGGGGGGGATTTTTTTTCTCATCTTCTCGAAACGAAGTTCGGGTACTCAGCTAGTGTCCAATGAGATTGATCTCACATTGCCAATTTTGCAACTAAATCCTTAATTATGTTCTCTATGTTTACAGGTATGTTGAAATAGTCAATAGTTTTATTCAAAAGCAGGTTTGGTAAGTTATTCGTTAAGACTTTACCTATGAAATCCAAAGGTGTTTTCAATTCGACTAAGTTTATACTGTCTTTATTTCATACTATTCGCCCGCGCATAATTTCAATGATGTATCAATGGATCATGCTATCTCTCTCTCCAATGTATTTCTTATGGGGATTGTTTACTTTTCGCGATTTCTACTCCGTAAAATTAAAATTTTGCAAAATCCTTTCTTAGTGCACACTTACATGGTGCATCGAAAGTCCCTGCCAAATTTCAAGTCTGTAGCATTAATAGTTTCGGCTCTACGAAGATCAGTCGGACATGGCCTTTTTTATATATGTAAATGTATATTTCCTTGTAGCCAACGATCATACCACGTTGAATACACCAGTTCTCGTCAGATCACTGAAGTTGGGCGTGGTAAGTACTTGGATGGGTGACCGCTTGGGAACACCACGTATCGTTGGCTCATTTTTCCGGCCCAACCCAGGCTGGGTGAGGTCAATATGAGTAGTTGGTTTGCAAGTTTCCAGCGAATGGAGGGTAAACCCCCCATCTTTAATGACCAATAGATGTTAAAGAGGCGTTAAGCCAAATTAAAAAAAAAACGAACCCGAAACCTCCGTGGTGCAAGCCGAGTATGATGCGCACTCTGCCACGGAGACGTGTATATAAAGAAGATATACCTAATTTTTGATAAGAAAGCAATACTAACGAAACTCAAATAGTAGTAATAAGTAATAATAGTAAAATACGGTATATTATGCTGTAGCTTCACCCTTGAACAGTACACGTCAATGAACGCATTATCCCCCCCCCGCCCCTCCCAAGTGACAATTTTGTAAATAAAACAAGCTATTGACTTCCTATTGTGTTATGATTAAAGAATGTGCTTCTTGTTGTTCGTACATAATTGCATCATATCAATGTCAATATAATGCATTTAGAAATTGTTTTCATTGGCAGAGAAATGCAACACGAAAGATATATTCGATAGGCACAGAATGTTTCAAACAGTTAAAACATTAAATTTACTTTTTTATTTCATTTTCTTATTTTTGCGTAAGGAAACGGATTTGACTTATTCTCTGCGTTAGGCTCTTCCTGCCGGTAATATATACGTTTATATTTTATTGACCGCACAAAGTATATATATATATCAGCCAGCGTTAATGCACGTTGATTTCACCAGTTCCCGTTCGATCACTGAAGTGAAGCAACGTCCGGCGAGGTTGTGCCATGTGGGTGTCCACGAGGGTTCGCGCCCTCGTGATGCTGGCTATTTTTCCGGGCCAACCCAGGCTGGGTGAGGTTAGTGTGGGTTGCAAGTTTCCAGCGAATGGAGGGTAAAATCCTCGTCTTGAATGACCAATAGATGTTAACGAGACGTTAAGCCAAATTAAAAAAAAAAAGACTCTTCCTGCCGGGAATACGTTTATATTTTGTTGATCGAACAAAGTATATATATCAGCCAGTTGTACCATGTGGGTGTTCGTCGTGGGTTCGCGCCCTCGTGATGCTGGCTATTTTTCCGGCCTAACCCAGGCTGGGTGAGGTCAGTGTGGGAAGCTGGTTTGCAAGTTTCCAGCGAATGAAGGGTAAAACCCGCGTCTCGAATGACCAATAGATGTTAAAGAGACGTTAAGCCATTTATATATATATATATGGTCCAGTTTTACCGTCAGACGTTGAATACACCAGTTCCAGTCAGATCACTGAAGTTAAGCAACGTCAGACATGGTCAGTACTTGGTTGGGTGACCGCTTGGGAACACCACGTATATCGTTGGCTCTTTTTTCCGGCCCAACCCAGGCTGGGCGAGTTCAATGTGGATAGCTGGTTTGCAAGTTTCCAGCGAATGGAGGGTAAAACCCTCGTCTTGAATGACCAATAGATGTTAAAAGACGTTAAGCTAAATTAAAAAAAAAAAAATTCAGGTTAGCCCCGGCCGCTTGAACTGAATTCTATTTTGCCTGTTCGAGTCAACCTATGCAACTGTTCACGCTATTCTATGATTGATTACAAATGTATTTCTCATCTCATCTTCTCACGAAATTATTATATGTACCAAGAAATTCCTCACATTTTTTAGAATACTTCTTCTTTTTGTTGTTATTATTCTTATCATTTATTTGAAATATTTGTGTTTCCACAGAAAACAATATACCATCATCATTAGAATGCTCCTCGGAAGTCTATTATAATCGAATAAACATATTTCTATGTTATACACCAGTGGTTCCCAACCTTTTTCCAATGATCGCCCCGTTTTCGAGTTTTTACGAAGTAACATTTCTCTCAACGCCCCCCTTTAGTAATGAAATTTTAATAATTTTAGTAACCAAAAAAAATTTCCAAGGAGAAAGAAAACATAGAGATCTAATGTCAAATATTAAAAATATCTGCAGGGTTAAAAATATCTGCCTTGTAGGGGCCTCCCCAAAGAAGATCAATTCAATATCTTGAGAACGGATTTGAATTTTGAAAAAACGCTGAAACACGTATATCTTTATTTCAAAAGGAAAAATTTTATGGTGGTTTCCAAATATTTGACACCTTCATTTGGACGGGGGTGGGGGGGTTGAACTTTAACTTGGAATAACTGCGGTCCTGTTTTGCGTGCAGATATCAAATTACTACTACTTCCATATTATTACTACTTATTACAGATATTACTACTATATTATTACGGATATAAGGATATTACTACTTTCATATTATTTTAAATATATTACAAAAAGGGTTTAGGATTTTAAAGTTGACCCCATTGGACATCCCCTGAAAATGTCCTAAATTTAAAACCAATAGAAATAGTTTCTCCTTTGAAATAAAGTAATACGAAGTGCACCGTTTTGTCGAAATTTAAATCTATTCTCAATATTATAAACTTCCGCTCCCTGTATGTTTATTTTTCACTTTTTATGGGAATGACTACCCTGTCCTTGATGTGTATTACATAATTTTACCCAAACAGTATTACTGTATGAAAAACCTACCTGTTGACCGAAATAATTAATATACTTATATTATTTACATTAAAAATACTCCTTATATTACAAAGAATAACAACTAAACTTGAGAATATTTCATTCGGATTAAAACATAAGAAGTGTGAATGAAGGTCAAAAATTACTGGACTATCTCAGGAGAGGACGAAGTTATCTCAAATAAACATCTTTTGCATTTTTGAGGCAAGTAGATATATAGTAGTTAAGTCAGCGTCTATGGCACGTTGAATACACCAGTTCCCGATAGATCACTGAAGTTAAGCAACGTTGTGCCACGTGGGTTGGCGCCCTCGTGATGTTGGCTATTTTCCCGTTCAACCCAGGCTGTGTGAGGTCAATGTGGGTAGCTGGTTTGCGAGTTTCCAGCGAATGGAGGGTGAAACCCCCGACTTGAATGACCAATAGATGTTAAGCCAAATTAAGAAAAAATATATAGTAAATTTTAACCTTTGTTATGGTTTTACTTGACACTTTGTACCATTTTAACCACTATTTAGAAGAGTTAGTATTAATTATTTATTGATACCCTGACAAGTAATGTATTCTTAATAGTACAGCTTCCTTAACTATACTGATACGTTCTTTTGGAGGAACTTTTAAGACAGATCGTCTCAGGATACAATGCAATAGTTTAATATTATGAGAAGATTTTTCAGTGCACACATAGTGGACAAAAGTAGACACAGGCAACAAGAATCGGCTCCGAACCATACTCCTGCCAATTCCTCTCAGCATATTTTAACAATATAGTCAGATTTTTGTTTTTGTTTTTTATTTTTTTTTTAATTTGGCTTAACTTCTCTTTAACATCTATTGGTCATTCAAGACGGGGGTTTTACCCTCCATTCGCTGGAAACATACAAACCAGCCACCCACATTGACCTCACACCCATCCTGGGTTGGGCCAGAAAAAAGCCAGCGTCACAAGGGCGCGAACCCACGCGGACACCCACATGGTACAACCTCGCTGGACTTTGCTTAACTTTAGTGATCTAACGGGAACTGGTGATGTATTCAACGTGACATAGACGCTGGCTTTAGATTTTTGTGATTTTCCTTTTTCATGGAAGGAGCGGAAGTTGAAATTTTCTCAGATTCTGCGTGAATCAAAATATGGTATAGAAGCCCTAAATAACTCCTCCATCTCGCAATACTGTAGTCCTCTTCTGAAATTTCCTTGCACTTGACTTTATTTATTTTAATTCACTCTCACAAAGAGAACTACCTAGCCAATAATTGTTTGGACCTATTTCACATTAAACTTAATGCCTCGGGTGTCTATAAAATGTGCCTGTTCACTTTTACCTACCAAGCTGATCTATATTTAGCATCTAATGCGGCAATTACGATTGTTATAGGTAGGTAGGTACTGTGCAATTAGTTATTGTGAATAATACTGTGAAACAATCAGGATTTATTCTTCCCACATTAGATGTAACACAAGTCTCTCAGGTTACTATTAAATTAGTGATGCTCACAACATTCGTGCATGCGCCTTCAAAAATCACTTAAATTTCAATCATACAAAACTTTATAATTTCCTTTAGTTATGGTCCTAAAAGTCAAAGTTGGAAAATTACAGTTAACTCAATTCCAGGGATACTAGTGGCTCAATAAGGTACGAATAAGCAAATTCCATGAACATAATCAATGTCCTTACCAAGTTTCATCAAAATGAGACAAGGCGTTCGAGAGTTATCGTGGACTGAACAGACAGAAAAACCGATTCAGAAAAGACAAATTTTTTTTTAAGAAACTGAAAAATATTTTTTTTTAAAAAAATATATATATATATATATTTTAGATAGGTGCTTTTTACTCTCCTTATCCCATAAAAAGGAAAGTATTGTGTTTGGCTGAAGTTGATACCAGGCACGAACCACGAAGCTTTTGATTTTGAAATCAAAGTTACTGTTGCCGGTTTTTGCCGCCATATAGCGGTTTTAATTAATCCCACCTAAAGAGAGAACGGTAAGTGCTACAGCTTAAAATTTAGTGCCTATTTATAACAATTTTATGAATGAAAAGTAAAATTACACATTTGGTTGAAATCGAATCTACTACTGGCGGTTTTTAGTGGTTTTTAGGCCTTTTTTGTCTAAAAAGAGAACGGTAAGTGCTAGAGCTTAAACTTTTGTGTCTAATTATAATAATTTTTATTCATGGAATAAAAAATTACACTTTTGGTTCAAATCGAATATACTCCCTGAGGTTTTTTGTCGCTTTTTAGCGGTTTTTACGATTCTGGCATAAAAAGAAAACGGTAAGAGCTAGATAGTTGATTTTTTTTTTTTTACTATTTAAATTTTATGTATTGTACACGTCTCGATTTTTCTTTATACATAAGGAAATTCGTGTGACGTTCACACCAGATTTTAATTTAATACAACCCCAATATCTTTTGGTATATTAGGTGTATTACATGTATTAGATCCAGATGCCACCAATCCTAGGTTTTTACCTTTCCCTGATGTGGATCTTCAAAATATGAATGAACAATGTAACTCTCTTCTTGAACTAATTGTGGAAGAACTTTTTTAATTACAAATTTTAATCTCTATTATAGATAGAGGAGTTTCCTATACTCCTTACGTAAGTCTATGCACCCAGTGCAATGCAGTGCATACAGCTCTCATCTGCATACAAACATGCATACGTACCTATCTATTGATGTTTAGATGTTACAGATAATTCCATGTATTAAATAACAATTTATCCATTACACAAACTACAAGACTTGTAATCTTTTTTTCATTTCTTCTTTCTAAAATCTATGATTAGATATCTTTCTACTTTTTAACCCTCAGGACATGTAGAATCCGGCTTGCTTCTTATACACACATATATGTAGCTTTGTTTTTAGCCGGTCCAATATACATCCCAGGACTCCGTCTGCTTCGCCAAACGCTTTATAGGTATCACCTTTGATGAAGGGATATAATATCCAGCTTGTGTCAACCGGGGCCGTAGACAGAAAATCCGGTGGGGGAGGGGGGAATTTACGGGCCTCCCCTAATATCATTCTTATTCTAAAATCACCGCATGTGCAGTAATAGTAGTAAAAGTAGGCAATTCACGTAGTCGATGTGAAAAGGCATGTACGCTTCTTCTTGGCAACAAATATTTCGATTTTGAGATGAAAAACATATAATTACAACAGTAACACAAACATAATAATATTGCAGAGTTTTCAAAATCTGTGTGTAAAATGTATTACGTACCTTAAAAGCATGTCCTGTTCTGTCGGGATAAAAAGTGATCTATATCAGTCTCAAACCCATAAGCTATCTTCCTATGCATAAAATGAATGGGTCGTTCTATTTCTGCATGAAAGAAGGACAAGCAAACATAATTTAATTTGTTTTTTACGAGGCATGACCACTCAAACATAATCTAACCTTACATTCTTACTTCTCTCTCACCTCAGAGAAATTAGGAAAAAAATACGTCCATGGCTCACAAAAAAAAATCCTTACTTTTAGGAAAATTTCCAACCCTCAATCACTCCCCAGAGTTCCGTCTCTAAATAAGTAAGACTATTCTGTATTGCGTACTGCCTGAGACAATTATTTACCCAAGGATCCTGCTAGCTGCCAACCATCTAAATATAAAAACTCTGCCAATGTGACACATGGGTTTATTATTTTTCTGGCAAAAAGTAAAAACCTTTTTTGCCCCCTCCCCCATAATGGGGGGGACAAAAAAATTGAGGAGGGTCTCGTAACGATCCCAAAACTGGGGCGTAATTAGACCCTAAATTTGACATACCTACTAAATGTGAAGTCTCTGGCTCTTACCATTTTCTTTTTAGACAGGATTAATAAAAACCGCTTTAAAGCGGTAAAAACCGTCAGTGGTATATTTGATTGAACCGAAAAGTTTCGGAGCTAACTGACACCCCAAATATGACATACATACAAAATCCCTAGGTCTTACCATTCTTCTTTTAGACAGCAATACTGAAAAGCGGTAAAAATCGCCAAGGGTGTATTCGATTGCACCCAAAAGATTCGGGGCATAATTTGACCCCAAATCGGTCAACGCTAAGTGGCAAAAGTGCCCATCACGGCGTACGGCGGACAAACGTTTTTTTTTATTCGATTTTTGGATTCTACGTACCTTGAAACGTATAATATCAAATTTTGAGGGGGGTATTTTTTTTTTTTTGTTCGTGACGATTCCAAAGGATATTATATCCCTTATTGAAAATAATAAACCAAAATCCAAACCATGACGATCGTCAACCTTCGGAACGAACAGGCTTCTACTGAGGAAGTCTAATTTGCAGAGAGCATTAATGCAAATACCAAAGTGGCGCACTTAATTATTATTTGACTTAATACAACCCCTCATTTATTTTATTTATTACACGACATACATATATCATTGGAATTGCTCATAGTTTAAGGATTTTTTTTTTCACAAAAAGAACTGTTTTGATACGTTGCCAACACAACGTCGCATACCTTACATTACTCTTTCAAAAAAAATTGAAAATGACTAATTAAAAACCTACGTCTATCACATTCCGGAGTGACATTCCATATTTTAAGTTCATAAAATTTATACAAGGTGGATCAACATAAAATTAAATTCATCAGGGAGATGAAAAAATTAATAAAATTTGGTGCCATAAAATTTGCCAATCATATTCAAATTCTAAATTTCAATTGATGGGTAAAACACTAAATTTTTAGCAATCAGTGGAAAATGTTTTTCATCTTAATATGTAAATAGCCTCAGTAGATCAGTTGGTTGAGGCAGTGGATTCGTAACCAGGAGGCTGTTGGTTCGAATTCAACTCCATCCCCCCTCTTCTACACAAGATTGGAAAAAGAATCTTTAGAATCGGGCGCCTATTAAAAATATATGCACATGTATATAGGTATTTATATATATTTTTNTATTTTTTTTTTTTAATAAAAAAATCAGAAATTTTTATGCACGTACCTATGTATGAGGGGTTGTCTGTTACAATATTACAGCCCAAACGCTAGCAGATAGCGAAATATTGATAATAATGTACCCTCCCCTCAAATTATGACCTACGACCCCAGGAAAATTATCAGAACTAAAATATATCAAGCCGTTTTCGAGTTACGGCAAAATTTCTAATTTATTCACTAAAATCGGACATTCACAGTTCGATATCCTAAAATTTGTCGCGACAACATATCAACCGAGAAAGTTTTAGGTGACCCTTTAGTCCTTATTTTAGGACATTTTCTGCAAAGTTATGGCCAGTGTTATTTAATTTGTCGCATTGAATACACCAGTTATAAAACGTCCATCGAGGTTTGACTTCATGGGTGACCTAGTTTTTCCGGCCAACTTAGGCTGTTTATGGGTCGTTGTAAGATTTTGAGGGGCAGCAAGGGGAGCGATTTTGTGGGGGGGGGGGCGATAAGCATATTTTTTATTATTTCGGTCATCAGGTTGTGTGGGTTTCTTTATTGAAAAAAGAGACCATGTTCCATACACTATTCCAAAAAAATGAACGTTGTGATATCATTTCTAGCGGCCAAGTTTATTCTTGCTGCATCCCACGATTAAATTGATTATTGTACTTTTATCTATATCAATGCTGTAAAGTCGGTTTTAAATATAATTTCTTCTACGTAGAATCGCAAAATGTTTACCATTTCGCACTAGCTTCAAAAGAGGTAAATTGGTGCTTTTCCTGACCCGTGCGCTCAGATGTCATGTTCAATATTCTCGACGAAAATTAAAGTTTATGCATGATGTGCAGTGCATAAAACGCAAAGCCCAGTTGGAAACTGACTGACGTACTGATTGAATGACTGACTCATAATCAACGTAGCTCTACGTTGGCTAAACCTAGAGACTTTATTTTACGACCCTCCCCTGTTACACAGTTCTTTTAACTTGAATATGTTGGAATATGTATGATCTATTATTGAAATTTACTTTACAACCACCCTGTTACACAGTTCTTAATGTAACTTGAATATGTCTGATCTATTATTGAAATTTACTTTACGACCACCCTGTTACACAGTTCTTAATATAACTTGAATATGTCTGATCTATTATTGAAATTTACTTTACGACAACCCTATTTACTTTACGACCACCCTGTTACACAGTTCTTAATATAACTTGAATATGTCTGATCTATTATTGAAATTTACTTTACGGCCATCCTGTTACACAGTTCTTAATGTAACTTGAATATGTCTGATCTATTATTGAAATTTACTTTACGACCACCCTGTTACACAGTTCTTAATGTAACTTGAATATGTCTGATCTATTATTGAAATTTACTTTACGACCATAATGTTACACAGTTTCTTAATGTAACTTGAATATGTCTGATCTATTATTGAAATTTACTTTACGACCATCCTGTTACACAGTTCTTAATGTAACTTGAATATGTCTGATCTATTATTGAAATTTACTTTACCCTATTTACTTTACGACCACCCTGTTACCCATTTCTTAATATAACTTGAATATGTCTGATCTTTTATTGAATTTTATTTTACGACCACCCTGTTGTATCTCTTCTCATTACCTCACAGTTCTTCTAACTTTAATATGTTGGGATATGTCTGATCTTTTATTGAATTTTATTTTACGACCACCCTGTTGTATCTCTTCTCATTACCTCACAGTTCTTCTAACTTGAATATGTTGGCATATGTCTGATCTATTATTGAATTTTATTTTACGACCACCCTGTTGTATCTCTTCTCATTACCTCACAGTTATTCTAACTTGAATAAGTTGGTATATGTCTGATCTATTATTGAATTTTATTTTACGACCACCCTGTTGTATCTCTTCTCATTACTTCTAACTTGAATATGTTGGGATACGTCTGATCTATTATTATTTATTTTATTTTATGACCACCCTGTTGTATACCTTCTCATTGCCACTCAGTTCTTCTAACTTGAATAAGTTGGAATATGTCTGATCTATTATTGAATTTTATTTTACGACCACCCTGTTGTATCTCTTCTCATTATACCTCACAGTTCTTCTAACTTGAATATGTTGGGATACGTCTGATCTATTATTATTTAATTTTATTTTATGACCACCCTGTTGTATACCTTCTCATTGCCACTCAGTTCTTCTAACTTGAATAAGTTGGTATATGTCTGATCTATTATTGAATTTTATTTTACGACCACCCTGTTGTATCTCTTCTCATTATACCTCACAGTTCTTCTAACTTGAATATGTTCGGATACGTCTGATCTATTATTATTTAATTTTATTTTATGACCACCCTATTGTATACCTTCTCATTGCCACTCAGTTCTTCTAACTTGAATAAGTTGGGATATGTCTGATCTATTATTGAATTTTATTTTACGATCACCCTGTTGTATCTCTTCTCATTGCCACTCAGTTCTTCTAACTTGAATATGTTGGGATATGTCTGATCTATTATTGAATTTTATTTTACGACCACCCTGTTGTATCTCTTCTCATTACCTCAGAGTTCTTCTAACTTGAATATGTTGGGATATGTCAGATCTATTATTGAAATTTATTTTACGACCACCCTGTTGTATCTCCTCTCATTGCCACTCAGTTCTTCTAACTTGAATATGTTGGGATATGTCAGATCTATTATTGAATTTTATTTTACGACCACCCTGTTGTATCTTTTCTCATTACCTTTTATGATAAACGGAAATCTAGGAGACTCAAGCAGCGCTGTGTGCTATTTTGTCATTCTCTTGTTGATAGGTGTCAAACTGTTCATAATTACTTTCTATTTTATTATCATAATGTCCCTTCCCCCCCCCCCCCCCCNAATGTCCCCCCCCCCCCCATATCTCCAAATTGATGATTAAGATAAATGAAGATCTAAATCTATATATAAGGTTGAATTTTGTTAAGTATAAGGCACCAAATTAGGTGAACAATTGATTCTCTCTTATAAGATAACCAAATTTGGCAATAGCTATTATTGTTATGTACGCCAATGTCTTGTTGTAATATTAATTGATGTAAATCGGTTTCGCACTGGGCATTTGTTTACAAAAGAGGTGATGAGGTGAAAACTTGTTTACAAAAGAGGTGATGAGGTGAAAACTTGTTTACAAAAGAGGTGATGAGGTGAAAACCTGTTTACAAAAGAGGTGATGAGGTGAAAACCTGTTTACAAAAGAGGTGATGAGGTGAAAACCTGTTTACAAAAGAGGTGATGATACTTCATCCATAACGAACAGAACAGAAAGTGGGGAAACTCTCTAAATTTAACCCATGATGCGGTTTGGCAGTGAAACTCTAGCGCTAGTGATATCAAACGGTATGGGAGCAGTTCAGGGTTGGGGATGCACCTCCCATGTGACAAGTTTTTTTTTTAAATTTTGTTTTAAACTCGCTTTTTTATTGGCCGTCATGGGTCAATGTTGGACGGTTATACATAAGCAATAGAGGTATACCGTAAAAATGTTTCCTAACCTCTCTTGGATAGCAGAAATTCATGCCTCATTACTCCTGCCCGGTACCAAATCTTTCAGGGTTTGTTATCAGCATCTGATATAATTATCCGATTGATTTATCAATGGCCGCGAAATTGATTTTTCCGTTTTAAATAGTTACCTACTTATTTTTTCTTTTAAAATAAATCCTCAAATATAATTATATCTTTAAATTAAATTCATTTAAATCTTGAACATAGATGAAATTT
This sequence comes from Pachypsylla venusta, assembly GCA_012654025.1. Taxonomy (NCBI): domain Eukaryota; kingdom Metazoa; phylum Arthropoda; class Insecta; order Hemiptera; family Aphalaridae; genus Pachypsylla; species Pachypsylla venusta. The sequence goes on from CM022875.1 coordinate 41,674,095, forward strand.
TCATTAAGATTTTTTTTATGTCCCCATTCAAAGGCTCCCACTCTTTATTCTACCACTAAACGCCCTCTAGCGGCGACTCACATGTAACTGCATATCCCTTCTATTCGTTATGCTTCAGCTATTGACTCTGATTTCATAAGCAATTTAAGATCAGGTTGTAACAGATCAGCAAAGACAGAATTTTGATTTATTCACAGCACTAAAAGATTTTAACTCCATGGTTTTTCTTCAAATGTCTTTTTGTCTGTATCGTACCACAAAATCGCTCGAACCCCTAGTCCGAATTTGATTAAACTTGGTGTGGACATTCATGACATTAACAGATATGGCTGATTTTGGGCAATCAGGAGCCTTTGAACTTGAGTACGATTTTATCCCAAAATTTGATGTTTATATTTCAAAGCACGAATACGTCGGTTTTTAGAGCGAATAAAAATATCCGTTTGTCCGCCGTGAATAGTATTTTTCTACTTCACGTTGACGAAATCAATGAAATGTGGTATTTACTTTGGTCCCCATTTGAAGTTTAGCTGGTCCTCGAAGATCAGTCAGTCATATACGAGTCAGTCAGTCATATCAGTAAGTCATTTAACATCAGTCAGTCATATACGAGGAATGAATTATATTGGTAATGATTTATTTTGGTTTATTAAATACCCCCCCTCAAAATTTGATATTATACGTTTCAAGGTACGTATTAGAAATATTAGATCCAAAAATCGAATAAAAAAATCCGTTTGTCCTCCGTACGCCGTGATGGACGCTTTTGTCGCTTAGCGTTGACCGATTTGTATGAAATTGGTATGTAGGTTCCATCTGGGCTCTAATTGTGCCTCGAAACTTTTGGGTGCAATCGAATATACTCTTGGCGATTTTTGCCGATTTTTAGCGGTTTTCAGTATTGCTGTCTGAAAGGAGAATGGTATAAGAGCTAAAGATTTGAAATTTTGTATATATGTCATATTTGGGGTCTCAGTTAGCTCCAAAAAATTTGGGCTCAATCAAATACGAGTATACTGCTGGCGTTTTTACCGTTTTAAAGCGGTTTTCATTAATCCTGTCTTAAAAGAGAATGGTAAGCGGTTTTCAGTATTGCTGTTTAAAAGAAGAATGGCAAGAGCTAGAGATTTGAAATTTTGTATATATGTCATATTTGGGGTCTCAGTTAGCTCCAAAAAATTTGGGCTCAATCAAATACGAGTATACTGCTGGCGGGTTTTACCGTTTTAAAGCGGTTTTCATTAATCCTGTCTTAAAAGAGAATGGTAAGCGGTTTTCAATGTTGCTGTTTAAAAGGAGAATGGTAAGAGCTAGAGATTTGAAATTTTGTATATATGTCATATTTGGGGTCTCAGTTAGCTCCGAAACATTTGGGCTCAATCAAATACGAGTATACTGCTGGCGGGTTTTACCGTTTTAAAGCGGTTTTCATTAATCCTGTCTTAAAAGAGAATGGTAAGCGGTTTTCAATGTTGCTGTTTAAAAGGAGAATGCTAAGAGCTAGAGATTTGAAATTTTGTATGTATGTCATATTTGGGGTTTCAGTTAGCTCCAAAACATTTGGGCTCAATCAAATACGAGTATACTGCTGGCGGTTTTTACCGTTTTAAAGCGGTTTTCATGAATCCTGTCTTAAAAGATAATGGTAAGAGTCAGAGACTTCAAATTTAGTAGGTATGTCAAATTTAGGGTCTAATTACCCCCCAGATTTGGAATCGTCACGATTTTTTCCCCTCCCCCCCCCAAAAAAAAATAATAAACCCACATGTGTCACATTTTTGTTGAATTTTTAGTCATTTCCTCTAGAAAATAATCTTTCCTGTGTGTCGCAAAGTGATTTGTTCTAAACAATAGAATGAATGAAGTTCATCCAAATTGTTAATGATTCTCGCCAAATCATTTCAAGGAAGACAACATGAGTTCAGATTTGATATTTCTTCTGAAATAGCAAGTTGGATGACCTCAAGGCCGTTTCTTATTCCTCAACACAAATTGTTCATTTCGCTTCCTTGAACTCTTCTTCTAGTAAAATTCTTCAAGTGCGACAGAAAATTCTTTTCTTTTTACAAAAACCGCATCCATCATCGATTGACATTGCTAAGATCATTATACAGGGCGCAAAAAAAGTTTGTCATTAGGATTGGTTGGAATTAACAAAACTGATCACTGCCGTTCTCCAGGATTCCGTTCATGTATCTTATTGTTGCTCTCTGGTATTCCGCTCATGTAGTCTAACTGTCTCTCTAGGATTCGCTTCACACTATGTCACCATTTTTCCCTAGGATTCCGTTCATGAACTTTCTAGAATTCTGTCTAGGTACTCTAGGTAGTAATTTTCACTGTTGTTCTCTGATATTCCGCTCATGTAGTCCAACTGTTTCTCTCTAGGATTCGCTTCACACTATGTCACCATTGTTCCCTAGGATTCCGTTCATGGACTTTCTAGAATTCTGTCTAGGTACTCTAGGTAGTAATTGTCACTGTTGCTCTCTGGTATTCCGCTCATGTAGTCCAACTGTTACACTCTAGGATTCGCTTCGCACTATGTCACCATTGTTCCCTAGGATTCCGTTCATGAACTTTCTAGAATTCCGTCCAGGTGGTGTCACTGTTGCTCTCTGGTATTCCGCTCATGTAGTCCAACTGTTACTCTCTAGGATTCGCTTCACACTATGTCACCATTGTTCCCTAGGATTCCGTTCATGAACTTTCTAGAATTCCGTCCAGGTGGTATCACTGTTGCTCTCTGGTATTCCGGTCATGTAGTCTCAATGTTACTCTCTAGGATTCGCTTCACACTATGTCACCATTGTTCCCTAGGATTCCGTTCATGAACTTTCTAGAATTCCGTCCAAGTGGTGCCACTGTTGCTCTCTGGTATTCCGCTCATGTAGTCCAACTGTTATTCTCTAGGATTCGCTTCACACTATGTCACCATTGTTCCCTAGGATTCCGCTCATGAACTTTCTAAAATTCCGTTCAGGTAGTGTCACTGTTGCTCTCTGGTATTCCGCTCATGCAGTCTAACTGTTATTCTCTAGGATTCGCTTCACACTATGTCACCATTGTTCCCTAGGATTCCGCTCATGAACTTTCTAAAATTCCGTTCAGGTAGTGTCACTGTTGCTCTCTGGTATTCCGCTCATGCAGTCTAACTGTTATTCTCTAGGATTTGCTTTACACTATGTCACCATTGTTCCCTAGGATTCCGTTCATGAACTTTCTAAAATTCCGTCCAGGTAGTGTCACCGTTGCTCTCTGATATTCCGCTCATGTAGTCTAACTGTTTCTCTCTAGGATTCCGTTCAGATTATGTCACTGTTGTTTCCCAGGATTCCGCTCTTGTCATTCTTGTCTCACAGTTGTCCTAGATATTCTTTCACTGGTGTCCTTTAGGTATCCTTTCAGAGTGTCTCAATGTTGCTCTCTATAGGATTTTCTTCAGGGATTCTCACTGTTGCTCTCCAGGATTCTCTTCAGGGATTCTCACTGTTGCTACTTAGGATTTCGTTAATAGTTTTGTTAAAAGTTCGAAAAAAAGATCTATTAATACTCTTGTTTCTATTTTCTTTGTTTTGTGTTGGTTATTCCAAGTTTTTTTCTCTTCTCTGTATATTATCAGATGTAATTTCTACTGGTTTTGTCTTTTTCCAATAAAGAAATTCTTACAACATAATTCGGATTATGATGAAAGATAAATTGAACGGACATCTTGTAATTGTATTAACGGAAGATCCAGATTCTATATGTTTAACTACGCGGAATACCACCAGAGACATTAAAACTTTGAACAATATTAATCTAATTGCTCTAATGACTCTTGAAGATCATAAAAAAAAGCTTGAAAAATCTTTTGTGTCTTGTTTAGTTTTAGTGTTTGATTAGTTTTCTTGATATATTACTAGGAAAAAATAGTTTCATGCTTTTGTGAAATGTGTTTATGTCTTTTGCATGATGGTCTCTCATAGCATTAGTATGATTGTTATTAAAAATACAAGAATGAAATGTACGACTAATTAGTTTTGTGAACTGTAGACCTCTTTTTTTTATATATATTTTTTTTGCTTAACGTCTCTTTAACATCTATACTATAGGTCATTTGGGACGAGGGTTCTACCCTCCATTCGCTGGAAACTTGCAGACCAGCTACCCACATTGACCACACCCTGCCTGGGATGGGCCGAAAAAAATAGCAAGAATCTCGAGGGCGCGAACCCACGTGGACACCCACATGGAACAACCTCGCTGGACGTTAGTAGTAGTATAAATTTATAGAACACATACATATTATTCCATATTTCAGCATTTTTGAGTAATCGACTTGAAGTAATGGATCATTCAATTTGGGTTTTCCAGATTTCCCTTTATCATTGTGTTCGATGTTAATAGTCGTGTGTGGTGTGTAAGAGACTGCAGTCTGAAATAAATTTTGTTGAATTTTTTATTTGTAGTCTCAATTCTATTCTTGGGCATTATTAATAGTTTTAGTTCCGTACAACACGTTGGAAAAGAAGAAATTGGATATTGTCTGTTTTATTCCATTCCATCAGGTCAGGTGGTCTCAGCCGGAAATGAGGATCTGAACCCTCAAGTAATCTTAATATATAAATCAGAAATTTGTGTGTACCTATGAGGGGTTGTCTGTTACAATACCACAGCCCAAACGGTAGCAGATAGAGAAAAATTGATGGGAATGGACCTCCCCCAAAATCATGGTCTACGATCCCAGGAAAATTATCAGAACTAAAATATGTCAAACCGTTTTCGAGTTACGGCCAAATTTCTAATTTCTTCTCCAAAATCGGACAGTCACGGTCCGATATCTTAAATTTTGTCGCGACAACATATCAACTCAAAGCGAGAAAGTTTTAGGTGGCTATGTAGTCCTTATTTTAGGACATTTTCTGCAAAGGTGTGGCCAGCCATTCCAGAGTTACGAGTTCGAAACCGGGAACNCCCCCCCCCCCCCCAATTTTCATTCTCCTTGGAAAACAAAGATAGCAACATAAGAATCGTAGCGAAGCACGGGCGAAACAGCTAATTTCTTATAAGCTCAAATATGATTCCTTTTTTATGGCAAGAATTCTTGGGTTTTACTCCGTTCTGATCCGTTTTGACTCAAGACACTAAACCTATATCTAGAACATTTATTCTCTTTTATGCTGTGCAGTGTTTGTGTTATTGTTTCCCCACTTCCAACTTGACGTCGCATGTTCTAATTAGCCTTACCGTCATAAACTGCACTTATATCCTAATTGATGGTGACAGCTTCATTTTTATAAAAGTCGGGATCTTGAAGAAACTGCAGGAACTCTCCAATTAATACTGACAAATAACTCAAAGGGTTACTTACATGTGTTTCTATGTTCTCTACAAGTTCATCTAATTTATTCTGCCAGGCTAACACAGAATGACGGGCCTACAGCATTGAAACTCAGCATTTTCTAGATGGAATCTTCACATCAAAGGTTGATTGACAGCTTCATTTTTATAAAAGTCGGGATCTTGAAGAAACTGCAGGAACTCTTCAATTAATACTGACAAATAACTCAAAGGGTTACTTACATGTGTTTCTATGTTCTCTACGAGTTTATCTCGTAGAGATGAACTCGTAGGAACACTGAATTACAGGCCTACAACATTGAAACTCAGCATTTCTCTGAAGAAAATCCTCGGAATCCTAGGGAACAATGGTGACATAGTGTGAAGCGAACCCTAGAGAGAAACAATAAGATACGTGAACTCCAGTAAACTTTTTTTTTTAATTTGGCTTAACGTCTCTTTAACATCTGATATTGGTCATTCAAGACGGGGGTTTCACCCTCCATTCGTTGAAACTGGCAAACCTGCGTTATGGATGAAGTATACCCACATTGACCTCACCCAGCCTGGGTTGGGCCGGAAAATTAGCCAGCATCACGAAGGCGCACGTGGACACTAACATGGAACAACCTCGCTGGACGTTGCTTAACTTCAGTGATCAAACGGGAACTGGTGTATTCAACGTGCCATAGACGCTGGCATACAAGCTTTATTTGCTTAATAACTCTTCACTTATTTCATGACGTCATTTTATTCAGATGTTAGTAATACTCTCGGAGAAATCATTAATAATGTTGTAAACATCTTTCAATACTCAGTATGAAAACCAACAATTAGACTTCAAATGAACAATTATAGTATTGTTAACAGTTTACGAGTAAAGAGTCAAGTCAGAGAGAAGTGTCATTAATTCTAATTCCATCAACTTCTGTTCAGACCATTTTAACTCAAAAGACCCCAAACTACGATGGTACTTATATTCAGATTTTTATTGGTCAATGCAGGGTTTACATCTTTAACGGATTTAAAGCGATTGCATTACTGTAATCTGGAAAACTTGAGAATTGCCTTTTGGAAAAAATTCAAATCTGAGGATATATTATTATTTTTATTTCAATTTCATTAAATACCTCCTTTCGTCTAGAATCAAAACTATTGTATTTGATCGTCGCAATCAATTTTGGCGATTTTTTTTATATGTAGGTATATATTTATTCATATAAGACATGTTCTTAATCAATAATATCAGGATGCATTTGATATCCCCGCACTATTAACAACGTGACACTGATAGTCTGCTATCAGATACAAATTTGATACAAATCGAAATGTTTTTTGTGGAATCGCGAAACTCTTATAGATCGACCTATAAAAGTTCAATTAGAGAAAAAGTCAAGATTTTAATTGACAAAATGTTGCGTACATAATTAAAGCAATGAGGTCACTATACTTAATTATTCACGTTCTTCGATACAACTTACATATACAGGGTGTTACTATTAATAAAAAAAAATGGCGTAGTATATTATATTTGTATTATATGTATATTTATTCATATACATATAATATATATATATATAATTAACTGTGGAAGAGTTCCTGAGGCGCTAAAAGTTTAGTGTTTTTGTTTTCCCTAATGTATTTACACTTCCCACGTTGGCTTTATCATCCTTGTGCTCAGTTTCATTTTCCAGTTTTTTCTTTTATTTTTTCCATATTGGTTATGTCGTTACATCGATCTTTTTTCTTTGTTTAGCTACTGAATGTTTTTTTGTTTTTTTTTAAAAAAAAAATACATATAGGTATTTTCTCTTTGTTAAGCAAGTCACTGAATTTAAGCAAAATCCAGCTAGGTTGTACCATGTGGGTGTCTATATTTTTCCGGCCCAACCCAGGCTGGGTGAGGTTAATGTAGGTAGCTGGTTTGCATGTTTCCAGCGAATGGAGGGTAAAACCTCCGTCTTGAATGACCAATAGATGTTACAGAGACGTTAAGCCAAATTAAAAAAAAAAAATCTCATTTCATCAAAGCTTCCTCACCCAATAGTCTTTGGAATTCGTAAATTTTAGGTGACAGATGGTTCTAAATATATTTTCCCATCCACCCAGTATTGCTACAAATCGAAATAGACAATAATACCTTCAAGTTAGTTTGTTCTTTTCCAAACTTTTTTATAAAACAGATTTGTGAATATCTTAAACAATCCATTTTTTCTTCTTCTTTCTTTTAACTTATCGTTTCTTTCTGATTAGGCAAATCGATAGATATTGTTGCAAAAGTCACGATTTTTGATTTTATAAAATATTATTCACTTTTTTTTTTTTTTTCAAAATGTAAAAATTTCTTGTGTTTGAAATTCTATTTAACCTATAAATCATAGAATCACTATTTATATTGGTAAGGGTAGATTGCGTTTTGATTTGAGTCATAATTTCAACAAACATGAATGCCCTTGGACATTTTTTTCACTTTAAACTTTCTTGTTACATATTATTACTTTTACTACAAGAACGAATAGGAGATTTGCATCTAGGTTGAAAACATCGATATTATACTAATAGTGGGTTGAACTTTGTATGTTTTTTTTAAAAAATATTTGTAATGAAATATTTAAATGAATAGACACGTACCGAATGAATAGAAATCCTTTTAGATTTAGAACTTTTAATTAAAGTTCACGGTAACTAAATTATCTACTTAACTTCAGAAATAATGTTGATTTGTACAAATATATCCACATTTTGTAAATGAATAGCTGCATATATATTTTTAATTGTGTATACAAGAATGAAAATATATATTTGTAAATTCTTTGTGTTATATGTGTCACAATTTTTGTGGGCATTATAACATTATGAGGTACACGTATTTTAAATAATTTAACAATCACTCCAAATACTTTTCAATTACTTCATAATGCGACTACTTGTCGCTATTATTATTGCATTCAATAGTCCTCTGGAGGCACCCCTAAATACAACTTATACAACCACACCAAACAGAAAACCCTACCAAAATTCGAAAGCATACTCTACCACACTGAAGGTTTTTAATGATAAATTTTGACTTGATAGATCTTTTGTCGATCATTTTTTGGGGATATACCTAATTGTCTTAAATGTTATTTTTTTTCTCCTTTTTGTGTTTTCTCTCTAAATACATTATTTTCTTCATCCTTAAAGTTAATACACTTTTCATCAGTCTCGCAAAATCATCTAAAAGTTTAAAAATTTACTTAATCTTATATGGGTTGGTGCTGGTGTAGTGGTAAGATACTCTGGTAAACAGTAGGGCGTGGTTCAAACCCAGCCAACCCATGGAATTTTATCCTCATGAATTTGAGATATTTACCACATAATAATGGCACCCAACAAACTGCCGGTGTAAAGGGACTCTTCAGTCCTATTCGGGCAGTATAAATAAGGGACTATTATTATTATTATAATGCACTGGACGCTGGATAGTCAGTTTTGACCCGGAGTACATATAAAATTGCTCATAGTTACCAACTTTGCAAAGTTGTTCTCAATAGCAAAGTAAAGCGATCGTTTATATCAAATCTATTAGTTGTCTTAAAGTTACCATTCTCGTAAAAGTTTCACTGATAACGTCATTTTGCTCTTCCGCTAATTGATCTACTTATGCTAATGCTGACCTAGATGGCTTTAAAAAAGAGCTCATCTTGCATTAGGTTGAACAGAAAGAAGACCTCGCAGCATCTTGTCTGGTGAGTTTTAAATTAAATTCAAGTTGGTCTGCATGACCGTTAGATGTATTGGTTAAAATGTTTCTTCAAAATGAAACAACTTCTTCTTTCACTAAATGTCCGCTTCACTTTACACTGTTTCTATATTACACATTTTGAGACATCTCCGTGTTACAGGGGCGTACACAGGATTTTTTTTCGGGGGGGGGGGGGCTGGNGGGGAGGGGCTGGCTGGATAAAATGTATACCATAACAGCAGCGTGGCGTTGAACCCATCTACGATCATACCACGTTGAATACACCAGTTGCCGTCAGATCACTGAAGTTAAGCAACGTCGGGCGTGGTCAGTACTTGGATGGGTGACCGCCTGGGAACACTACCTATCGTTGGCTCTTTTTTCCGGCCCAACCCAGGCTGGGTGAGGTGTGGGTAGCTGGTTTGCAAGCGAATGGAGGGTAAAACGCCTGTCTTTAATGACCAATAGATGTTAAGCCAAATTAAAAAAAAAAAAAAAAAAAAAAAACATCTAGTTTCACAGAGAGATAATGTAAACAATGTGTAAATATAGGGCTTTACATGCAAAGACAGTTTTCAAAGCAGGACCGCCTGGTGGTTGTCAGGCGCCAGCGGCGAGATTTCGAAATGCGCCCCCCAACGATAATCAAATGTTTCTAGAAATAAAAGGCGTAGCAAAGCCCTATTAGACCGGCATCTGGGGCGGTCCGCCCCACAGTTTCTACGCCTCTGCCTCTCTATTAGGTGATGTACTCTATCGCGCCCAAGAGATAGGTTTTTTTTAAACTCTTTCAGTATTTGTCTTCTTTAAGAGGTTTGGATTTCTTCTGTTTTTCCGTATCACCCAGGAGGTAATAGAACGAATGCATTTTTTTATAGAGGAAATCGCCAAGAGCTCTGTCTTACTTGGGAATATAATATTAAACTTCAACCTAAGTTTTATTTTTAAATTTCTTGTATGAAATTGATATGAATAGGCTTAAAGTTTAAAGTTCTAGCTATTGCCGTTCTCATTTTAAGCAGGATATGGGAAAACCACTAAAAACGGCATATAACCGCCAACGGTATATTCAATTACCACCAAAAGCTTATTTTGCCGTTTATGGCATAAAACTGACGTCTCTAACACTTGCTGTTCTTGAGATATCTTGTCCACAGACAAACACACACACGGACCAATGGCTGGAACTCGAGATTTGGGCTCTGGGGACCCCAAAACGTGTTTTGGCAATTTCAGCCCTTACAATACTTTCCTTTTTATAGGATAAGGAAGGTAGAAAAAAATCGTCCTTACTTTGCACTTTGTTATGTAAGTATCCCAAAAAGTGTTTTCTGCGTGACATTGAAAAAGAAGCACAGGGTTAGATGATATACACTCGCCGCACTCGCGTTTCACATTTGATGGCTTATCCCAAAAAAAAAATCGGGGGGGGGGGCTATAGCCGGCCAGCCCCCCCCCCTGTGTACGCCTCAGCCGTGTTAGTGTGCATCATCCTCGCCTTGCACCAGGGAAGTACCGGGTTCAAGTCCTGGACTTTGTTTTTTCTATTATATCTTTACCCAAGTGCAATACTTTATACACCTATATGTCATTTTTTAATCGTCTCTTCCGGAGACTTAATTTCTTCCAATCCATTTATGACTTAAAGTTACTTGAGGGTGACAGTCTCACGAGTCGAGTCCTCCTAAGCCACAATATTATTATGTTTGTGTTACTGATGTAGTTATTTTGTAGTAATTGACAGATTTCAGGGGACTCTTGTCAAGCCTGGAAGAATAGATGTAAAAAGTATATAAATCTAATTTATATACTTTTTTAGAGCTATTCTAATCTTTATACTATTTTTCCAGGTTCAAATATTATTTATCTAGGTATTCTAATTCTTTTTTACTATTTTTCAATATTGTAATATGTCAACAACCACCGGTTGTTGTACACAATAAAGCAATAGTATTATGACAATTAAAAACTTTTAGCAGCATACAACAACTTATTCGGAGCTGCAGTCTCATATGAGTAGAATCGAACCTATGGTGGCACTATTGATTGATTATCTTTTTACTTTCTCTTCCTATAGAAGATAAAGTATTGTAATCGTGTAGAAAATATTGACATTTTTTACGTTCTTTTGTAGTCTACTCTGAGATTCGCAGCCGATCGTAATCTAATGTTATCGAAAAATCTTTTATTTTAGACTAATTGAATAATTTATACTCAATTCTATGACTAATTGATTAATTTATTCGAAATATATTTATCTAACTTATTATGTTCAAAAGCCTGATGTTTTTTGTGGTCTGTGAATATATCAGTTTCTTTTTCTTCTTTTCTTTTTGAAACTACTTCAATTCCACATCAGTCGTCCGTAGTTCCTAACATATCACCAATATTTGGTTGGTTATATTCTTTGTTTTCTCAGTATTCTTTGTGTTCGTAGTTCGTAACATACCACCAATATTTGGTTGGTTATATTCTTTCTTTTCTCAGTATTCTTTGTGTTCGTAGTTCCTAACATATCACCAATATTTGGTTGGTTATATTCTTTGTGTTCGTAGTTCCTAACATATCACCAATATTTGGTTGGTTATATTCTTTGTGTTCGTAGTTCCTAATATATCATCAATATTTGGTTGGTTATATTCTTTGTGTTCGTAGTTCCTAACATATCACCAATATTTGGTTGGTTATATTCTTTGTGTTCGTAGTTCCTAACATATCACCAATATTTGGTTGGTTATATTCTTTGTGTACGTAGTTCCTAACATATCACCAATATTTGGTTGGTTATATTCTTTGTTTTCTCTTAACTGAAACTTTATAATCAGCTTTGTGTTCGCTTCTTCCGACTCATATTATGATTTTACATTATTTTTTAATTTATATACATTACAACCAGTTCAAAAGTGGTTTCTTTTTCTCCTGATGTGCTATTCTCTTCTGTGTGAGGTCGTGTTTTTATTTCCAAATCCATATAATACTCGTTTTGAGTAGACATACTACTACTTTTTGGGGAATGTTGACCTCACACACGATTCATTCACATATTCTCTGTTTTCTTTTAGTCTTACCAATTTTTGAAGACTTTTTTTTTTTTAATTTGGCTTAACGTTTCTTTAACATCTGATTCTATTGTTCATTCAAGACGGGGGTTTTACCCTCCATTCGCTGGAAACTTGCAAACCAACTACTCATATTGACCTCACCCAGCCTGAGTTGGGCCGGAAAAATGAGCCAACGATACGTGGTGTTCCCAAGCGATCACCCATCCAAGTACTTACCACGCCCAACTTCAGTGATCTGACGAGAACTGGTGTATTCAACGTGGTATGATCGTTGGCTTAACGTTTCTTTATCATCTGATTCTATTGTTCATTCAAGAGGGGGGTTTTACCCTCCATTCGCTGGAAACTTGCAAACCAGCTACCCACAATGACCTCACCCATCCTGGGTCGGGCCGGAAGAAAGCCAGCATCACGAGGGCGCGAACCCACGTGGACACCCACATGCCACAACCTCGCTGAACGTTGCTTAACTTCTATGATCTAACAGGAACTGGTGTATTCAACCTGCCATAGACGCTGGCACTTTCATTTTTGATAATAAAAGTATGGCACAAATCGAGGACGTGGGACAACACTAAGTCAATCTTTCATTTATTGGGCACATATTCAGATAATACACCAATGATAACACATCCAATAGATTCAGTTGTGTGTGTGTTGTCCTCGTATGGCAATATCTCAATATTTTTAACGAATGACAGCTATTCTGGTTTCTTATTTTCAATAATGAAACTTTGGAGTTTTCACGAAAAAAATACCCCCCCCCCCAANAAATCCCCCCCCCCCCCCCCAAAATATTTGATATTTTACGTTTCAAGGCGGACAAACAATTATTTTATTTTTATTTTCTATACCTTGAAATTTGAAATGTAACATATTTTTTGTGTTTTTTTTTTAGTCAATAAAACAATAAACCCATGTGTCACTTTGGCAGATATTTAAACATTTGTACCTATGTTGAATTTGCCCCAAAGCTCTGAAGTTCATAGAAAGTGACTCTTAATAATAAGAACAGGAGATTTACAAATTCTTCCCACTATATTACCAGAAGATTCAATTGGAGAAATATTTGATTTACTTAATGAAGACATTAAGCTTTATTATTTTGGTGATTAAAATAAAATCATTTCTGAGTTAGAGGCTCTGTTAAATTTGGAAAGAGAAATTTTATCAAATGCGTTTAACAATTTTTAACCTTAGACTTTGGTGCCAGTCATCGCGCTAGTCTTGTAATAGTATGACCAAATTTTAGGTCTTTTTTTGGGGAAGAAATAGATGTTCTCTCAGCAACCTTTATTGAAATATCACATGAAAAGTAAGACACCTTGTATATTTAAATAAAATAATATTCAAATTTTTTAATATGTGCACGGTTAATAAAAGTGACGGGAGAAATAAACCTTCTGTGCTTAATAAGAGAAAAGTCTAGAGCGATGTCACTTTCAATGCATTAGGATCTGTCCCGCCCCAAAAAAAAATTTTTGCAGCAAGTTACGAACTTAAAATGTGGTTTAATATAATTTAAAATGTCTTTCTAAACGTTTTAGTGGTGGGAGATTAATTAATTCACTTTAATTTTAATTTATTTTGAAAAACCCTTTTTCTTCCGTATTTATTGAATTATTTAAATATATTGAACTGAAGCAGACATAGTTAGTTGTACCAACATGAAAAAAGTCTAGTGCAAGTTTTTTTTTTATCAGTATAAGCGTTAAGATGAACGTCCCCCCCCCCCTCAGAGAGGTTAGGAAACGTTTTGATCGGCCATGCCTCGATTAAACTTGTTCTTCTCATAAAATCGCTCCCTAAAAACTCTTGCACCATTCGGAAAAAAACTAAAATAAATTAAATCGTAGTGATTATTATTATTATTATTTTTCATGTTATCTAACCTGTTTAAATAAACAAAAAAAAAAAAATTCTCTGCATATTTAAAAAAAAACTGAATAATCTTTGATTTCTCCAAAGTTTCGTCGATTTTCAAGCAATAAAATTGTGAATTAAACATTTAATAGTGAGTTTTCTCGTATTTTCCACCATTTAATCGTGAAAATTAACCTTCTACTTTCAATTAATCATATTTTAAGTTAGGTTAGTTGCTCAGAAAAAAAA
>CM022875.1:41700434-41710841 GCA_012654025.1 Pachypsylla venusta
AACGCTTATATTGATAAAATAAACAAACTTGCACTGGTCCTTTTTTCTTGTTGGTACAACTATGTCTGCTTCAGTTCAATATATTCAAATAATTCAATAAATACGGAAGAAAAAGGGTTTTTCAAAATAAATTAAAATTAAAGTGAATTAATCTCCTAGGGGTGGGAGATTAATTCACTTTAATTTTAAAAGACTAAAATTTAAAAAGACTTTTTAAATTATATTAAACCACATTTTAAGTTTGTAATTTACTCCAAAAAAAATTAATAGTATCTGTTTGGTACCACAAAATTTAGCATTTAGCTTGAATAGATTATTAAGTAATGCTGCTTTCTGGTGAACAACATTTCATGTATTTCAAATATTATTTCCTATAATATTGTAACAATAACCAATAAATTTTCATTATTTAGATAACTTTTATCAACCTACCTGGGTGAGAGATAGAATTCTTTAGGTATCAATGCTGGAGGTGTCATTGCAACTTTGTAATAACACCAACACATCATAAACAATGCTAAATGATAAAATAAAAAGTTGGCAAATTTCAAATCATCTTCTTCGTCTAATGCTTTAACACAAAACATATAAACGTAACACCAATAAGAATAAATCATTACCAAACATGCTGTTAACAAAGGAATACACCGTAAAAATGACAAAATCATACCGTTGACTTAATTCATTGTAAAAATGACTGGATAAAAGAGGCTTTATAATAAAAACAAATTTGATGTTGCCAAAATTAATGATACTATAAAACTATTGCCGACGCAGACAAAGTTATTGGCCAGAATAGGCTGTTCCTTTTGAGACATTTTTAAATTTCGATTAGCCAACGATCATACCACGTTGAATACACCAGTTCCCCTCAGATCACTGAAGTTAAGCAACATCCGGGCGTGGTCAGTACTTGGATGGGTGACCGCTTGGGAACACCACGTATCGTTGGCTTTTTCCGGCCCAACCCAGGCTGGGTGAGGTCAATGTGGATAGCTGGTTTGCAAGTTTCCAGCGAATGGAGGGTAAAACCCCCGTCTTGAATGACCAATAGATGTTAAAGAGACGTTAAGCCAAAAAAAAAAAAAAAAAAAAAAAAATCGATTCAACTATCCGTTGAATACACCAATTCCTGTTAGATCACTGAAGTTAAGCAATGGCCAGCGAGGTTGTTCTATGTGGGTTTACGCTTTCGTGATGCTGGCTATTTTTAAGGATCAACCCAATCTGAGTGAGGTCAATGTGGTTAGCTGTTTTGCTAACCACATTTTTGAACGACCAACAGATGTCAAAGAGACTTTGATCCAAATAAAAAAAAAATCGATTACTGCCTGGTTCCAACTATTTCTAAGAAGTCCATCATAGCTTCGGAAAAGAACTTTGTAAATACTATTTTTATGTAAATAAAATATTTCATTTATTTATAGGTCTAATTGCCTAATAACACACAGAAATTTTACAATATTTGTATCTAATATTAGTTCAGTAGAATCATTCTCAAAAAGCCCGCAGATTACGTTGCTATGCCCAATTTTATTTTCTAGAAAATCAGAAAGAGGATCATAAAGAGGCGTTAAATTTGGATTTGCAATGCCGATCGATTTTTTTTTTTTTTTTAACTACAACAAAAAGTTTTTCTTAAGATTTTTATTTATATTTCGGTTGCTATTTGTCATGCACGAAAAAACATCATATTATCCACTTTTCTATATATATTTTTCTAAAATTTCTGTGTTTCCTTTACATTTTTAAAAAACTTAATTCCTGACATGATCAATCATGACAATCAAATCAACCATTTGGCCAGATCCCGGCAGGTAAACTCACCGTGAATTCAAGTTTCGAACCCCAAGGTTAATTGTCGATTTTTTCAAGAAATTTAAATGGACCGCTACATTTTTTATTTAAATAGAAGTTCAAATAAAATATGGAACAATCAGGGACGAAGCTAGGGGGGGGGGGTAACTTTAAATTTTTTTACACCCTGTATAATTTACCTTAACCCATGGACCTGAGATACAGATTCACCTAATGTGAAGGCTTTGGATCACATTGTGACATGTGATCACTAATTTTTAGTTAACCACTTATGGAGTGTTTCTTAAAATAATGGTATTGCTAAATAGCATAGGCGTAGCTGGAGCAAAATTATTGGGGGGCACATTTAAAAATAATGATAACAGCGGGCTCCACCCGCTTGCATGCGGCTGAGGCATAGCCGTAGTTGGCTGAGACATGGCAGTAGTTGTACAATGAATTAAAACATATTTATATGTACTTACTATCAATGATGTGGAATGAATTAAGATAAGATGGCATGCAACATGCTTATTTATGTAGATTGTAGGTGCATCTTACCTTTTTCAAAAGAGAGCAAGTTTTCTTTTGTTTGAGGATGCAAACTTTTCAACCAGCACGCCTAAGGTTTCTTCTGCCATGAACTCTGCAGTTTTCTCCCTCTCTATGGCCATAAGCGCCAGACCAACCAGTCGATCTTCTCCCACTCTGTTTCAAAGGTAGGTCTTCAAACGTCGGAGTGAAGAGAAGGACCGTTCAGCTGTTACTGTAGTCACTGGCCATGAGAGAGCAATTTCAAATAAATGACAAATTTTTGGCAAGGTTTCCGGAAGATTATGCTCGAGGAACAGGTTTGCAAATTCAAGCAAAGAGGGCTTAGCAGATTTAAAGTTGTACTTCGAAAAGTTTTTATAAAATTTTGCTTCACTAAATTAAGAAAAAACGGTGGTAGGGGCACTTGCCCCCCATGCCCCCCCGTAGCTACGCCTATGCTAAATAGGTAATGTTGATCTGCAAAAGCTACTACTAAATTATGTATCGTTTTGTTTCATCTAAGTACTTTGAATAGTATTATGTAGATAAAATAATTTAAATCGATTTTTTTTTTTTGAAGTAAACTCAACTAGGTTTTCCATTTATTTTGTTCCAGAGGGAAATATGCAACCGTGAGAAGATGTCGAGATAGGAAAAACGGTAAACACTATGCTGCTAAATTTCTACGAAAGAAAAGAAGATCGACAGACTTAAAGGCTGAAATTATACATGAAGTTGCAGTATTAGATTCTTGTAGATATAATTCTAGGATTGTACAACTCCATCAAGTGTTTGAATCTACTCATGACATGATTCTGCTTCTCGAATTGTAAGTAAACTCATAATCTACCTGGCCGATTTGTTAAGGCCATTGACTCTTGTATCACCCGGAACATAAAAAAATCTATTCGATTCTTCATCTGAAGTAATCCGAAAACGGTGCTTGGACATAACCTTTGAGGGGGAGGTAACTAGTCACCTAGTGTTTTGATTCACTTTTTCTAATTCTAGTTGGGGTCAGTGTTTCCCTACTTAATGTATTGTGATCTTCCTCTCTCTTATTCCTCAATCTTTGGCTTGTCTACCCCTCTCGTTTTAGCACCCTGTATTTCCTTTCCCTGCATTATATGTACATGGTTTAATTCAATGCTTCAGTCTTTCTTCTAGCCAGCGTCTGTGGCACGTAGAATACACCAGTTCCCGTTAGATTACTAAAGTTAAGCAACGCCCAGCAAGGTTGTACCATGTGGGTGTCCACGTGGGTTCGCGCACTCTGGATGCTGGTTTTTTTTCTGGCCCAACCCAGACTCGGTGAGGTCAATGAGGGTAGCTGGTTTGCATGTTTCCAGCGAATGGAGGGTAAAACACCCGTCCTGAATGACCAACAGATGATGTTAAAGAGACGTTGAGCCAAATTTAAAAAAAAAAGTCTTTCTTCTTGTATGTTTTCCAAATACACAATCCCTTATGTACGACCTCTTTATTTTCATTTCTCACACTTCTGATGGTAAATTCGTCATGACACTCTCTTCTCCATTGGTAATAAGCCAAGGCTACCGGCCTTTTTTTCAAAAATGGGCCACAATTGCGTCCATGTCAGCCGACGAACAACTTGTTTAATCATACTTGACTACAGAGTAACTTCTATTTACATTAATTAGTAGTACAACTTTAGTCAAGTATGATCAACAATCGACGAGAAGAATAGAGATTTTTCCACAATCCCACACAACCGTTAGTTTGTCGGATTACTATGGGTTATCCTGACAGGAGCTTTTCGAGCTGTACTGGATTGGTGTTTTCCTAAAACATTCTTTGAGTTACATGAATAGATAATATGTCCATCCAGTTAAGTGTATTTTTTTTTTTTTTTAATTTGGCTTAACGTCTCTTTATCATCTATTGGTCATTCGAGACGGGGGTTTTACCCTCATTCGTTGGAAACTTGCAAACCAGCTACCCAAATTGACCTCACCCAGCCTGGGTTGGGCCGAAAAAAATTGCCAGCATCACGAGGGCGCGAACCCACGTGGACACCCATGGAACAACCTCGCTGGACGTTGCTCAACTTGCCATAGACGCTGGCTAAGTGTAGTTTCTAATTTTATATATGTATAACTCCAATAAATTTGTCGATGGACAAATTCAAAATCTTTATTAGTCAGGTTTGTATTTGATCAGTCTTGTTACGTCATTGCTGTTCTAGACTAGTCTTATTTTGATTTATTAAACTTTTTTTCGTAGAATGCTCATTCTCAGACAAACGTACGTATTAGGTAAACTACATTTTCACCCTAGCTGTAAAAAAAAGCGAGGGAAGGTCTTGTATTGTAACTAGCTATCAATATTTAATTAAATGAATCTCTGGGGAAATTGTGAGACGTAGATATTTTACAAAAGTTTCAATTTACGAGTCTTTTCATATTGAATGAGGAGAAACACAATGCGGACCGTTTGTCGCATTGCTCTCCGTTGCTATAATTTTTGTATGCATCAAATCTATTGTGGCAATGTACAAGGTGTCTCATTTTAAGTGACCAACTCAATTTATTCCGAAACAGTTGGAGTCACAAAAAAATTATTCTGACCGAATGTTCATAAAAAAAAGAGGGGGACCTATTATAATGACCTTGGCTGACTTGTCGCAGTTGTCCTTCAAGGTCAGATGAAGGTCAACTTCATTTTCTTAAATGAGTCGACTTGAATTTTATTACATTTTCGGATTCCCCATTCAATTCTACGTTTATTTGACTATTCACTTCATGTTTCCGTTAAACTTTTTTGCGCCAATTTTGGGAATGTTTACGGGTATGTCAGACCAAACAAAATGCATTGCAAGAGTGATTTTTTAAATAAAATGAACAAACAAGTGGAAAAAGGAAACTATCGTATAGGAAATGGCGAGAGCTTTCATTCAATATGACACAAGGGTTTGTCAAACCAAACAAAATGCATTGCAAGAGTGATTTTTTTAAATAAAATGAACAAACAAGTGGAAAAAGGAAACCATCGTATAGGTAATGGCGAGAGCTTTCATTCAATATGACACACGGGTATGTCAAACCAAACAAAATGCATTGCAAGAGTGATTTTTTTAAATAAAATGAACAAAGAAGTGGAAAAAGGAAACCATCGTATAGGAAATGGCGAGAGCTTTCATTCAATATGCCACACGGGTATGTCAGACCAAAAAACATTCCCGAAATTGGCGCAAAAAAGTTCAACAAAAACATGAAGTGATTAATCAAGAACGTAGAATTAAAAGGCGAATCCGAAAATGTAATAAAAATCAGGTCATCTCATTTGAGAAAATGAAGGTGACCTTCATCTGACCTTGAAGGACAACCTTGACAAGTCAGCCAAGGTCATCATCATACGTCCCCCTCTTTTTTATGAAACATTCAGTCAGAATATTTTTTTTGTGACTCCAACAGTTTCGGAATAAATTGAGGTGGTCACTTAAAATTGGACAATGGGACACCCTGTACTTCTTATTTCTCTATTTATGCAAAGGGCTTGTGATGGGGGTTTTCTATTTTACTAACTTTTTTAATGGATATCGATTGACGTTCCTATTTTCCTAACTTCTTCTCCTTCTGTCAAGATTATTATTTATTGTGATACGAAATAAGAAATTAAGATCACCGGCTGTGTGACAGGTGATACACGACCAGTTTCTTTTGTCAGATTGATTGATTAAAATTCTACTTCCTCAAAGACTGTCCTCAATACAAAATTTATATTTGGGTAATAAGTACTCTTTTTGGGATTTTGTGGTCACTCTAATCGTCTTTCTTGGATTTTCTTTTACCAGCGGTCGGATTCATGCGACTAATTGCTTACAGGTGATTTCAGATTGCTTGAAATAGAAAATTGAAAACAAAACGTATTTTTTTTCTTCTTGGGAATTGACGTGTAAATCAGTAAATAAAGCTATCTACTTTAGACTATGACGCAGTCTATAGGCATTGGCTATTGCGTCCGAAAAGATTATTCGAAACGTAACATCATGAGAGTTTTCGAAACGTAACATCATGAGAGTTTTCGAAACGAAACATTTGTTTGTATATTGCGACTGCTGTTCTATTGGTCAATGTTCTTTTTATTAATAACTAATGACTTCCTATGTACCTACTCGTTTAGGTGCCCCTTTGGCATTTCAATATAATGTTTAGTCATTTAACTGTATAAGTATTTAAAGAAAAGACAGAAATGGATATATTTTTTTAAAAATATCTTGAAATTGAAGTGGAACATGTGACTTAAGTATTAAAAGAAAAGACAGTATTGGATGTCTTTTTTAAAAATATCTTGAAATTGAAGTGACACATGTGACTTAAGTAAATTTAAAGAAATGACTGTATTGGAAATCTTTTTTAAAAATATCTTGAAATTGAAGTGGAACATGTGACTTAAGTATTAAAAGAAAAGACAGTATTGGATGTCTTTTTTAAAAATATCTTGAAATTGAAGTGGAACATGTGACTTAAGTATTAAAAGAAAAGACAGTATTGGATGTCTTTTTTAAAAATATCTTGAAATTGAAGTGGAACATGTGACTTAAGTATTAAAAGAAAAGACAGTATTGGATGTCTTTTTTAAAAATATCTTGAAATTGAAGTGGAACATGTGACTTAAGTATTAAAAGAAAAGACAGTATTGGATGTCTTTTTTAAAAATATCTTGAAATTGAAGTGGAACATGTGACTTAAGTATTAAAAGAAAAGACAGTATTGGATGTCTTTTTTAAAAATATCTTGAAATTGAAGTGGAACATGTGACTTAAGTATTAAAAGAAAAGACAGTATTGGATGTCTTTTTTAAAAATATCTTGAAATTGAAGTGGAACATGTGACTTAAGTATTAAAAGAAAAGACAGTATTGGATGTCTTTTTTAAAAATATCTTGAAATTGAAGTGGAACATGTGACTTAAGTATTAAAAGAAAAGACAGTATTGGATGTCTTTTTTAAAAATATCTTGAAATTGAAGTGGAACATGTGACTTAAGTATTAAAAGAAAAGACAGTATTGGATGTCTTTTTTAAAAATATCTTGAAATTGAAGTGACACATGTGACTTAAGTAAATTTAAAGAAATGACTGTATTGGAAATCTTTTTTAAAAATATCTTGAAATTGAAGTGGAACATGTGAGTATTTAAAGTATTTAAAGAAATGACTATTTAAAGAAATGACTGTATTGGAAATCTTTTTTAAAAATATCTTGAAATTGAAGTGGAACATGTGTTATTAACATATTATGGATCCTTCCAACTACACTTGAAATTTGATTTCCCTTTTCTATGATAAAATTAAAATGTGGAATAGATTATTTAATATTGGTACATGTACAAAGTTATTGATGAGAGTACTCACATTTGTATACATATATTTAACATATGAAAGTTGATATGTTACATCACACAAAATCTAGTCAAATAATAAAATATTAAATTGATATTTTGAATTGTGGTGTCAAGATGCATATATCAACAATGAGAGACAGATCCATTGCCTGATCAATATATATTGATTCGAGTCGATGCAATAGAGAGTACGTTAAATAAATCATGATCTATGTGTAATTTTGTATAGACGTTCTTTGGAGAGTAAAGCAAATAAAAGTGTCATCCTTAGACTTTGAGTCAATGAAGAAGAAATCAAATAATAGTGTGATTGTTGTGCAGATGGCTGCTGATGAAATGTTTGTAAGTAACTTCCACTATCATCACTATCCGTGATGGACACGGAAAATAAGTAACTTCCACTATCAACCCTTCCACTATCATTACTATCCGTGATGGACACGGACAGTAAGTAACTTCCACTATCATTACTATCCGTGATGGACACGGAAAATAAGTAACTTCCACTATCAACCCTTCCACTATCATCACTATCCGTGATGGACACGGAAAATAAGTAACTTCCACTATCAACCCTTCCACTATCATCACTATCCGTGATAGACACGGAAAATAAGTAACTCCCACTATCAACCCTTCCACTATCATTACTATCCGTGATGGACACGAAAAGTAAGTAACTTCCACTATCAACCCTTCCACTATCATCACTATCCGTGATAGACACGGAAAATAAGTAACTTCCACTATCATCACTATCCGTGATAGACACGGAAAATAAGTAACTTCCACTATCAACCCTTCCACTATCATTACTATCCGTGATGGACACGAAAAGTAAGTAACTTCCACTATCAACCCTTCCACTATCATTACTATCCGTGATGGACACGGAAAATAAGTGACTTCCACTATCAACCCTTCCACTATCATTACTATCCGTGATGGACACGGAAAATAAGTAACTTCCACTATCATTACTATCCGTGATGGACACGGAAAATAAGTAACTTCCACTATCAACCCTTCCACTATCATTACTATCCGTGATGGACACGAAAAGTAAGTAACTTCCACTATCTACCCTTCCACTATCATTACTATCCGTGATGGACACGGAAAATAAGTGACTTCCACTATCAACCCTTCCACTATAATTACTATCCGTGATGTACACGGAAAGTAAGTAACTTCCACTATCATCACTATCCGTGATGGACACGGAAAATAAGTAAATTCCACTATCATCACTATCCGTGATGGACACGGAAAATAAGTAACTTCCACTATCATTACTATCCGTGATGGACACGGAAAGTAAGTAACTTCCACTATCATTACTATCCGTGATGGACACGGAAAGTAAGTGACTTCCACTATCAACCCTTCCACTATCATCAGTATCCGTGATGGACACGGAAAACTAACTTCCACTATCATCACTAGCCGTGATGGACACGGAAAGTAAGTGACTTCCACTATCAACCCTTCCACTAATAATAATAATATATATATAATAAGGAATTTATTTACGTTAAAGCTAATGCTTTGTCACAATTCACTTCCCCATGTTATTACTAAATTTGTTGACTTCGCTTGGATTCGAACCAACAGCCTCCTGGTTACGAATCCGTCATTCTTACCAACTGAGCTACTGAGGCTGGTGCAACCCTTCCACTATCATCACTGTCCGTGATGGACACGAAAAGTAGGTAACTTCGAATAATTGATGTTCTTCAATACTTTAAACGTTTTTGACACATTGCTTTCTCTCCTTTGTGTTTAGTTTGATATTCTTTCTGTTAGTGTTCCATAACTTTGTTAAGGGTATTTTCAACAAAGATCAATCATATTAATAAATATACTTACCCATTGGAAATCCAACTCCATATTAGTTATTTCAAACTAAATTGCTTGATATCTCTCTCTCTCTTTCAGTTGTCAATCAGCTTCTATAGTTGAAGCAGTTAGTATCAGAATTGCTATATTTACCGATTGGTATATTGAAGTGTGCTAATAAGCATATTGAATTTAGAAATTCTGCACCAGTAAATGAAATTTGTTGATTTGGTTCCTGTTGTTGCATAATAAGCAATTATTCTTATTGTGTTTGAGATTATTTTTGCAAGGTATTTCCAATGAACTCGGATGTTAAATATTGACCCTTTCCTTTAATCCTCTTAAGATGTATCTGTGGCGTGACGGGGGAGAGCCCGCCAATCTGTACTCTGTTCTTTAAAGAACATATTATTATAAATATTTTTATAGAAGAATCGTATTAAGATAATAAATGCCAACGATCATACCACGTTGAATACACCAGTTACCGTCAGATCACTGAAGTTAAGCAACGTCGGGCGTGGTCAGTTCTTGGATGGGTGACCGCTTGGGAACACCACGTATCGTTGGCTCTTTTTTCCCGCCCAACCCAGGCTGGGTGAAGTCAATATGGGTAGCAGGTTTGCAAGTTTCCAGCGAATTGAGGGTAAAACCCCCGTCTTGAATGACCAATAGATGTTAAAGAGACGTTAAGCCAAATTAAAAAAAAAAAAAAAAAAAAATCATGCTTGAACCTACGTCATAAGGCCTGTTCATTTAAAATTTAGCTGGATAGCAAGTTTCCAGCGAATGGAGGGTGAAACCCCTGCCTTGAATGACCAATAGATGTTAAAGTAACGTTAAGCCAAATTAAAAAAAAAAAAAAAAAAAAA
>CM022875.1:41724203-41735781 GCA_012654025.1 Pachypsylla venusta
GTAGATCCCTAGGAAAAATCTAGAAGAGATATTTCAAAAAGATTAAGGAATACCGGGAACAACTATATTTTCCTCACAATTTCAATAGGATATGGTAGATCCCTAGGAAAAATCTAGAAGAGATATTTCAAAAAGATTAAGGAATACCGGGAACAACTATATTTTCCTCTCTATTTCAATAGGATGTGGTACAAAGTCTTCTGATTACCATTTTCGACACAAATCAACTTAAAGATCTTTTATCAAGATTTTTTTTTTTTTTAAAGTCCAACACCGTGATGTGATGTCAAAACGTTTTTTATTTTATTTTTATGCCACGCGTGCTCAGCTAAACGTGAGACATGTTTCTTTATTTTTTGTATTATGGAGAAATCAATTTCAATGAAACTTAGTAACGAGTTTTTGCTTACGACAAAATAAAGTAGAACATTATTCAATTTGGTCAACGTGTGCAACGTATGCAATTGCGTACTGCACTGAACATCTTGCCTGTTCTAATAGCTATAATAGTACCTATTAATTCGATTCCACTGGCACACTTTTGGGTACAGATCCTTAAAACTGTAGAAATAGGACTATGTTTTCAATTCAATTAATGAGATATTCGTCTTGTGCCTAAAAAGGAACTTCAAAACTCAAATATACGGACTGTAACAGAAACACTGCCTTCTTGAAGCCACATATTCTTTGGGTTCACAGCTTCTGCATAATAGATCTTTAATTACTCTGGCAAAATTTTGAAATTTAGTAAGAGTGATGCTAATTTTATTGTATCCACTATCAATACAAGATCCAGTCACATCTAAATTGCCCTTTAGAAAGGGTTGCAAAAAATCAAGAAAAAAAGCGTTAAATTGGGGGCTTGTCCTTCTTTTTTTTTAAAAATTTTTGTCTTAACCTCTATTTTTTCCCTCTATTCTCTGGAAACTTGCAAACCAGCTACCCACATTGACCTCAACCAGCCTGGATTGGGCCGAAGAAATGAGTCAACGATACGTGGTGTTCCCAAGCGGTCACCCATCCAAGTACTGACCATGCTCGACGTTGCCTAACGTCAGTGATCTGATAGGAACTGGTGTATTCAACGTGGTATGATCGTTGGCACGCTCGTCCTTCCTTTGGAAAACTTTTTTACTTATTCATAGAACATGTAGTTTCTAGGGACGCAAAAATTTCCATCCAAGCGTAGGTATTGAAAAATATGAATCGATAACATTTCGCATAGATCGGTAAAGTAACGGTTTTTAGTCTTGGAAAATCGAATTTCTCCAAATGTATCATGCAAGACGAAAACACATTTTATTCTTTAGTATCAATTTACCACTTCACTGCTCGTTCATTTGGTAATAATAAACACTCTGAGTGGTTTGTTTCAATTGAACATACGTTTACCACTATGTGGGCGTAACTTTTTGGGATTAATACTTGTCCTTCTATTTTTAACATTTATGTTTTTTTCGTGATCTATTAGATTCAAATTGTAAATAAATAAAAAAGGTTGTACGATTTTTATTCGCCTTGAAATGTTTCTATTAAAATGAAGTACGCCAAGATTAGTTGTAATGAATTAGTTTGGAATGTAGTTAAGTATCTATTGGCCTATTTTAATTTTGATTTATAACAAAAGAGTACATGCAATGCATCTGATATGACCTTCAAGTTGAACATCTAGAAATAGAAATGGATAAAATAACTGTCATTCTTTGAAATATTGAAATTGTTTTAAGTGAATTGAACAATAAAACTTAAACAAAACATGATTCGAGTTGAAGACTTTTAGGAACTGTCAGGCATTTAGAATTTATCGGTGATAAATTATCGCCACTTTTGACGAGCTACCAAATTTCATTTCTCAAATACTTATAAAGAGCATCAGAGCCCAGTTGATTTACTGACTGACCGACTCACATATAAATAATTAACGTAAATTCTCGATGATCAAACGAGTTAGCCTTTATGACACGTTGAATACACCAGTCCCGTTCAATCACTGAAGTTAAGCAATGTCCTCGAGGTTGTTCCATGTGAGTGTCCACGTGGGTTCGCGTTCCTCGTGATGCTGGCTATTTTTCCGGTCCAACCCAGGCTGGGTGAGGTCAATGTGGGTAGCTGGTTTGCAAATTTCCGGCGAATGGAGGGTAAGATCCCCGTCTTATATGACCAATAGATGTTAAAGAGACGTTAAGCCAAATAAATAAAAACAACTCGAAACTTGTACCTTGTATGTCTAAAAAATACACTTATCTGTATAATTGACTTCTTAATGCCGAGAAATTCTACCCTCTTTTCAAAATCTTCGGTGAGAAGGTTTCATCTTCTCTATCTTTGTTTGTATCCCAGTATTTTTATTTCACATGGTCCAAGGACAAGGTAAAATGTATGAGCTATTATGCTCTCTTATTGTTATCTTGCACACGGCGTTGTCCATAAATAAAAATGAGTTTCTAGGATAAGTCGGAACAAATGTGAAAATGGAGGAAAACACAGTACATACACACCTAAATATTCTGGATCCTGAGATATTGTGGAAGAAACCGAGGATATCGGACATCTTTGGCTTAATATTTAGGTGTGTACTGTGTTTCCCTCCATTTTCACATTTGTTCCGACTTATCCTAGAAACTCAATTTTGTTTATAGACAACGCTGTGTGCAACCTAGAAATTACTGAACCTATAAAATTGAAAATTTGAGGAGTTATAGAATCCAACCGGTTAATGGACAGGAATGTATTTTGGTGATGTTCTAACCTTTTGAGGGGGGAGAAGCGTCAGTCTTTGATTTTTGAACGGGTGCACTAGTGAACAATGTGTATTATTTATTATTAGAGAGATTTCGCAAATCTGTAATGGTGTCTCCATAATCAATACGAAAACGATAAGCTCATGGGTTTGCTGTATCATAGGCGGAAGAATTTTTTAGATTTCGCAACACCACAATATACGAAAACGAAAATAAGCGTCTCTAGCGGATAATTAAAGAAAACTTTTTCACATTTCAAAACAAACAACACAATCGTGTTTTTAGTCGTATCACTCTTACCCCATAATATTCAAAAAGCAAAATGTATGTATGAAATACTCAAAGAACTTGAGGTTCAATAAATTCTAGTGTTGTAATACAATTAAAAGAGACTAATTTAACTTTTTGTTTTAACAAAATTGTTCAAAATATTTCGCTACATATAAATTTAAACCATTTAACGTACTATCCCCATTTAACATTTTTCATCCCAATAGACTGATAGACAACAGAAAAGCAAATACTAATTACACAAATGAAACACCTAATACTCGGATGAAAAAGAATTTTAAAAAAATGAACAATTGCCAGAAAAAAAAGTTTCATAAAAATCATAAATCATAATAACTCATAATCATAAGAACCGAATTACTATATATATTTTGAAACTACGCGGGATTTTCTGAACTAATTTCCTTTTCGTTTACGAAAAAAGCAGCCCGATAATCTACTCGAATTATCAATACTCCCAAAACGAAAACGAGCTCCGAAAATTTTTGTCATGCGCAGAGACAAAAACTCGACCCAAAATGGTTTTCGGGATGGTTTTCGTATTATTACGAGAAATTTGCGAAATAACTATTATCTAATTCTAATACATTGATACAAAAGACTAATGTTTACCTTTTAACAAGTGCCCTTTCCTCCTTGCTAATAAAACATGGCATAGAAGATGGATGGTGTCACCTATAGATAACAGTCACCTATCTTCAATCTTCCTCCTCAATAGAACTATCGCGGGGTATTGAACTTGTGCGATTGGTTAACCCTTTCAAAGACTGAATGATATTAATTGGACATATAGAGAACAGTACTAAAAATCTTTTATATTTTTATAATCCAAACATTGAATAAGTAAGAGGTTCTTAGATTGCTAGAGTTATTAGTTTGGAACTCTAGAACATGCCAATACATTCTAATCAGAACATGTTGACACCCAGACCTACATCTACACATGTAGTTCATTTTTCACAACAGTTTGATTTAGAGATCTAAAAAAAATCTTCTCCGTCTGTCAGTCGTTGTGTGCCATATTCTCACCTGACCTCTTAATTATCGCTTCTAAAGTTCTCTTTTCGCTGAAATAACATCAACCGCTCATCATCAGTAACCTCATCACCAAATACATAGATACAACATCATCGAGCATCCTACAAGATTCCATCAATATTCTGCATCATCATATATCATACGTCCATATCGGTTCATTAGTTCGGAAAATATATAACACGTGTATCAAATAAATACCCCCAATTTTGAGGGTTTTTGGAAATTTGGGGCTGAAGGACCCACTGAGGGACAATATAAGTAGCAAAAGGCACATCTGCCACGCACGAGAAAAAAAATTAGCTATCGTTCATCAAAATCGGTCCAGTAGTTTTGGCTGTAGGTGCGTCAAGATCAAAGAAGAAGAAGAAGCAGAAGCAGCAGCAGACGATGAGAAAAAAAAGTGTACTTTTCAGAAGCCTATATCTCGGATTTGACTTAACCGATTTTGTTGAAATTTCATATATTTCGTCTCTGAGTTCGCCTCATACGTAGGAAATAATCATTTTTATCCTGAGGTGTGTAGTTTTTCCTCTGGAAGTAGCTGAAATCGGCAATGTAAGCTGTGGCGTATAATATACTCTTGGTAGCTGCCGCATTTTTTTGACTTGGCGGGGAGGAGCGCTACCGCGCTCCTTAATATATTAATAATAATTAAAACAATCACGAGAAGATAAGAAAAAATAGCAACAAACAACCAAAAAAGAATATGTCCAGTTGGATTGATGGATATACTATGTCGCAGCAACCAACGATATGTTGACAGCACCACGTTGCTCAAAAAGTTGTTTCTCTCTATGACCTCTTTGCTGAGAAACCTTAAACCTTCTTTACAAAATGTACCCAATTTTTGGAGTAATCGTCACCAAACTCACAGCTTTTTCCATCGATTAAAGTTCCTAACTCTAGAAAAACTAAGAAAACAAAATTCTCTAATTCATATAGTGGATTCATTTCCCCGGCTGATCTCGGCTCAATTTCTTGAAAACAATATAAATGAGTTTGTTTAGTCTGATATACAAACATGTTAATTATAATCACATAGTTATGAAATTATCGCCCACTGTAGTCATTGTCTTTCCAGAAATTTGCCTCCCTATTGGTCTGAATTTTATTTCTCCATCATCTGAAATCCTTCTCGTTTTCTGTATTTTAGTATTTTCCGGGTATTCATTCTGTTTTCGTCAATCCTTTCAATGTTAGCAGTCCTATTTTCATGAGCTCGTATTAATCCATCCTCTGAAATCCTTTCATTATCCTTCTCGAAATCCTTCTCGTTTTCTGTATTTTAGTATTTTCCGGGTATTCATTCTGTTTTCGTCAATCCTTTCAATATTAGCAGTCCTATTTTCATGAGCTCGTATTAATCCATCCTCTGAAATCCTTTCATTATCCTTCTCGAAATCCTTCTCGTTTTCTGTATTTTAGAATTTTCCGGGTATTCATTCTGTTTTCGTCAATCCTTTCAATGTTGGCAGTCCTATTTTCATGAGCTCGTATTATCCATCCTCGGAAATCCTCTTTCATTATGCTTCTCGTTTTCTGTATTTTAGTATTTTCCGGGTATTCATTCTGTTTTCGTCATTCTTCCAATATTGGCAGTCTATTTTCATGAGTTGGTATTAATCCATCCTCTGAAATCCTCTTTCATTATCCTTCTCGTTTTCTGTATTTTATTATTTTCCGGGTATTCATTCTGTTTTCATCAATCCTTTCTATGTTGGCAGTCCTATTTTCATGAGCTCGTATTAATCCATCCTCTGAAATCCCCTTTAATTATCCTTCTCGAAATCCTTCTCGTTTTCTGTATTTTATTATTTTCCGGGTATTCATTCTGTTTTCGTCAATCCTTTCAATGTTGGCAGTCCTATTTTCATGAGCTTGTATTAATCCATCCTCTGAAATCCTCTTTCATTATCCTTCTCGAAATCCTTCTCGTTTTCTGTATTTTATTATTTTCCGGGTATTCATTCTGTTTTCGTCAATCCTTTCAATGTTGGCAGTCCTATTTTCATGAGCTTGTATTAATCCATCCTCTGAAATCCTCTTTCATTATCCTTCTCGAAATCCTTCTCGTTTTCTGTATTTTAGTATTTTCCGGGTATTCATTCTGTTTTCGTCAATCCTTTCAATGTTGGCAGTCCTATTTTCATGAGCTTGTATTAATCCATCCTCGGAAATCCTCTTTCATTATCCTTCTCGTTTTCTGTATTTTTGTATTTTCCGGGTATTCATTCTGTTTTCGTCAATCCTTTCAATATTAGCAGTCCTATTTTCTTGAGCTAGTTATTGACATTGACTCTGAATACATTAGACATGAACGGGGTAAGATGTTCTGTTACACTGAAGCCTCCTACATATTGTAATCCAATATTGTATATTGGCTTAAGATTTACATTTCCTAATGGTTTGTTGTACACTTTAGATCAGGTTTCTTTTTCATATATATTACTTTTTCTATTCCTTCACACGACCTCGACTCAAGAGCCTAAACACAGACCAAATTGCCTGAAACTTTTTTTTTATATATTTATTGTAATTTGTAACATTGTGTTTATGCTTTGGGCTTCCAATAATGTGTACCTATATCCTTTTTAACTTTATCTTCAAATACCTTTTATGCATAGAGGAAACTAAAGGGTGTATGATAAATAGGTTCCAGCCCATTGGAATACACTGCTCTGCACAAATAACAATCACTGCCAAAAAAAGTATCTCTAAAATGTTGTATTGGCAGTCAATTCACTAGTGATGGCATATCGTTAAAAAAAATATATCGATATATCGAATTTTAAATATATAGATATACAAATATATCTATATATTAAAAATTGAGAAATATATCGATATATCGACGATATATATCGGTTTATTTTAAATTAGAATTTTACGAGGTGAATTGGTAGAAATGTCGTCCCCTCTCTGTACTTTCCTAACCTGACCCTCCCCTACTTTCCAGTTTCCACCAATGACCAGTTTGAACTTCGAGTAAAAAAAAAAAATGGATAACTTCAAATTTTATCGCTATATTAAGAGCATTTAAGAAAGCCTAACTTAGTGTACATATTAAACGATATATCGTTAAAAATATATCGACATATGAAACGATATATCGTGAAAAATATATCGATACATCGGAAGAAAATATATCGATATATATCGATTTTCGATATATCGTGCCTTCCCTACAATTCACTGCTCAGTGGTTTAACTCTAGAGAAGACAGGCATATTAACATTACTGAAATTTGGTTTTATGAACCTTTGAAATCGACCGCAAGAAAAATTGATCCCGATTAGAAAAATGTGTTTTACGTTTCGAGATGCGTAGAATTCAAAATTCTAATCAAAATATCCTTCCGTTCGCCGCGCCGCGCCGCGCTGTATCGTAAGTTGCAATGTCACCAGTTAGCATTAGCCGATTTTAATGATATCCGGTTTGTACGTTTCATTTTATGTCTAGTCTAGCTCTTCAAAGATTCATAGAAGGGTTATTGTTAAAACCAATTGTATCATGTGCTAGGTGGGCAGAGTTTTGTGAAACAGTTGAAAGTGGTCTGGAAACATATTAGAATTGTAAATTAAAACATCTTATCGATATTTCATATTGAAATCTCTAATAGTGCTCTTCCCTCATAGAAACATATAGATAAAGATGGTTTTGACAAATCATCGTCTCTGCTAATAAATTTTACATTATTTTTTGCACATCATTGTTCATTCATTTAAAATTTGTTGTTTAAATCCTTATGTAGGATTAGCACTAGATTACTTATGAAGATAACTATTATTTGGTCAATATTGTTTTTAATCTAGTCATGTGTTTCTTTCGTCTATAATTATTTTTCTTTGAGTGTGAATTGTTTTCATGTCACTTAAGAAGAAATGTGCCCATGTAAAATTATGCTCTTGACGCCAACCTCTCAATGGCCACAACAGCAAATATTGTGTTGATATAATTTTGTATGTTGTCACAGAGTACTCTAAAATGTTTCCTATTCTAAATCTTTTTTAAGCTGTCAATATTATTTTTGTTACAATTGGTCCTTCTTACTTATTGTACCTTGAGTCTTATTTTACGATGTGGATCCAATACCTATGTGGTAAAAAATATATATCTTTCAAGGATGTCGAATATAGGGTCTTCTTTTTTCTACACGATCGCCAATGTTGAAAGTTGGCGATCATGATTGCAGTATGGTAGGTATCTAGATATGTTAGTTTATTCATTACTAAATATGTATACTAGTAGGCTACGGCCGCTTCGCTTGTACAATAATAACATCCTCATTCTAATTTTTATATTTTATTGCTTTTTATAAGTATAGATTAATTCACTTATTTCTTAGACCACCGTTTTTTCTTCCGCCTCTATTTTGCCCCTGAATGATGAGGTTCAGGAGTTCATTTTTGTCACCTCTAACCTAAGTTCCTCTTTGTAAATAATAATGAATTTATAGAAAAATATCTTATCTTTTGTTTGTAATTTTTGTTTACAGCCTCAAAATTTAGTTCTAACAGGAGAGTTCCCAGACTGTGATGTGAAATTATGTGATTTTGGTATATCAAGGTATTTAAGTCAAGATGTAGACGTTAGAGAAATTTTAGGAACTCCTGATTATGTTGGTAAGTATTTTGGTATTAGATTAACTTACAAAATTCTGAAGTCAAAAGTATAGGGTGCGGCAATTAGTTCTCCCACTTTTTAAAAAATCGTGGGAGGGGAAGTAATAGTGGGAGAAGCGTGGGGTTTGTGGTATTCAACACGAAATGACATCTAGTTTTTAGGTGTTGCAATGGTTTGTCGCGCGAGCATCGTGCGTTCGTTGTCAAGGTGTTTTTTAAAAAAGTGAATCCATTATGGCTAATCGGATGGCGTTCCGAACAAGGTATGGTTTGCTTTCCACAGATCCAGTTCCTGATCGAAAAACAATTTGGGGTTAATTTCACAACTTTAGAAC
Organism: Pachypsylla venusta; assembly: GCA_012654025.1. Taxonomy (NCBI): domain Eukaryota; kingdom Metazoa; phylum Arthropoda; class Insecta; order Hemiptera; family Aphalaridae; genus Pachypsylla; species Pachypsylla venusta. Next base: position 41,733,231 of record CM022875.1, read on the forward strand.
CACATTATCAGCTTTAGGTTGTGTGGGGCTACGGCTTATGTTCCCCGGTCACGTGATCTACTTACGGCATGACATTTCGTGGGCCCCTCGCTCGCTGGATTTGAGTCCCTCTGACTTCTTCCTGTGGGGTTATCTCAAGGCTGAGGTCTGCAAACATCGCCCTGGGACCTTTGAATAGTTAAAGGAGGCAATTCTGGAAGAAATCATCCAAATTGATGTTGACGAGTCATGGAAAACTTCCGCGAAAGACTCCAAATGTGCATCACTTGCCAAGGCCGTCATTTGGACGACATTATTTACAAAACATGTATGAAAAAAAAAAACTAGAATACACAAGCTTTCAGAATACAAAATAATTTTTGAAATATCTCATTTCGTTTTTATTTACCAGCTCTTTCAAATGTGGGAGAACTAATTGCCGCACCCTGTATTATTGGTCACTTTAAACTTAATTTTTAATGAAATTTGCTTAGGATTTACCTGTACCTACTTTCAGCAGTATACAATATATTTATTTATCCAGACAAAGGCATTTCCTGTCAGATGGCTATGTCATAGACATGACCGCAATGCCGCAATAAGTATACAAACAACGATATTATATTAGAAGATTACAATTATCCACTGTTCCTTGAACAGATGATTCGTAGATCAGACTTTATTATTGAGCGTTTATAGGGCACTCCCGATTTCGGTATTTTTTGATGGTATCAATATAAAAATGTAAGTTGCCATTTGTCTTCTCGGCAGATGCTTAAATTTTCTGCTTTTCAAGGCTGTTAGCTGTTATTTAAGCCTTTTTCATTCGAACCATGACATTTTTTAGGATCAGTAGCACGATCGCTAGGGTTGGCATAAAAAACGTTTTTTTTTTTTTTTTTTTTTTTTTTTTTTTTTTTTTTTTTAACAAATCAAAAAAACACCGTTTACAGCGTTTAAAACAACCGAATGACCATCAATATTCTGTGTTTTAACATAAAAATTATTCCCTAAAATACAATTTCACTTCTGCAATATGCAAGATTTTTTTTTTACAAAATTATGGAGAATCGATATTGGGCAGAGTTTTTTTTATTCAGCGCGTTGAGTAGTGAAATGAAATCACAAGATGTCGTCATATAGAAAGAGAAAGCAAATATGTACCAATTACAATGAGAGAGAGAAAGCAAATAGGTACCAATTACAATAACTATCGATATCAATGGGGGGAGCTTTTTATCCACCAAACTCAACGCCGTTGAGGTTCTTGCTCAACATCCAAAAATTCGTCTCTTCTTCGCATATCGTCATACGGGTTGCTCTCAAAAATATTTCGGAAACGGTAACTCTTGGTTGGTTCCTATATCAACGAACGCAAGTTTATAAGAGCAGAATACACCATATTATTTATTCTTTTTTTAATGTTTATAACAGCAGAGCAAAATTCAACAGAGTACTCGATAAAGTAGAAACATGTAAATATTTCCTTAAAAACTCAAAAAATGAAAAAAGAAAATAAACAGAGTGTTTAAAACAACCACTATGTGTAAAAGAGAACAAATTTCTCTAACGTCAGGGTTGGCATGTTTAAAGTGTTTTAAACATGTCAACCCTGACGATCGCCCATATCCATTCCTCATATTACATCCCCTGGCAACCTCATGTCATTTGTCTAAACCTGAATCCAAAAAGTAGAGAGAATAGTTGATTTTAGGAGGATCACCGCTACAAAAAAAAAAAAAAAAAATATTATACTAAAGTAATGTAGGATATTTATAAAATGCTTACTCCAAACTTACATTCAGGGCCAAAATGAAACACAGCTCATGACAATATGTGGGTTGGTGGTGACTGGTAAACAGTAGGGCGTGGGTTCAAACCCAGCCATCTCATGGAATACCTCATGAATTAGAGGTATTTGATAAGTCCTGGTAAATTTCTCTAACCTCATCATCATTTCTATTTTCTTTTTCAGCACCAGAAGTTCTCAACTATGAACCTATCAGCATAGCAACGGACATGTGGTGAGTAATATATGAGCTTGAACATTTTAACACAAGACACCGTCATCTTGACTCTTAGAGTCTTTGGATCACTGTTCGTATTATCTCGATTTGTTCTCTTTTGACAATAGACAAGGGTTTCTGTCTCTCTGTAGCAATAGGTTCCCATTGCACTTTACTTTGGCTAGTTTAACTAGCCTTTGTTGTAGATGGAGGCATCTATGGTTGACTTATCCGCTAGACATGGCTCTAGTGTCGTTGATCCACTGTTGGTATTGTCTCAATTTGTTCTCTTTTGTCAATATACTCTGTCTCTTTGTAACAATAGGTTCCCATTGCACTTTACTTTGGCTAGTTTAACTAGCCTTTGTTGTAGATGGCGGCATCTATGGTTGACTTATCCGCTAGACATGGCTCTAGTGTCGTTGATCCACTGTTGGTATTGTCTCAATTTGTTCTCTTTTGTCAATATACTCTGTCTCTTTGTAACAATAGGTTCCCATTGCACTTTACTTTGGCTAGTTTAACTAGCCTTTGTTGTAGATGGCGGCATCTATGGTTGACTTATC
>CM022875.1:41739330-41763690 GCA_012654025.1 Pachypsylla venusta
AGAAGATGTCGTAACAGACGAAAGCGCTCGTGACTCATCAATTTACTTGTAGTCGATACAAAATTAATTAGAAATTCTTATAATTCTACAACTTAGTTCACTAGAAGATGTCGTAACAGACGAAAGCGCTCGTGACTCATCAATTTACTTGTAGTCGATACAAAATTAATTAGAAATTCTTATATTTCAAAATGACTACAAACATCCTCAATAATATTTCCTATTTTAATATTCCAAATATATTTGAAACATACACTTTTCATTGCAATCATAGGATTCTGTTGACTGCATAGTTGATTTGCTTGGGAAATGATACTCTTCCCGACCTCGCTCTTCGCCGCCTTCTACAACCGGCATGATTTTCATTCCGTTAAAGTATTTTGAACATCAATTGGGTGAGTAGATCTTGAAGTCGTGGTGGCGCCGTACGAGAATGAATATCTTGGAGGCTCCGCAAACGAGATATTGGTTGTGTGATATCAAAGAGTAGACATAAAATTGGACGTACAAAAAATTTAAGAGGAGTGTAGGGTATCGAGATCTCAGGAAATTTTAATTCGAATGCGTACAGGTTAAGTGCAACCTCAGAGTCGCAACCGAGATGATGATTATTGAGGCATTTAGTTACGTTAGTGTGAATGCAAAGACACAGAGTAACGGTCACAACAAGTGGCGATATTATAGTGTTAATATAAAAGTTGACTGATTTGTCTCTTTCCCTCTTTCAGGTCAGTTGGAGTCCTCATGTATGTACTATTAACCGGATGTTCACCATTTGGTGGAGATACAAAACAAGAAACCTTCTGTAACATCGCTCAATGTAAATTAGAATTTCCAGACGAATTGTTTGAAGATATTTCTGAATCTGCAAAAGATCTCATGCGTCGATTGATGGTGAAAAAAGCGAAGTGAGTATATGAGAACAGGTCACTTAGGGATTCTTGTTATGATTAAATTGATTGTTTTAGAACAATTATTGTCTCGCAAAGGTGGGGAAAGAAGGATTTGCAAAAAAAAATTGCACTCATAAGATTGTTTTATATTTTGAAGACTTTTTTTTATACCTAGTAGGAACCTACATCCAGCGGGTTTCACAGATTCGTGGTTATCCTGTGTCATAGTAAAGAAAATAACTTCAATGTCCACAATTCTATGATTTTCTTCGCGTAAATCGACAATCGGTATTAACTTTGATTTATATTTTTTTTTTCTCTCTCTCTGAAAACTTTTAAGACAAACAGTGAGATGAACTGTCCTATGAACAGGTGTATGGCATTGTGCAACGTAATCAGCAATGTTTCACACAATTTAGACCTTAGGAATCCATCCATTGAGTCCACCAAACAACAGAATTCCTGAGAGAGAGAGCCTCTCAGGAATTCTTTGAATTTGATGTTCTGCAAGTTTGTTTTATTATTGTCTAATTTGTTATTATTTAAATTATTTTTTTAATTGAAACAAAATGTAGGGAATATGTAATATTATTGGGTATTTCCCGTTGGAATATGTTTCATATTTTTCTTGGGATCTCAATTATGATTTTGAAGGAAGTACTTTCTCATTGGTTTCTATTATGATTTGAGATTGTCTTCATGATGGCCGGTTCTACGCACCAGGACGACCAGGATATTTTTGATGGCCCTTGGATTAAACTGGCCCTTGAATTAAACATCAAAATATTTTTGATGACCCTTGGATTAAATCGGTTACCTCTTAATAACCTGTTACTAACATTTTTTGAAACATGAATCTATAAATAATAAGAAAGACCGCTAGTACAACAACTACCAGCATCAACTCCAGCCAAACACCATCACTAAATGTCAATCACTTTCCTTGTCATATTTTTTACTCAAAGGAACCAGTGAGATGACAAAACATCTAAGTGATCAATACTGATATTATTATTTTCGTTAATCGAAATGTTGGGCTCGTCATCTCTTCCCACTCTCGGTATTGATCTCAGTTCATCTATAATTTGTTTACTAAACTTGGCAGCTCTTATAACTAATGCATTCCTTAATTTATATTGTGACACAAATTTATTTATGTAGGCTAAGTCCAATACAAAATCATTCTGTCATGTGGCAATCAAATCAGTTGTGATAGCATTTGAATTTATGTGTCATTTTTATTGACACTCAACGATTATGTTCAATGTCAATTATTAGAATTAATATCTAAGACCACACACATCTTAGATCGAGTTTAACTTAGATTTTTTAGTTGTTCATTTTTCTTTATCATATCTTGATGGACTGGGGATGATCCATATGCTCATTTTTCCGAAATCTAAATTCCTTGAAATATATTTCATCGTCATACCAGCCTCAGTAGCTCAGTTGGAAAGAATGACGGATTCGTAACCAGGAGGCTGTTGGTTCGAATCCCAGCGAAGACAACAAATTTAGTAATAACATGGGGAAGTGCATTGTGACAAAGCATTAGCTTTAACCCAAATAAATTCCTTTAAATATTTCATCGCCATGTATAACTAGCATCATCGTATTAAAAAGTGTATAAAATAAAACTACACTTCAGAATAAGTACTTGTCTACCGTTGAACTTTTCAATTTTCATTATTATTGACCGAAAGAAGCGTTTTTTTGTTTGTTTGTCTTTTTGTCCGATGATAAAACTTGGTATCAACACTTCTTAAATTCATAGAATTTGCTGATAAGTTTTTAGGCCATATTGGGCCAAACGAAACCTCACGGTGTTTTTTTTTAACTAAGTTGGGTCTACAATTCACAGAACTACGGTTATCTGTTTTAGGAATCTAATAAATTGACAAGGGCCCTCAAAACTAAAAAAACGTTCTGTGTTTTTTTCCCCATCCGCTCTGGTGGACTTGGTTCTGTAGGCATCATCCACAAATAACTTCCATATGTCCAATATGATTATTACCTAATTAAATTTAAATAATCTCGTACAGAGACTATATTTATTAAATTTATTTTAATAAATCATAAATGGCATGCAAATAAAAACTAAATTGAATATTGCTAGCATGTTTTGTTTGAAAAAAAAAAAACGAGCATTATTGTTTTGATTTCCGAACTTCTTCCCTATTTATCTTTTCTTTGGTCTTCCTGGTCCTCCTTTCATTTTATCCGGGTCATATTTTTATTCATTTTTATTACTCACATTCTTCTTTCACGTTTTTTCTCTATTACGCAAATTAATTTAGAATATTTTTCGAACATCATGTCGATTTACTGTATTTGCCTTACGAAGAAATCAATCGTAGCTCTTACTTTATTTGCAACAAAATTCTACCCACTCTTATGGTCCAAGTCGATCCAGTTATGTTGCAGTTATAGATTTCAATTTACCCTTTAAAGAGAGAAAAAACAGCAATAAATTAATAGTCATCAAACATAGAAAATAAATCTTGTAACATTGCAAAACTTGTATATGGAACAATGGCATAGGTTCATGACGTGGCGGACCCCTGTAGTACACACTCTCTTGCAAAAAAGAAACAACTAAAACATGATTTACTTGAGATTTATCTTTTGATCACGCAAATGTACTAATCTTTGTTTTTATTTATCTATTTACAGTGACCGACTTTCTGCAAAACAGTGCCTTGAACATGATTGGTTTACAAATGTCTCTCAAATTAGCAGACTATCTTCTCAAAATGTTAAAAACATAGAAGAAAACAACAAAAGGGAAGAAAAGAGAATGATTAACAGTGGTGAAGAAAATGAAGGGAGAATTAATGAAATTGAATCAAATTTAAGTGAACCTATGGTATCCAGTCCCATTGTAAATAGAAAGGAAAAGAAAAATGATGTCCATAAATTAGCAGAAAATATATCTCCAATTAAGTATGTCCAAGAAACGAAGCAGGATGACAAGAAAACACCAAAAGAGAATGTATCTCCAAAAGGTATGAACGGAGAGAGACGTAGATCGTTCATGAAAAATATGGAAGACCTTGTTAAGAAACTTGAAACCCTTGACTATGAACAAAACGAGAAACGAAACAAAGAAGCAACAGAAGAAACTAACAACTTGAAAAGAGCAACGAGTATGCAGACGATGCCTGTACCAAACCTAGTGCGCTACAAGTTGGACTCAAAATTCAACCGGAATGTTGTCATTGATGATGATCCATTGTTCAAATATAAGAGACTTTTCATATTTGATGACATGTCCGATACTTCGTCTCCCCCATCATCCAACTATGGCTCTCTGTCGTCTGACAATTCATCCATTAGTGACTCGGCAAGTGATTCTATCAGTGAGATGTCACTAGACTCATCAAGTGATCGATCGAGTATTATTTCTTTGGACGACACCCTGGATGTGATGTATAACAAGAATCACCGCCACTATTCTTCATGTTACAATGTTTGGGAAGCCGTTCGAAATAGGAATAACACTCGAGTGTGGCCACGAGAATGTGATGGTTCCTTTGCACGTGCCTTATCCCGATTCACAACCACAAATAGTGGTGATTCAAATAAAGAAGGATTTAATCCATTGAAAAATAAAAGCCCTTTGACAATATTTAAACCCACGCACGGAAGGAAATGTATTGGCTTAGAATTAATGAAAGAAAGAAATGGAAATATTGTGGTCATTCGTGAAATTAAAGCAATCAATGGCAGTAAATACCCACGCTGTAGTGAAGTCAAATGTGAAAGTTTACAATCCAGAATTCGTCGCCTGCAAGTTCAAAATGGACTTAAGACAGAATTGGACAAAAGTCATTCGAGTGATATTTTCTAAAAGAGCAAAATTCAAAATTTTCAGCCATTTTCTGTGATACCTTAACAACGTTTTTCCCAATGTCTTCCTTTATGTATTTATTATTCATCTCTGCCAATGTTTGTTTAAAGTGGTGACATGTCTGAAAGATTTTATTTTAAAAATAAAATAAGTCGATTGTTTAATTATATATTTTGAGCTGCTCAATTCTCGTCCAAAGAAATAATCGAACGAGACATTGACTTGAACTTAAAATTCAACTCGACTTACTAGATATGTTTAGCTTTAACAAATTCTGTTTAAAAAAGTAATTTATTTCTTATGGTGCCAATTTTTGTACAAATATTTATAGACCCTCCCGATTTGTGTTTTATAATTATATTTTTTTTTTCTACATATGTCCTGTTAGTTTAACAATCAATGTTTAATTGGATTCATATTCAGATTAATTGGGATCCTTTAGCTATTTCTGTATGATCAACTAACACAAACCTACAATATGTGTGCTCCATAACCTATCTAAAAAATGTTCAATATGTATATCAATATCAAAAAACCTTACTTTAATGTCAACCTGGAGTCATTTTAGCATTTTGCTGAACATCACATCACGATGGTGGTTTTTTTTTGCTCAATAAACGAGCAAAAAAATTAACATTTTTCCGCCCAGTCGGGTGTAAGTAATTTCATTGGTTAAGTGAGGGGTAGAATTTTATTTGCGAAAAATCGATAATTTATTTTCTATTTGAAATTCCTGTCCTTGTTAATTAAATTATTTTGAGTCTAAAACGATAAAAATAATGGAGCTCGTGTACCATGGGTAGACTATCAAAACTTTGGAAGTAATTTTAGGAGTAGGTATCAAGACCCCATATACGTCGAAGTATTAGAACTCCGAATTAGAAGGCTGTAGCTTACAGATAAGTTACACCTGATGTACTATTTTTATATTCTGCAAATCATTTGGAAATAGTTTTTTATCAAACCATGTTTTTTTTTCGTCGAATGTTTTAAGCTTTAAAAAGTAAGTGTTAAAATTGTGTGTCCCGTAGGAATGTTGATATCCCGAGCGTGCGCCTCACAGGCAACGGTAACTACATCCCAAGGATTCTTAATATGAATCATAATCTTAATTTTAAGAAAGAATACTTGAAAAATTTAATTTATTCTGATTTTTTTATCAAAATGTTTTTTTATTATTATTGAATTGAGATGTAGAGTAATTTTAACAAGTTTTGCTTTAATTTTTTTTAGGGACAGAGGCCCTTTTATTATTTTTGCATAAAACTAAAGTCTATGGTTTTGGATATTTTTTTAAGATAAGTAAAATTAGATAAAATCAACAGTAGTTAGTTATGTCATTGTAATTTTTCGAGCAAGACCTCATGTGCCTTTTCAACTTGAACACAAACTAATGAACGAAATTTACTTGGATTTCAAGTCAAACGAAATTAGTTGCTTGGAAGTGAAGTCTATTTTTTGTATTTTATTTTTTTTAGATAAGTAAAGTATAAAATTAGCACATTTTTATCATTTTATTTGATAAGTAATAATAGCAACAAAATTTAGACATAAATCATCCCTTGTGTGCCTTTTAACACGATCTGCTCAACAACCAATTTATTTTACTTATTTAAAGTAGCTTTTGTATTTAATTTAAATCGTGGTTTAGTATATTTTTCTATAACATCCATCCAAACATTTGACTAAGGTAATCAACATAAATTTGTTTTCTATTTCTAACACAAAAGGAAATACGATTTGGTATAGTTTCTCAAAAACCTACCTAACTGATAGATATTGACTAGTAATGACATTTTATTGATATCTTTGAAATTTCAATCGACATATCAATTTTTCAATGTACATCTTTTCACAAAACCAATATCGCAATATATTCAATCACAATTTTCATGCATCACTAAGCGTTACACACGGTATTCGAATAAACTTAATATATGTATGCTACAAAAGATATATCACATTAGTTAACCTAATTGTAAAAAGAAATACATTTCCACAGCTCCTCTAGAAGAAAAATTGAGTGATTGCACCAAAAGTAAGACTGGGTGTACCTATCTATCCCCTCTGTTCCAATGAGTGATTGCACCAAAAGTATGACCTCTCTCATTCATCTACAAAGTGCTAAAAATAATCAAATTATTGTGTAGTGCTATTGTTTTATAGTATAAAAATTAAATTGAATAAATGTTCTTCTGAATAAAAAATCTTACATTTAGTAAATCTATTTATAATTAGTAAACCATTCTTTCAGAAAGTTTCTGCCTTCTGTAACCGATATACAGCGTGTCCCAGACTGACCTGTCACCCCCTTAACTTTTGAACGGCTTGAAAAGCTCTAGGGATAGAAAAGGACCCTGACCAATTGAATGGTTATTGTGACATCCAGGTTCGACCCCGGAAATATTTTTTTTTTTGACAACAAGTGTCGATTTCTCGAGAAATTTAAATAGAATGGTACAAATATTTTTTTATTCAAGTAAAGGTACAAATTAAATAAGGAATAATTTACCTTTTCGTTTTTTCAAAAAAATATTCCGGGACGGAGCTAGGAGGGTCTAAGGTTTATTTTGATGTGAAATTCTCTTATTATGTTCCAAATAAGACACCTTATTTGGATCCAAACAATCAAAAGTTTATATTTCTATTTTCATCAGTGTCCTAAGAGGACAAAGTCAAATCTCATTTTTCTCCTGGAAGGTAAAAATAACCCAAACCCAAATAAGGAAACCTTTTAACGCAAAAAGAAAAATCCGAAAATGGCCTTTTTCAAAACGGCCCATTTTTAACTTCCGGGGGAAAAATGAGATTTGAGTTTGTCCTCTTGCGGCACTGATAAAAATGAAAAACTTTTGATCGTTTAGGTAGATGAGAAACATTTTTTGGATCACAATAAGGAGATTTTTTTTTTTAATTTGGCTTAACGTCTCTTTAACATCTATTGGTCATTCAAGGCGGGGGTTTTACCCTCCATTCGCTGGAAACTTGCAAACCAGCTACCCACATTGACCTCACCCAGATTGGGTTGGGCCGGAAAAATGAGCCAACGATACGTGGTGTTCCCAAGCGGTCACCCATCCAAGTACTGACCACGTCCGACGTTGCTTAACTTCAGTGATCTGACGTGAACTGGTGTATTCAACGTGGTATGATCGTTGGCTAAGGAGACTTTTACATCGAAGCTTAAAACAAACACCGTTATACAGAGTGTAGCAAAATTAAACTTTAGACCCCTCCTATCTCCGCCCTGATTAAAAAAAAAAAATCCTTATTTTATTTGAACAAAAAATATTTGTACAATTCCATTTAAATTTATTGAGAAATCGACACTTTTTGTCAATTAAAGACACTTCGGGGGTGGGGGGCGAGCCTGCTGCATCTTACATTATCCCCAGAGCTTTTCAAAATTCAAAAATTCTAAGCAATTCAAAAGTAGGTAGGTAAGAGATCCGCAGGAATTACATCGAAATGTATCGCCTTGTATCTTATTTGTCACAAGAATAGATTTCAGTTTGACCATAGAATAGTGATTAGTAAGGTCTCTTCTGAGAAGTTAAAAACTTGGAACAAAAGTTTATTATTAACAAAATTTCAGCGATAGCATTTATTGGACTTTGTAGTGCAATAACCCAATTTTTATAGTGTAGAAAAAAATTAGCAAGATTTTTCTGAGAGATGAAATCATAATTGTGGTCGTCCGACGATCCTACAAAATAATAAAAAATCATCTCTTCAGAAGCATGAGGTCCCTTGTGGCACAATATGTCCAAAAAATCGGAAAATAGACAGTTATCGTGAAATTAATCGGAAAATTCTATGAACATAATAAACATAAATTTCATAAAAACCAGACAAGGTATTTGACAGATATCGTGAAATTAATCGGAAAATTCTATGAACATAATAAACATAAATTTCATAAAAATCAGACAAGGTATTTGACAGTTATCGTGAAATTAATCGGAAAATTCTATGAACATAATAAACATAAATTTCATAAAAATCAGACAAGGTATTTGACAGTTATCGTGAAATTAATCGGAAAATTCTATGAACATAATAAACATAAATTTCATAAAAATCAGACAAGGTATTTGACAGTTATCGTGGATCAATCAGATCGTAGTATTTAAACTAGATCTCACTTTGTTCGATCAAAAATCTCTTTACTTTCTGCATCGGAAGGCAAAAAGTAATCGAGTATCTGTCTGTTAACGTTGTAAATATTTCTTTTAAAATGTACGATTACTGGCTTATCTCTGCTGACACCAAATTCAATTCATATCAGATCACGTGTTCAAAAGATATTGTGGAACCAACTGAAGAAAAATCCCTCAGTCCAAGCGCGGCCTCAATTCTTTCAGTCAAATTACTGCGGTTGTATTTTTTCTTATCGAATAATATAAAAATACATATGTATATATCTAAAAATATATCTTTGTCACCATTTCAGCCTAGTAAAGTTTTCTTTCCAGTGGAAGATCGGAAAATAAAATGATACTATGCCCCATATTTGACCGAACGAAGTGAGCTCTTGTGTTAACACCACAACTTTTCTTTAAATGTCTATTTGTCTGTCTGTTTGTAGGGGTATAAACAAAGTTTATACCTCTGTGGTCTATGTCTTCATGACAAAGAGTTGGCTTTAAATAGGCAACTGGTGGACGAGGTTTATTTGTCACTAGATTAGACTATTGTTGGTGATCCATTGTGTTATAATAAATGATATGCGCCATGAGTGTATTATTGTTATTTAAGAATTTCGTGGAATTTTTATTCATTCAATATGCAAAGACAGGTACAAAACATATAAAAAATGGGACGATAAATATTAAATAATAATTCAATTTTCGAGAAATCAAAGAATGAAGTAACTTTACCTGCGTAAGGGTAAGAACTCACGTACCTAATACTTTTGTTATATAATAATGCCCAATAGATAACTAGGAAACACTTAGGTATCCATCCACACTTCACTCATTTTATTTATTCTACCGTATCTATGTATTTGATACTTTTTCAAAAATTATAAGTATCAGATCCTCAAAATTATGGCGGCGTAGTGGTGGTTGTTCTTTTATCGGATTATTTAAAAAAGAAATCAAAAATGAAACCATACTTCCCTTCAGGCTAATAAATGCAACTATAATATTTGGCAAATGTAGTAGTCAAATGATCAGTAATCTGGCAAATGTAGTTAAATGCTCAGTAATCTGACAAATGTAGTTAAATGCTCAGTAATCTGACAAATGTAGTTAAATGCTCAGTAATCTGACAAATGTAGTTAAATGCTCAGTAACCTGACAAATGTAGTTAAATGCTCAGTCATCTGTATACCTCTTGTCATGTCCCTCGTCTATTGAATGACACTGCCGACTAATTTGCTTTTCTAAATTTGGCCCTCAGTAGAACTTGGTGGATCCATAACCGGGAAATCAAAAATACCGACATACGAATACCAAACTGTTTAAAATAATACGCGTAAGTATGATTTTTCTTGGGTAGATCCATAACCAGGAATATTTTGGCTGATGGTTCAGTAGGGGCGCGCGGTTGATTACTAACCAGGAAGTCAGCTGTTGGTTCGAATACAAGCATAAACATGGGATTTATTACGGGGAACCACATTGTCACAAGCATACTAACTTAATACAATTAAATTCCAACTCGTTCATATAAATCCAGAAAAAAATCTACACGAATAAGAGCTTGGAAACTAGACGGGATTGAACCAAGAGTACAAAATATCAAATCTCTAATACTAAAAAATTCTGAAAAAAAAACAAGAAATAATTCTGCTCAGGAGACTGTAATGCAGTGATGTGTGATATACACATAAATGCTCCTGAGGGTGTACCACAAAAAAATTATTACATCATCAACACCTAAATTTTCTTCCACAAAATGATTGATTGAAAATCGTGATCCATTCCAAAAGTTCATTCATTTTCGGAAGAAAGTTGAAGGCTTTAAGTATTCAGTTTTTAAAAATCGCCTTTCTACCGACATACGAAAAGGAAACTGTTTAAAATAATACTCGTAAGTATGATTTTTCTTGGGTTTTGCTTAATTCATTTTTTTATAGCAGGTAATAGTTATGATTTTTATTCAATAAAAACACTTCGAATAAATAAAGGGTCCCGACTTACCATTTCATTGAATGTCGATACTACCCCAAACTTGAAGAGGTTAATGTTTTTCAGTCACAGTCGTCCCTTTATTTTTTAGAGTTCTAGACGAAGTGAGAATTTCATGTATAATTTAGTACCAATCTTTTCTATTGATTTTATTGAAACAAAAAGGTTTCGTTGTTTACAAAGGCTAACTCTACCTACATTTGTTTAATCTTCTTTCAAAAATGTAGACCGCGGGTCCGTTTTAAGTTTTTAGAAAGAAGAACATTTTTTTTCCTAAGAATTTCAGCTGATAAAAATAAATCTTTTTACCTTTTATTTTTTGAAAATTACTAAAAAGAATTGATTTTCGATAGTTTTTCTTGAAAGCAAGGTTGTTCTAAATTCTAAATTATCTTCTATCTTCAAAAGCTATCCAAAAAACTATCTTCCTGAGACGCATGGCAAATAGATAGAAAAAGTTAAATTTCATTTCCTTACTGCCATCATACTGCTTTTAAATGCAATTAAAAAATGTAAAAAATTTACAATAGTCTTTTTTAATAGTCATGAAGTATGAAGTCTTGTTGAAACGCTGTCCAACTTTTTACTCGCCTTGTGCATTAAATTTATAAAAATTAAAAGCGCGCGGATTCAAATTTATTTTATGCAAAGAGGGAAATAAAATGCGAGCATTTTCCCTTTCGGGGGAAATTTCAATTCAGGATATTTGCCAATGTCATTTTTTTATTGGTCCGAAAATTTTCATCAAACATCCGAGATTACAAACTTGAGATCCCTTTTCAGCATTTTTAAATTATTTTTTTTAAAAAGTTTTAACTATTGTGGCGGTTATGAAATAATAAACCCATCTGTCATTTTGGTAGAATTTTCGGAAAAGGTCGTGTAAAATACCTAAAACTACCCTACATCCGAAGTCAGAGTATTCCTTACAAAACCTACTCAAAAAAATACAGACCAGCCTTTTACTCTTAGTCTTTGACGTCTGTTCTCTAGAAAAGATGAAAGTAGTGGAGTATACCAAATTAAATGTGAGTGCGGGTGTGCGTATATAGGTATGACGATGAGAAATATAAAAACGCGTACAGAAGAACATTTTGCAACAGTACGCAACAACAAACGCAACACGTCAAACTTCGCCGAACATATTATTAACACCCATCATGATATAAGAAATACCGAGGTGTCACTGCTCCACCGAGGTAATCGTCAAATGGAAATCCTACTCTATGAACAAATCTACATCCATTCGTAAAGGTAAATGCATCATCGCGATCGACGACACTGTTCCAAACTTTGTGTATGAGAGAAATCTGCCGATTGATCACGTGGGTCCTGAGTTACCAACTTACACCCAACAATAACAACAACAACACCAAACAGTCAGTTTCCTTGAAAATGTCTCGAGTCGGAAGTGAAAAAGTAAATGAATCCTCGTTATAAACAACGGTAGTGTTTTTTAAAATATATTACCTACGATATTACTTTCCTTTTTTAATTTTATTATCCTACTAGCTGTTTCGCCGTGCTTCGCTATGATTCTTATATTGTTATTTTTGTTTTTCAAGGACCAAGGACAATGGAATGGGGGAGGGGGGGTTGTGTCCACTCTGTATATTGCAACCTGAATAAATCAATATTTATACATTTCGACAGGGGCCTTAGAGACACGGCCATTCGGACTTTTCAGTATTTTCTATATTTTATTTTGCCCGTTTCCGATTTCCAACTCGTAACCCTGGAATGGCTGGCCATACCTTTGCAGAAAATGTCCTAAAATAAAGATTAAATGCCACCTACATTTTTCTCGCTTTGATATATCTCGGAACGTGACTGTCCAATTTTGGTGAATAAATTGTAAATTTGGCCGTAACTCGAAAACGGCTGGATAGTTATTTTAGTTGGTATACCTATTTTAGTTCTGATAATTTTCCTGGGGTCGTAGACCATATTTATTTGGGGGATGGGGGGTCATTCACATCAATTTTACACTATCTTCTACCATTTGGGTTGTGGTATTGTAACAGACAACCCCTACTACATAGGTAAACAAATTTCTCATTTATATAAAATATTAAGATAAATATAAAATCTAAACAGAAAGTCAGTCTGAAAATATTGTAAACCAAAAGGGAAAAAATATTATTCCCGCGTTTTTGCTATTTGAATGTAAATGCAACAACACAATAGATTTTTTTCTAAGATTTTTGTTTATTTTTAAAAATGGCGTCATTTTCGAAATGCAACAAGTGAGTACGGTTGTGTCTGTGTTGTAGGTGATATTTATTTATTTTATTGTTAATTTTAATTTTTAATAATTACGTTCAATAATAAGTTTTATGTGAATCTTGTTTGTTATCTTTTATAGAATTATTTAAATCCTCATTATTTGAGTTTATCTATTTCATGGAAATGTGTACGGATGTAAAAGTAAGTTGAGATATTTATTTTCAAGTTGAATGCCACCTTCTTTGTGTTAATGACCCTTTCTTTTGTTTGGCCTTGAAGGTTGAAGACAAGACAAGTGAATAATATTTTAAAATAAATTGAAAGCAATTCAAATTTCTGGGTATAGTGCTCCACTGTTCATATTTCACATCATATCCAGACATCTTTCCAAAATATGAATCACAGTGATTAACTCTATTAGAAATCGTAAACGACAAATTTTAATTGTTAAGTATTGAGTGAATAAATAATAAATTTTAATCAAATCAATTGTGTTTGAAAATTCTTGGGAATGAATCAAACAATGCCGTCTTAATATGCAAAATAATAATTTCACTAGAAAAATGATAAACTTATTGCAAGGTAAGGCGTTTGTATTTTTTAAATATTAATGAAACAATGAGTTGTGTAGTATACAGAGAAATACGAGTACCTACCTAGATTATTGTGAACTGAACACAAGCAAGTCAGTGAAGTTGTTCATCTATTTATTAGTTTAGTTATTATCTTGTGAATGTTAGTAAATCATTGACCCAACATATTTTCATTTTATTTATTGAGAGGATTACTTAGGTATATTATAAATAAATGAAATTACTTATGTAAGTGACATCTACTTTATTTTATATTGAGTGACCAGTATACCTCCTCAATGTGTACGTAGAAGGTATCCAGAAATTGAATAAGAACATCCCTTTGACAACACGCCGTTTGAGGTATTTTATTTATGATAAAAGACCATAGTATTCTTTTTTGGGAGAAAAGACCATTATAGCAAATTAGTTAACGATTTCCAAATGAGACAATATTTTTTTATTCGATTTCAACATTCTACTTAGAATCTACGTCCTGGTGAAGGGGTATTTTGTTCTTCGATTTCATTGTGAAAAATATTAAACCATAAAGCGAAACATTTTGAAATTACAGGGGCGAGGTTTATTGCTACATCAGAACCCCCAACTTTGAAAAAATCGACTGTAACTCTAAATGGAGAGTTTTGAATTCTAATACATTCTCCGGGTCTCATTCGCATCATTATTTCGATATCTCTTACCGCTTAGGCTAAACAATTAGTATCTTCCTGATCCTAAATTCTAACTTGTAACTCTGGAATGGCTAGTCATAATTTTGCAAGCTATGTTCAAAATTAAGGAGTAAGAGACCATGTAAAACATTCTCGCTTTGAGTGGATCAGTCTTTGCGACAAAATTTAAGATATCGGTCTTAATTGGGGGAATAAAATTGGGTCAACAATCGGAGAATCGGCTTTAACTCTTAAAGAAAATTCTTTCAGTAATTTTTGAGTTTATCGCTAACAGACAGATGCGGCGGGGGACTTTGTTTTATAATATGTAAGGATGTTGGATCTACAATACTGTTAAGGTTTTGTGAAATGTAGACCTCACTCACTTATAATGGCCACCACGACGCCTCGGTTGGCCGAACAGAGCTCAAAAACTAATCAGACAATATAATGACTGTCCATGTCAAATTTCATCATAATCGGATAAAGCGTTTGAGAATTATCGTGGTACAAAAAGACAATCAGAAGGCTAAAAAATATATCATCATAGGTTAAAAGCAATGGGGCCGGTTTGGAACAACTCGCCTTGGGTTGTTGATACTTGAGAATTCTTACGGATAATGCAGTAGCTTCTCTTTGCTTTCTGTATGTCGTTTTCGACCCTTCCTTTAGTCGCCTTTTCGACTGGCATGGACTTGCGAAATGTAGACCTCACTCACTTATAATGGCCACCACGGCGCCTCGGTTGGCCGAACAGAGCTCAAAAACTAATCAGACAATATAATGACTGCCCATGACAAATTTCATCATAATTGGATAAAGCGTATTCTTTTTAAGTCCCTTCTATCCACAGGGACTTAAAAAAATATCGAGGAAGCTTTTTCAGTTTACCAAATTTATCGACTGCACTTTTTTCGGATTTTTTTATACAGGGTGCTTCAGTGGTATATTGGCAAAAAAATCCCAGTAACTCAAATGAGGATTACCAAGTTCTTGACAGATATTCGTCATTTTATTATTTTTCGTGTAGAGCATTATCATGTCCCTTATAAAAACCTGTAACTTCTTATTAACAATCAATTAATAGCGATATCATAGTTTCCGATGGTTGTCGGATGTATGAGACTGCAGCTTTAAAGACGTTGTTTGTTTCTATTTTTTTAAAAAAATATCATCATATCTGGGAGGCTCATAATTGACATAGGTCCCCAGATTGACCGTGCCAATCACTGCAATATTATCTCTCAAACTCTTAAGTGTGACCTATTTTTACTAATGAAGTGTCAGAATTTCTTTCAATAATTCTATTGGAAGAAATTCTAGCCTCAGTTGGTAAGAAGAATGACGGATTCGTAACCAGGAGGCTGTTGCTTCAAATCCAAGCGAAGACAACAAATTTAGTAATTACATGGGGAAGTACATTGTGACAAAGTATTAGCTTTAACACAAATAAATTCCTATTGGAAGAAATCAAGCCTCCGAGTTATCTATAATAGAACTGAGATTTGTAGTTGATACATTGTTTCATTTTCTTTGGAAAATAAGAATACGTTTACATTGAAATTAATAAAAAGTTGGTCTATAAAAATTGTGATTTTTTTTAAAGAACCAAATTTTTTTTTTTTAAAAAAAAGCTAATGCTTTGTCACAATGCGATTCCCCATGTTATTATTAAATGTGTTGCCTTCGCTTGGATTCGAACCAACAGCCTGCTGGTTAAGAATCCGTCATTCTTACCAAATGAGGCTAGTAAAAAGCAAATAATTGTTACACCCTGTATCTCTTCTACTTTTTAAAAGTGCGAATGCCTATTTTAGCATACCATCTATGAGTGGTTCGTGTCAAATTTGGAGAAGCAAAGGGTTTGAGAATGGCAGGTCCTATGATGAACCAAAATGAAAAACTTGAAAGTCTCTCATTGATGCAAAATATTTTTTAAAAATTTTTGTATTGCAATTTTTTGAAGCTGGACCAACTTCTACGTCCTAGAAGTTTTATAAAATCTGTATTTATGTATAAAAAAAAGCCTGTCAACCTACACTTAGTCGCAGGAGTAAATAACATGTGTACCTACATATGCGCTTTACTTATTTATGAGACTGGCAAAACGATCGTTTTTCCATGCACTACAGATATCTAAACATTCTGTTCGTCTCAATTTATAAAATAGTTTGGTTCAATGAATTTCTTATTAATCACAATACCGCATCCCCTCAGCTGTGATAAGATTAGCAGCAAGTTAGAAAGTTTATTAAAATATTGCGTCATTTTTAGTTGACTCATACTGAATGTATTGGGCGAAATTAAGTTAGGACATAGCGGCGCGCAGACTCTCCTTGGTGGGATAACACATTTGACATATACCATTATGAAATCATTTAAGAGTTTAATTCAGTTTAATATTTATGTTTTCCATTTACGTAGGACACATTTTGCAGATTATAAGTTTCTATTGCTAACTTAATTTTTACACAAAAAGTTACTTGAATCTATATCTCTTAAGGTTGAGTAAATCTAACTATAAAATAAAAAAAAAACATTCGCTTCAAAAGAAGGTCCGTACTAAACCTATTTGCCCAATTAATGATATGATAGATTGTCCGATTGCTCAAGTTAGTGATAACAAAATAAATAATAAAACTGACTATGTTTTCACTTGACTAATTATTTTTATTTGCAAATTTCACGGTCAGATACACATTTGTACACCTGCACACGTACAGAAGATAAAGAAATTAAAGGTTACATTATAAAATTTACAAATTGAGTTGACATGTTTCGTCTCCTCCTAGAGACATCCTCAGAACAATCNAAAAAAAAAAATAGTTGTTCTTAGGATGTCTCTAGGAGGAGACGAAACATGTCAACTCAGTTTGTAAATTTTATAATGTAACCTTTTATTTCTTTATCTTCTGTACGTGTACAGGTGTACAAATGTGTATCTAACTGTAAAATTTGCAAATAAAAATAATTATTCAAGTGAAAACATAGTCAGTTTTATTATTTATTTTGTTAATATGCTACTTGACATAGTATCCTGTTTTGAGAAGATTTCAAGTGAGTGATGTGAAAATTCGGGTTCAAACCACGGTAGCACATTTTTTTAAATAGAAAAACATGGATTTCTCAAGAAATTCCAGTGATAAGATGCGGGTTCAAGGGCGTAGCCAGCATCTGGCCTAGGGAGGGGCAGCTGAGATTTTCATGTCGGGAGGGGGGGGTCGATAAAGTAAATCGGTACTTATTTAATAATAAACCCCCAGGGGTAACTGATGATTCAGTTATTGGGGAGGGGCGACCCCAGGGCCTGTGATAAATATCGATAAAGGAAAGTGCCAAACCGGCGTAATTCAACTAGCAGGAGGAGTTTTTTTGTAACGTTTGTTAATTTTTTTGAATTTTCCTACCAAATTTACCAAATACGATTCAACGATGCGACAAGTTTGCAAAATTACATTTGATTGTTCACAGTGGGGCTGTTGGATTAGGGACAAAATGTGGCATTTATCGTATTTCGGTACTTGATGACTTTTTTGCTTCCAAAAATAATTTTATCTAGTGTAAATTTAAGTTGCCCCTTCCGTGCTGCATACTCTCGAAAATTTCTAGGGGGGGGGCAGCTGCCCCCCCTTCCTACGCCCATGTGCGGGTTACAGGCCACATTTACATTTTCACATACATTTTTCATTTTTCTATTATTTTCATGGAATAGCAATGAGATCAAACGGTGAAAAATAAAACACCCTGTTAATTTAGCATTGCGGAACTCTCTGCTTCTTATGTCGATTTAAAATATCCCAGGAAGTGTTCTAGAACTTCTAAAATCATAAAATCTCCTTTAATTTACTTCCAGTGCATTGTCGGAGATCTATATAAGAGATTTGAATCTTCTTGACCCAGAGCACATTTTTAGTTTCTCTTTCTATAGAAGATAAAGTATTGTAATCGTGCAGAAAATTTGGAATTTTTTTAAATCATTTTTCTAGATTTTTTTTTCAAATATGTCGATCCCTCACACTAGCGGCTAATTAATGAAATTTTTATCTTATTATGATGTAAATAGTTCTGGAATACTTCCTCTGTCATTTCACTGGCGTAACAAGAAGTTCTGCCGTGCCAAATAATTGTTCTTTGCCTTAATTTTTTCTCGGATACTTGAACATATATCTTTATGTTTATCATTTAAACCAAATTTCAGTAATCGAGGTATCATTTGTTTATATTTTTTTTTTGGAAAAAAAAACAATGCCAATACTAGTGTCGGTGGTTAAGAGACTTGGCATTTCAGTATAATATTTTTTTTTTAAAAAATGAAATATAATACGATATCCTCTGCCCCAACTAATTGATTTCGAGATTATTATATGCACCTCAAAAGAAGTTAAGGCGGCGTATCTAATAAAACTATTTTTTTTTTTTTTTTTTTTGAGAGAGAAGGAGGTGAAAAAATGATCAGATCCATGCATTGACTCTCATCTAAAGACTGAATTAAATGTAATTTAGTCAGTGGAAGTTGAGAGTAATGTATGATGATGATAAATGATGGTAAATAAATAAGTTAAGGAGCTGGAATGCATTTTTGTATTGATATCTTCTGAGAGTTGTCTGTAACAGACGTTGATTTTTCAACGGGTACAACACGAGTCGACTTAATTTTTTAGAATCTAACGTTATTCTGATGATGGAAAAGTTACGAAGAGTTGTTTATTCTAGACGTTCTAGGTCATTTTTGATCAAAAATATAATTAATAATCGTCTGCCCACGTTTTGACCGAACAATGCGACTATGATATCACTCACTGACGAGATACGAGTATTACAGATAGGTACCCTCCTACGCACAGTTGCTCAAATAATTGTTTTCATTAAAATGTGTCATTTAGTCACAATCGTGTGTGTAGGACTCAGCTCCAGGAGTGTCACTTCTTTGAGGTCTAATTAATATTTCTGCAATCTAATTAACTCGCCAATAAGATAATCAGTTGGGTGAGGCAAAGTTAATTTTAACTCAGTTAATTCATCAGCCGTATAACAAGTTGATCTGGATGTAACATTGTTAATTTTAACTCAGTTAATTCATCAGCCTGATCTGGATGTAACATTGTTAATTTTAACTCAGTTAATTCATCAGCCGTAGAACAAGTTGATCTGGATGTAACATTGTTAATTTTAACTCAGTTAATTCATCAGCCGTATAACAAGTTGATCTGGATGTAACATTGTTAATTTTAACTCAGTTAATTCATCAGCCGTATAATAAGTTGATCTGGATGTAACATTGTTAATTTTAACTCAGTTAATTCATCAGCCGTATAACAAGTTGATCTGGATGTAACATTGTTAATTTTAACTCAGTTAATTCATCAGCCGCATTACAAGTTGATCTGGATGTAACATTGTTAATTTTAACTCAGTTAATTCATCAGCCGTATAACAAGTTGATCTGGATGTAACAGTGTTAATTTTAACTCAGTTAATTCATCACCCGTATAACAAGTTGATCTGGATGTAACATTGTTAATTTTAACTCAGTTAATTCATCACCCGTATAACAAGTTGATCTGGGTGTAACATTGTTAATTTTAACTCAGTTAATTCATCAGCCGTATAACAAGTTGATCTGGGTGTAACATTGTTAATTTTAACTCAGTTAATTCATCACCCGTATAACAAGTTGATCTGGATGTAACATTGTTAATTTTAACTCACTTCTTTTACTCATTATGAATAACAATAAAATATCTTCCAGATAATTCAGTAACTCTCTTACACAGTTCAGTCGATTTTGATGAAATTTGAGGTAGTATGGGTAGGTTGCTTGATGATCTCATGTCAATTTTCTTGAATTGGCGCCAGCCCACAATGTTTTCTTCTCGTGTCAAAAGAATGGCTAGTCTGATTTGGCCTAAATTTTGCATGGGAAAATTATGAAAGATAATCTCAGTAGGATTTAGGATACCCAAATTTATTGAATTATCAATAATTAAATCTGCGATATACGGATATGAAAGTTCATTTGAGGAATAATGTTACACAACTACGGGGACCAGACAGATACTATTCATTTTTTTCTGAGCAACTAACCTAACTTAAAATATGATTAATTGAAAGCAGAAGGTTAATTTTCACGATTAAATGGTGGCAAAAACGAGATAACTCACTTTTAAATGTTTAATTCTCAATTCTATTGCTTGAAAATCGACGAAATTTTGGAGAAATCAAATGTTTATTCGGATTTTTTAAAATATCCGGAGATTTTTTTTTTTATTTATTTAAAATTTTAGTTTTAGGTTAGATAACATGAAAAAAAAAAAAAAAAAAAAAAAAAAAATCACTACCTACGATTTAATTTATTTTATTTTTTTTCCGAATGGTGGAAGATTTTTAGGGAGCGACCTTAAGAGAAGAACAAGTTTAATCGAGGCATTGGCAATTAAAACGTTTCCTAACCTCTCTCGGGGGGGGGGGGGGGGGGGGCGTTCATTTGAACGCTTATATTGATAAAATAAACAAACTTGCACTGTACATTCAAACTTTGACTACTTTTTTCATGGTGATACAACCATGGCTTCCAAACAAAACAGAGATGTCTATTTCAGTTCAATATATTCAAATCCTTCAATAAATACGGAAGTTTTTCTTTCTAAATAAAATAAAATTAAAGTGAATTAATTAATCTCCCACCCCTAAAACGTTTAAAAAGACTTTAAATTATATTAAACCACATTTTAAGTTTGTAACTTGCTCCAAAAATATTAATAGTATCTGCCTGGAACCGGTTGTTTGATGATCTCATGTCAATTTTCTTGAATTGGTCGGAGCCCACTATGTCTTCACCTGCAAATGATTTTTCTTGACTTGCCTCTCTTCGCGTGTCAAAAGAATAGCTAGTCTGATTTGGCCTAAATTTTGCATGGGCAAATTGTAAAAGATAACCTCAGTAGGATTTAGGATACCCAAATGGTATCTACTGAGGTCTATTTATTATGAATAATTAAATCTGCGATATGAAAGTTCATTTGATGAATAATGTTACTCAACCAGCTATGTAATTTGTATTTTGGTTGTTTTGGACTGAAATTTGGAACATAGTGATCATCGCACTTTTGGTCGAGTGCAATTTTCTTCTCGCAAACAATGATTCTTTAACGCAGACGCGATATCTATAACTTTCACACATAATTATATTAATGTCACAATTTTTCTGTGTCCCACTCATTTTCATAAAAATTCACAAAACTACAATTTTTTTATGACATCACGAATACTAAATTTTCCACCGTAATGGAAAAGTTAAGGCCATCCTAATCTGTAAGGCCAACCACTCCAGCCGTACTAGCCAACTTTTGGTTTATTATTTTTTAATAATGAACTTTAGAATTGTCACGAAGCAAATCAAAAACAAAGCTTTTGTTAAAAAGTTGAAGGTAGCATTTTTGGTAGGTATTGGCATCTAGAATCAGCACCCTCAGTATTGTCCTCGTTAACTTGGGCACCCAGTAGAATCCGTTTAATAGTAAAGTCATGTTTATTTTTTTCTCTCGTACTTTTAGATTATTTAGGGTTTTTATTATACAGTAACGATAATTCGTAAACCAATGGTAACAAAACAAGGACATACCCCGCTTTTTACTTTTGTGTCAAAAAGTCATGCTTTTTATATCGTGTCAAAAATTCATGCTTTTTAATATTGCGTCAAAAATACATCCTCTTCAATATTGTGTCAAAAATTCATGCTTTTTAATATTGTGTCAAAAATTCATGCTTTTTAATATTGTGTCAAATATTCATGCTTTTTATATCGTGTCAAAAATTCATGCTTTTTAATATTGCGTCAAAAATTCATGCTTTTAATAGTGTGTCAAAAATTCATGCTCTTTAATATTGTGTCAAAAATTCATGCTTTTTATTATTGTGTCAAAAATTCATGCTTTTAATAGTGTGTCAAAAATTCATGCTTTTTAATATTGTGCCAAAAATTCATGCTTTTAATAGTGTGTCAAAAATTCATGCTTTTTAATATTGTGTCCAAAGTTCATGCTTTTTAAATATTGTGTCAAAAGTTCATGCTTTTTAAATATTGTGTCAAAAATTAATATTTAATGAAATTATTATATTATTAGATGACAAACGTACAGATTTTCAGGTGTGTGTTTGTGCTCGCATTGATAATGAAGAATAAACATGCGAGTATTGGTAATGATATTTCAATATGAATTTGAACATCCACATTATCTCAGCTTATGTTTCCATGATTAGTCATCGCAAATCTATCAATAATAACTATAATAATTATTGTTGTTGTTGTTAGATCAATTTTTTTCCATCACCTTCCCGCAAAGGTCACATTACTTCCAAAAATAAAACGCGTTCTGCGTTATTATTTTTTTGTTTTGTTTGTTGCTGTGACCCGCGTTGACACAGATTTTTTTTAATGTCGGATGTACTTACTTATACGTTTGGAAAGACCATGTGTTTGTTTTTGAAATGAACACAATTTCTTAGAATTGAAATCCTACGTCACCTGATTAGCATTTGTTAGCATGTGTGTATAATAATATGTATATCTAGAATATGCGACTCATTGTCAGGGGCACTTTGAATGCAATTATTCAATTAAAAGATTTTATCATAGGAAATGCTGATTACATAAAAATAGATACAAAGGGTAAACTTTGAATAGATAATGATGGTACAGACCGAGGACTATTATTTACGTAACACTCGGTGTGTTATTCTAGCTCGTGTAATTTGATTAGGGTGGAATGTATTCGTGTGGGAATATGTTGTAAACAAATACGTAGATACAGAATTTCCAGAGCAATTACCCAAATAATCTTAATATATAGATCAGAAATTTGTGTGTATGTACCTATGTATGAGGGGTTGTCGGTTACAATACCACAGCCCAAACGGTAATAGATAGCGAAAAATTGATGGGAATGGACCCCCTCCCCCAAAATCATGATCTACGACCCAAGGAAAATTATCAGATCTAAAAATATGTAAAGCCGTTTTCGACGGCCAAGAAATCGGACAGTCACGGTCCGATATCTTAATTTTGTCGCGACAACATATCAACTCTACAGCGAGAAAGTTTTAGGTGGCCCTTTAGTCCTTATTTTAGGACATTTTCTGCAAAGGTATGGTCAGCTATTCCAGAGTTACGAGTTCGAAACCAGGAACGGGTAAAATAAAATTTAGAAAATAATAAAAAGTCAGAATGGCCGTGCCCCAAGGCGCCTGGCGAAACGTTTAAATCTTGGTTTTTAAAGGTTGCAATATACAGGGTGGTCCAATTATTTTCGCCTTTTTGCAATTAACAACAGTCCCAATTATTTTCGCCTTTTTGCAATTAACAACAGTCCCAATTATTTTCGCCTTTTTGCAATTAACAGTCCCAATTATTTTCGCCTTTTCGCAATTAACAGTCCCAATTATTTTCGCCTTTTTGCAATTAATAGTTCCAATTATTTTCGCCTTTTTGCAATTAACAGTCCCAATTATTTTCGCCTTTTTGCAATTAACAGTCCCAATTATTTTCGCCAAAATGACTTCTACAGCCACCAGAAATTAGCCGCAAGAAAGACTTGCATACGAAGTTGCGACCACCAGGTCGTTATTAGTTATCTATAAGACGTCTCCGTGGCAGAGTACGCATCACACTCGGCTTGCACCACGGAGGTTCCGGGTTCGATTCCCGGACAGTTCAAAAATTTGAAAAAGTTTTTTTGGAATTTTCTACTTGGTCTGGTTGTGTTTTAGGGGTAACTCAGCCTCCTGAGGACAATGGAGTAGCTATGGTAATAGCGCCAAGTGGTAGCATTATAAGGAAATTGTTAAAGTGTAGCTTAGGCTTAGTGATATTGTAGTGAATGTTGAAAATACCTTGTAATGCTACGATGCCCACAAACATTGTGACATAATAACACAAGGAGGTAACTCAGCCTCCTGAGGACAATTGAGTAGCTATGGTAATAGCGCCAAGTGGTAGCATTATAAGGAAATTGT
>CM022875.1:41771497-41786084 GCA_012654025.1 Pachypsylla venusta
TCATAGCAAGAATGTACTGTACAAGATGAAGCTATTTAGGCTTGTGAAAGTTAGTCATAGCAAGAATGTACTGTACAAGATGAAGCTATTTAGGTTTGTGAAATTTAATCATAGCAAGAATGTACTGTACAAGATGAAGCTATTTAGGCTTGTGAAAGTTAGTCATAGCAAGAATGTACTGTACAAGATGAAGCTATTTAGGCTTGTGAAAGTTGGTCATAGCAAGAATGTACTGTACAAGATGAAGCTATTTCCTATTTTTGTGTTGGGCTCGTACAAATTGTATTTATTGAAAAGAAAGGTCTCGTCTTTGTTTCAGGGCTCATTGTTCAACTTTGCCGATTCATTCACCCACCTTATCTCCTCTTAAGGAACCCGATATTGACCATTGGAGGAGAAATCATTTGATCTCAAGTCCACCTGATCTCAATTTGATACAAAGCTCAAGTAGTAGTTCTTCTGCAAAATCTGTACTGACAATTAAACCCGAAATTAGTTTTATACCGTCTTTGGGCGATGTTAAACAAGAAGGTAGTGCCTATGTCCCTTCGTATACCAATGTTAAACCTGAGGTAGCATTCACTTCCAGTAGTGGTAAGTAAATTGAAGTTAAACCTGAGGTATCATTCACTTTCAGTAGTGGTAAGTAAATTGAAGTTAAACCTGAGGTAGCATAAGAAGGTAGTGGCTATGTCCCTTCGTATACCAATGTTAAACCTGAGGTAGCATACACTTCCAGTAGTGGTAAGTAAATTGAAGTTAAACCTGAGGTAGCATACACTTCCAGTAGTGGTAAGTAAATTGAAGTTAAACCTGAGGTAGCATTCACTTCCAGTAGTGGTAAGTAAATTGAAGTTAAACCTGAAGTAGCATAAGAAGGTAGTGGCTATGTCCCTTTGTATACCAATGTTAAACCTGAGGTAGCATACACTTCCAGTAGTGGTAAGTAAATTGAAGTTAAACCTGAGGTAGCATACACTTCCAGTAGTGGTAAGTAAATTGAAGTTAAACCTGAGGTAGCTTTCACTTCCAGTAGTGGTAAGTAAATTGAAGTTAAACCTGAAGTAGCATAAGAAGGTAGTGGCTATGTCCCTTCGTATACCAATGTTAAACCTGAGGTAGCATTCACTTCCAGTAGTGGTAAGTAAATTGAAGTTAAACCTGAGGTAGCATACACTTCCAGTAGTGGTAAGTAAATTGAAGTTAAACCTGAGGTATCATTCACTTTCAGTAGTGGTAAGTAAATTGAAGTTAAACCTGAGGTAGCATTCACTTCCACTAGTGGTAAGTAAATTGAAGTTAAACCTGAGGTAGCATACACTTCCAGTAGTGGTAAGTAAATTGAAGTTAAACCTGAGGTAGCATACACTTTCAGTAGTGGTAAGTAAATTGAAGTTAAACCTGAGGTAGCATACACTTCCGGTAGTGGTAAGTAAATTGAAACTTTGTGGCAGCATTGAATGAGGAAAGGGTTGTATGATGAACTCTAGATGAGCGCTTATCTCAATGGCTTCCACAGATTGTCAGTTCAAATCACGACCGTAAATTAAATTTGCTTGTTTCCCAAATGGCACGGGTGAAAAAGAGAGTGTCCTCATGTGTAATGTGAAACCAATTGTAAGGCGTATGAGTGAAAAAAAGAGTGTCCTCATGTAATATGAAACCAATTCTAAGGCATATGAGTGAAAAAGAGAGCGTCCTCATGTAATATGAAACCAATTCTAAGGCATATGAGTGAAAAAGAGAGCGTCCTCATGTAATATGAAACCAATTCTAAGGCATATGAGTGAAAAAGAGAGCGTCCTCATGTAATATGAAACCAATTCTAAGGCATATGAGTGAAAAAGAGAGCGTCCTCATGTAATATGAAACCAATTCTAAGGCATATGAGTGAAAAAGAGAGCGTCCTCATGTAATATGAAACCAATTCTAAGGCATATGAGTNTTTTTTTTTTTTTTTTTTTTTTTTTTTTTTTTTTAGAAAAGAGCTAAAAACATTACACTATCCTATTGAAGTTGGGACTATTTTTTTAGAATTTGTTTTCAGTGCCTTCCATCCAACGTTAACCTCAAAAGCCGAGAGAAGTGAATATTGGACCGGAAAATAAATTAAATGATCATCTAAATTAGCTGGCCCTCTATCATGTCACTAAAATTGGTAACCCTAATCAGAAACACATTTCCCCCACTATCATCTTGTTCCCACTTTTAGTTAATGGAAACTATTTTATGATACCTACCAGTTGATTGCTATTTGTGATTATCATCGCCCATCGCATAACTCGCGTTCGTGACTCTTCTCCTACATTTGGTAATACGTAGTACATTAATTTATAACCCCTTGTCTTTTTGCTTTTCAGATGTAAAGCCAGAACTCTTGCCTCATCCACCGTCAGATATGGCTTTGCGCCATTCTCAATCCATGTCTACAATGGCCGAGAATCATTCTCTTCAACGGATGTCTTATATGAATCAGCTCTCTCCTATTTGGTATCATTCGTCAGCAATGCTGAGTCCTGCCCCCTCTTCACTTGGCAGTTCTCGAGAGGAACTCACTTGTGATCCCCGAAATTTGCCATGGCCACCTCCCGTATGGCATTGTTTTATGTCAGGTATTGTTTTCATATTTATATTAACAGGATTTTAATTCAGAAGAGACGTTTCAATTTGATTCGATATTTTTAGGAGGGTTTGCTTTCCAAGACACACAAGGACAGAGGACACGGCTGATTTCTCTAATTAGATGAACTGAACTTTGGGTTATGTACGGTATCAAAGTTGGCGGAATACCTATTCAAGTGAGATATACAGGTTGCGGCAATTAGTTCTCCCACTTTTCAAAAAATCCTGGAAGGAGAAGTAATAGTGGGAGAAGCGTGGGGTTTGTGGTATTCAACACTAAATGACATCTAGTTTTTAGGTGTCGCAATGGTTTGTCGCGCGAGCATCGTGCGTTCGTTGTCAAGGTGTTTTTTAAAAAAGTGAATCCATTATGGCTAATCAGTGGGCGTTCCGAACAAGGTATGGTTTGCTTTCCACAGATACAGTTCCTGATCGAAAAACAATTTGGGGTTAATTTCACAACTTTAGGACCACATTATCAGCTTTAGGTTGTATGGGGCTACGGCTTATGTTCCCTGGTCACGTGATCTACTTACGGCATGACATTTCGTGGGCCCCTCGCTCGCTGGATTTGAGTCCCTCTGACTTCTTCCTGTGTTACCTCAAGGCTGAGGTCTTCAAACATCGCCCTGGGACCTTTGAATAGTTAAATTAGGCAATTCTGGAAGAAATCATCCAAATTGATGCTGGTATCCTAACGAGAGTCATGGAAAACTTCGCGAAAGGCTCCAAATGTGCATCACTCGCCAAGGCCGTCATTTGGACGACATTATTTACAAAACATAGATAAAAAAAAAAAAAAAAAAAAAAAAAAAAAAAAAAAAAAAAAAAAAAAAAANAAAAAAAAAAAAAAAAAAAAAAAAAACTAGAATACACAAGCTTTCAAAATAATTTTTCAAATATCACATTTCGTTTTTATTTACCAGCCCTTTTTCCGATTTATCCTAAATACACATTATAGAACTACAGGCTATGATCAGCAGGTCTATGTTGACCCACACTGTTCATGTTTGGAGTAGAATCACGATGGTCTATTTTATTTTTCTGATTTATCCTAAATACATATTATAGAACTCCAGGCTATGATCAGCAGGTCAATGTTGACCCACAATGTTCATGTTTAGATTAGAATCACGATGGTCTATTTTATTTTTCCGATTTATCCTAAGTGCGTATTATAACTGATCGTCTAAACGATTAATCCTCCAAAGTGTTTTGGCCAAATTTTGCAGTAATTCTGCACCACCGATTTACTTAAGGAATTTGTGTCTTGTAGCCTCGCACCGTATTTTGTCTACTGTTTGCCTCACTAATTCTCAATCAATGATTTCAGGTACCCTTATACAAATCCCTTATGTAAATTCAAACCTTCATAATCCTTCAAGTCAAGTGCAATGGTTGTTGGTGGACGACCTGGCCCATAGTCGAATAGTATTCGATTGGGCGGGCCGACTTAGGATCAAACAGCTCATCTCTAATAATAATGATACTCATACGATAGTGTTCTCCAGTTGTGAAGGTAAGTTGTCCGTGACACGTGGTATCGATTGGAAGGTAGGTTGTCCTTGACACGTGGTATCGATTGGAAGGTATGTTGTCCGTAACACGTGGTATCTATTAGAAGGTAGGTTGTCCGTGACACGTGGTATAAATTGGATTCTACGGATTGAGCTGATAGAACAGTTGTTGAGCCAAGCTTATAAGAAAAAAACGTGTCATGTCAAAAAAAAAAAAAAAAAAAANAAAAAGGTTGACCAAAAACAAGATGCGTAGCTTATAATTGCTAGCTCTTCGGGTCAAAATTTCAAAGAATGCGAAGAAAAATTTATGATTAAAAACAGCATGTTTTGAATAATTTGCATAGATTTCATCCAAAACTTGAATTGAGCTTCTAAAAAAGTCAACAGTAAATTCAGTGCTCTGGAAAACCCCCGAACGCTTAGACAATTCCATAAATTTGATTCTGGTACTTAAACAAAATAACATTTATGTCCAATGTTACAGGTGAACTCATAGCTCGGTGTCACAATTCTCACATGTTTTATGAATGTTACAGGTGAACTTATAGCTGGGTGTCACAATTCTCACATGTTTTATGAATGTTACAGGTGAACTCATAGCTCAGTGTCACAATTCCCACATGTTTTATGAATGTGACTCATAGCTCGGTGTCACAATTATCACATGTTTTATGAATGTTACAGGTGAACTCATAGCTCAGTGTCACAATTATCACATTTTTATGAATGTTACAGGTGAACTTAGAGCGCAATGTCACAATTCTCACATGTTTTATGAATGTTACAGGTGAACTCATAGCTCAGTGTCACAATTCTCACATGTTTTATGAATGTTACAGGTGAACTCATAGCTGGGTGTCACAATTCTCACATGTTTTATGAATGTTACAGGTGAACTCATAACTCAGTGTCACAATCTCACATGTTTTATGAATGTTACAGGTGAACTTAGAGCACAATGTCACAATTCTAACATGTTTTATGAATTTTACAGGTGAACTCATAGCTCAGTGTCACAATTCTCACATGTTTTATGAAAAAGACCGCGGATGGTCTTGTTTGGATGTAGAAACTAGTGTCAAATTATGCTATGGCAAACATAGGTTGCTTCAAATCAATGATATTGTGTTACCCCCGACTTCACCAAGCAAACAGTTACCTGTAATGTCACCTGCTAGTGTACTCTCACCAGATTTGTGTGATCGCATGAAGAGGTAATAAAGTAAATAAGTGCATATTTAAAATTTTGAAAAATCTCTTTTTCGTGAGTGTATGTGAGATGATCATGAAATTTTTGTTCTCTAGGAGACAGAGCATATTTAAATTAAAAAAATTCTCAACTTTTCTTTAATTATCACCAATTGGTGAGGACTGGAAACTTCTGAAAGATGATTGTTAACTATGTTGCCCAGTTTTACTGAAGTGTCTTCTCAATCTTTTCACGTCACAAAATGACAAAATGAGAAATTTGACTCATGTTGTTTCCAAAAAATGAGAAAAATCACTAGCTTTTCCCCCCAATTTTAGATGATGGAGGATATTTTATAAAGAAAAAATCTGAAAATTCCACAGTGATTTAAAAGTATTCCAGTGACAACTAGCATACCTCGATTTTATTCTGAAAGGGGAAACTCATGTTCGAAACATGAAAATAATCGAGCCGACACTTGAGTAAAACTTTTGTAATTTCACATTGGGTCGATTGATATGTAGTTACTATAATGGTAGTATCACTTAACTCACTAGTTTCAAAGATTTGCTGCTCTTACATGATTAATGTTGCTTCATTGAAATCGTCATTTCTCGTCTTGAACCAACTCTCATTTTTGTTCATTATTTTCACAGCTTTCTCCTTAGCATTGAATCATTCTGTCTTCTGGTGGAATCATTTTTCTCCTTAGCATTGAATCATTCTGTCTTCTGGTGGAATCGTTTTTCTCCTTAGCATTGAATCATTCTGTCTTCTGGTGGAATCGTTTTCTCTTGTGTTGTAAACGCCGTTTTTTGATGATGTTTGAGTCCCGTGGATATATGCCGGGAAAGTGTCGTACGTCTTTGAGTATAGTTTAACCAGTCATGATGTTTGATTGATGCCAGTCGAATCCGTTTCGTTACGTCGGGTTCTAACATTTGGCCTATTAAATTTTTAATGTACTTTGAGAGATAGTCTTTAACTTTACTTCGAAAATGCCAATTTTTTGTCGTCTGTTCTCTGAACAATTTTTTCATATCGCTATCATCGAAAGCCATTGCTGCATTCAACATAATATAGGTAACAACTCCAAGTGACCAAATATCAGCAAGTTTTGGATTATACGGATTACCACTAATAACTTCGGGAGCTGCATATGCAGCCGAACCACAGTATGTTCGACTTAAAACTCTACGATTATCTTTGTCAATGCAGTAGCGGGCAAATCCAAAGTCAGCTATTTTGACGTTAAAACTTTTGGTCATCAAAATATTTTCACATTTGAGATCGCGGTGAGCTATGTTTTTTCCGTGCAGATACTCAAGGCCGTCCAGTATCTGGCGAAACCAAAGTCTTGCTGTTTTCTCAGGGATAGGTCCTGACTTCTTTATGTAGTTAAGAAGGTCTCCGTTGGTGGCATATTTCATAAAAATGAAAACTCGCGAGCCCCGCTGTAATATACTGTGTACTTGGACCAAATTTCGATTGTCTATTTTTGTTAAGATTTCCAATTCACGGGGAAAAAATTTGGTTAGAAAATCTTCGGGGGCTTTATCTTTGTCAAATATTTTACACGCCAATTTCATTACACGGTTTGTGTTCTTGTCTTCATAATCGGCTGCACATACGACAGCATATGAACCTTGACCAATTTTTTTCCCCAAGTAGTATCCTTTTTGTTGAAGTGCTTTTAGTTCTGAATTTTTGGGAGCTGCTCGCAGATGATCTCCTCTTGTTCCGTCAGATGACATTATTGATCAAATCCTCTGGTTCTAGTTTGTGGCATACTTTAATCAACTTTATACGTTCATCTTGAAAAAAGGCCTCAAATTTTGCAATCTTTTTTCTTGATCTTTTTTTTTACTTTGAATTTTATTTTAACCTAATAAGTTTAGGAATTCAGACGAAAATTTTTCAAAACTGCTAATTTAGATATTATTACGGGAATTTGCTCTACAATTGAAGTAAACCACTATTATATTTGACTTACGTTCCATTAAATATTTTATCATACTGACCGCTTCCTGTAACGTAGCTTGTACGCGTTTGACGCCATTTCAGTATACAATATTGGTTTGTTATTTTCAATAATGTAACTTTGGAATCGGCCACGAAAGAAAATATCATTCGGAATCATGTGAAAAGTGCGATTGAAATTTCAAAGTATGAGAGCAATGGAAGTATTTTAATTTCAATTCAGAACATAAAATAAATGTTTTATTTTTAGAGACTCATTAAAGTAGCACTGGTCTTATTTGTCTAGTAGACTATTGGGGATGTAAGGTACCAGACAGATACTATTAATTTTTTTTGGAGCAAGTTACAAACTTAAAATGTGTTTTAATATAATTTAAAAAGTATTTTTAAACGTTTTAGGGGTGGGAGGTTAATTAATTCACTTTAATTTTAATTTATTTTGAAAAAAAACTTTTTCTTCCGTATTTATTGAACTATTTGAATATATTGAACTGAAGCAGACATAGTTGTACCAATATGAAAAAAGTCCAGTGCAAGTTTGTTTATTTTATCAATATAAGCGTTTAGATGAACGTCCCCCCCCCCTCCCCGAGAGGTTAGGAAACGTTTTGATCGGCCATGCCTCGATTAAANNTAAATCGTAGTTTTTTTTTTTTTTCATTTTACCTAACCTTAAACTAAAATTTTAAATAAACAAAAAAAAATCCGAATAAACATTTGATTTCTCAAAGTTTCGTCGATTTTCAAGCAATAAAATTGTGAAATAAACGTTTGAAAGTGAGTTTTCTCGTATTTCCCTCGATTTAATCGTGAAAATTAACCTACTTTCAATTAATCCATATTTTAAGTTAGGTTAGTTAGGCTCCCGGGTGTAATTATAGAAATGGATTCATGTCTATTTTTATTCTCAATACTTATGTAACGAGATTCGAGTAAAGAGATGAAGGATTCCATAAAATTACTTTTGTCAAAATTGGATCTGATTGTGAACGTCAGCCGTTATAATTTAAACGGCTGACGTCAGTGTCGAACCGATGTTGATAGGACAGTCTTAAATGTTTATGGTGATTTAATTGAAACTGTGCGAGATAATTACAAAGAGATTCTTAAAGGCGCACTGTTTGAAACACAATACGATGGGAAGTCAAGAACAATTTTGTTTTAACTCTAATTTCAATTAATGATAACCAGTACTATGCATGCTTTTACTATAGCCTTTGCAATACTATCGTGTTTTTTTCTTCTTAGCATTTTACTTCTATTCTGCCTTAATGCTTCTAATCTTGTTTCAAAGGCACTGTATTCATTTTGTTCTTCGGTCAAGACTTGAATATGGGCCCATCATCAGTGGCCGATTGAACATTACCAATGCTAGTCGCATTGAAAATGTTCAACGTCAATTTCTTGGTCGATTTTATGACAGGTTTTGGAGTGGTCGCCTGTTTTATTCCTATGACAATATGCTTCATCTTCTTAATATTGATACACTGTATGACCGTCGTGAATTCACTGCTGCTAAATTGGTTTTAAATGCACTTAACAATAATGTCGACTTGCCATCTCTCATATCAAACATAATGTTGAAGGTTAGACAATATCCCAATCGTCTGTTTGAAAATACCTTCTGTCTAGCTCATGTTTCTACTCCGGATCCCTATTTTTTTTGTCTGTCTGCTGCTATTGGTGTTGACTTTTTCAACAGTTCTGAGATTTTCTTTTCGGTAAAAAAACAGCTTGACGTGAATCCTCAAGCCCTTTTACCAGACTGATTGACTCCAGGTCCAATTTGTTAAAGATTGAGAAAACCTCAATTGTTAATTGTGACCTAAATAAATAAATAAAAATACTACATTAAATAATTAGACAATATCGATTCGGATTAATCAAAGTTGGCAAGCTTTCGATAGTACTCAGACTATCATCGTCAGGCCGATGTTGACTCTACGATGTNTACTATCGAAAGCTGGCCAACTTTAATTAATCCGAATCGATATTGTCTAATTATTTAATTTATTTATTATATCTTACGATTCTTCTATAAAAATATTTATTTAAAAATACTACGTTTGGTAGGGTCGGCATTACTATCGTCTTTATTTGAAAAAGAATCTTTTTGTATTTATCTCTCTTTTTTAAGTAAAACACATTAAACATTAAACTATTTTGTGAAACATCTGCTACAATAA
Organism: Pachypsylla venusta; assembly: GCA_012654025.1. NCBI lineage: Eukaryota > Metazoa > Arthropoda > Insecta > Hemiptera > Aphalaridae > Pachypsylla > Pachypsylla venusta. The sequence goes on from CM022875.1 coordinate 41,780,995, forward strand.
AAGAATTCTCTTTGTTTCATGCATACTACTCTGTATGCTAAACCTGAAACCTTTGAAATAACGTCTAAACCATGAGCTATTTGTTGCTTCCTGATTTTTTTATTCAGTGGCAACGAGATTTGATAAATTCACGCATTATAGATATTTTTTAGTACCTAATGCAACTGAACCCAAACTGAAATGTTTCGTTTTTTCCTCATTTTCTAGATTCAGTTTCCCCGTCACGGACGAACCGTCTCCTTCATTCATACCGCCAAGTTCGATACACAATTCTTCTCTCTTTGCGTTTCCCATGTTGTCACCCCCAACCACACCAACTCACAAAGAACTGAATGCCGACAAACCAAAAAGACCCATGAATGCTTTTATGTTGTTTGCCAAGAGATATCGTTTGGAGCTCATTCAAAATAACCCGGGCAAAGATAATAGGTAAGTCTTAGATATTTTAATCTACGAAAAGATCTATTAATGCGTTTTTGTTGTTTGTCATGAGATACCGATTGGAGTTCTTTTTTTTAATTCGGCTTAACGTCTCTTTAACATCTATTGGTCATTCAAGACGGGGGTTTCACCCTCCATTCGCTGGAAACTTGCAAACCAGCTACCCACATTGACCTCTCCCAAAAATAGCCAGTATCACTAAGGTGCGCACCCACGTGGGACAACCTCGCTGGACGTTGCTTAACTTCAGTGATGTATCGGGAACAGCTGTATTCAACGTGCCATTGTTGCTAGTTCATACATTTTTATTAAACTTATGGGTTCCTATCAGAGGGTTAGTAATGACATTCATTCCAAATATAGACCACTGACAATCATTCCAAATATAGACCACAACAAACCGGCCGTCTTCAAGATGTAGGTTTCAAGAAAATCAAGTTTTCCATGAGCAGTTGAAAGTACGAGAGCTAATTTTAAAAAATTATCTCATCCATGTAATAAGTTGGTATTTATTTATTCATACAATCCCTGAAAATATATCAAAATCAGATAAAAACAAAATCCTCTGTCTTTATGATGTGCGAAACAATGTAAAGGCAGAGTTCCCGCAAATAATTTAGTAACGAGACATATACACGGAAATTATTTAAACTGGAGCAACTGGGACCTTGTCGTTATTCTTTAATAAAGGGTGTGGGTACTAGTGGTGGTTTTGATACAAGATTTACCCTACAGACTCTGAACCTATTTTGTATCTTGGGCTGTGGGCACTGGTTTTGATTCAAGAAATACACTACAGACACTGAACCTATTTTGTATCTTGGTCTGTGGGCACTGGTTTTGATACAGGAAATTCTTTACAGAAACGAAATCCAATTTGTAAATTGATAGCCATGACGCATCTTTTAAATTTAAATACGGAGACCATTTTTTTTTTATCTAACTTCCTATTGAATAGATTCGTTTTATCGTTGGTAGTTTAAAAGCAAATCCGATTTTTAGTTTAGAAGCAATCCATACTAATATATAAATGCGAAAGTAACTCTGTCTGTCTGTATGTATGTTACGCTTTCACGCTTAAACTACTGAACCGATTCTGATGAAATTTGGTATGGAGATAGACTAAACTTTAGGAAAGGACATAGGCTACTTTTTATCGCGAAAAAAAGGGATTGAAACTATAAAGGGCCATGCCTATAAGGCGCCAAGCGAAGCGGGCGTATCCTGCTAGTAACTAATATAACAATCTCTGATCGTTCCATTACTCATCTTCGTTTTGTTATGATTTGTCTTTCAGAGCCATCAGTGTATTGCTGGGAGAAGAATGGAAGTCTTTACCACAAGAGGCAAAAGATGTTTATGTAAATGAAGCGAAAAATCTTGCTCATGAACAGAAAATACTGCATCCGGATTGTTGGAAACGGAAAAGGTCACATTCGACAAGTTAATAAAATTGTTTTACGAATTAATGCAAATCATTTACGCTGCTGTGTTTTATTACGGGGTAACACTTCCTCATATGATAGAAACTTAGTTAACTCTTTGTCTGTGAAGACTATTTTAGAAGAGGACCAAATATTACAATTCAAGAGGTGTTCACATTTTCATTTTCGTCCTCAAAATCTAGGCCCTGAGAGAAGAACTTTTATTTATGTGCAAAGTTGGATTATGTGCGTAGTTACATACATTTGATATGTAGCTGTCACACAAAATCAAAGATTACGGGTCTCATGGTAAGATGTGTTGAACTAAGCTCTATTATTTGGAAGCTATTGAACTAATATCAACAGCTTATAAAATAAAAATAGGTATTTTTAAACGTTAGGTGAGTTTTTTATATATTTTTCTTTTAATTCAAAATGGTGCGATAAATCGATTGACGCGGAAACTTGGTTATATTCAAGGTAAAGTGAAATACCTTTGATCTTAAAGAAAGCTACATGATTTATATTTACTAGCAAAAGGCCATTGGGAAACTATTGCTAATGAAAGTAAAGTTATTATTATTTTATTTTTAAATAAAAGATTTGGCGGGGAAAAAAATCTTGCTAATTTTTCTTATGACTTATCAAGAGTTATATTTTCTCATCATACAAATGTAAAAAAACCGGGTAACTCTTTATGCTGTTGGTTGAGTTTACTTTTTTTTTAATTCGGGAAAATCAATAATGAAAACATTTTACTACTACCTGACTTTTTGGACATATTTTTTATTTAAATCTTTGAATACCATGTTAATTATAAGTGTTAAATAATATTAACTATTAAGTAAATTAAATTTAAACAAAACACCAAAAACACTATTTATTTTAATTTATGAAGAAACTAGTTTCGAATCATTCGATTCATCGTCAGTCTAGTTCCATCTTTAGACTCGACTAGACTGATGATGAATCGAATGATTCGAAACTAGTTTCTTCATAAATTAAAATAAATAGTGTTTTTGGTAAGTGTTTAAATTTTATTCAATTAATAGTTAATATATTTTTTATCCTTGAAGTGAATCCTATAAATGTTTCTGGAGGAGCTCAAGGCTCGAAATTCAGGGGGAAACCCCAATCTCAGGTTTTATTGAGATAGATGGTCATATTAGGTAAACCATTTATGGAATGGTGTCCATTTTAGTGAGACATTTTTGTATTAGTGTAACCTAACGCTGGTCAATTGAGTTTAAAGCTCCTCCTAGTTGCAGGGGACAAGTTTCTGACTGTAATTTTCTTCTCGTTGTTGCCTTCACAATTGGTCTAGTAAAGTGTGCACAGATTATTAAAATAATTGGTCAGTTGCGTGCAACTTTCATATTTCTTAATTGAAACATAAAATTCGATTTTTTTTTTTTTTTTTGCAATTGACTCCCATTGTGAAACTGAAATTAGGTCTTCCATTATCACTCATTAGCCATATTATTATTTAATAGTTTTATGTTAAGTTTAGAAATAATATTTTTTGGTAAACTTGAAAGAATTTTGTACATGAAACACAAGAAAATGAGGTACTTCGTGTTTACAGAATAAAACAAATACTTTCTAGTCGTCCCTAGGAAATTTTAAAGTTCATTTAAAGAGCGACATAAACTCTCGAGGAATTTTCGGAAAAGTTTTTCTTTAGTGCTTTTTTTTTTAATGAGGAAAGAGTAATTCTATCTTTGACAAACTAAAATAAAATAAATAAAGCGAATTTTAACAAAATAAATAAAGCGAATTTTAACTTCTCGGTCTGTTTACTTTCCAGTACCACAAAACCCTGTTTGTTTTGTCATTTGAGAATAGAAATTGTTGAAAACGGAATAATGAAGACGATTTTGTTGAATTGAGCAAATCGGCGTTTGGTGTGACTGTTAGGTCTACATAGGTAACATTCTCGCCATCCCATTTATGACTATAATTTGCACATGATAAAACTAAAGTTCAGCAAAAAAATTTATTCCGAACGTACCTCAAAAAATTGGTTTAGAAGTTTCCAAAATGCAAAGTTAAATTGTTATGTGCCAATTCTAAGGCTATGGACTTACAATACCCAAAATCGTCGTCATGCCAAATTGGCAGATCCTCAGTAGATAAGATTTTTTTTTTTTTTAGATTAGACCAACAATTCGTGGTAGAAATACCAAAAAGGTTTACACTTCTTTGTAAGATTTCTAAAATTGATGTGCAATTATTGATTTATTCTTGCTGTAATCTATTGGCATTTTATGATTTGTGACATTCCGCGGCCCGATGTCCATTGTCCACAATATTCCGTTGTTTTCTGACGTTTAAAGTGTGAGGTTTAAATTCCACAATTTTCTTTTCATTCGTGTGGGTCATTCTTTCCATATCTAACATTGTGCAATGCTCAAATTGCTATTTTTATTAATATTTTGTAAGCAACCTTGGTGATAGAAATATTTATGTAATCTTATTAGTAAATAATCCATAAATTTTATTTAAATATTTATGTTATGTATTTGTAGAATATAGAAAAAGAGAAATAAATCAACTAATCAATGTGATTTGAACTGGAACTGTCCAAAAAGACATCTCCATGGTTACATATCACACATTCGAATGTGTGATGTTTGCGAGGTCGAACATTTGAGAAAGTTTTTTTCTGTTTGGTCTGGTTGTTTTTAGGGGTAACTTTCCTCAGGTTAATTGAGTTGCTATGGCTAAAATCATGATAGTATACGATTAAAATCGTCCGGTTTTTCGCCTGTTGTGACATTTTTCAGTTCCTTGTAAGATAATCGATATTAGCGACATTGATCAGTCAGCATACATTTTTTGGATACAGAAATGTAGCAATTTTTTAAAAAATATATTAAAATTTTTTTATTTTAACGTTTTCGGATTTTTTTTAGAAGAGAATGAAGTTCATAATTTATTCAAAGTACAAGTTTACAGTAGTTGAATCTGCTTAAAATGTTTGACCTTATCGTGATTCTCGATAAAATCTTATCGTGAATTATGAGTCGGAATGAGTGCCTTATTATATATTTACCATTTTTATATTTGTTCTTGCATTGATTTTTTTAATATTAGAAAGTCACATTTTTTAATATTTCTTTCTCCACAAAGTATATGCGTATTTATTTCTGTAATGATTGTCTTTAAAATGTTGTTTCTTAAAGTGTTTGTTCGTTTTTATTTAAAAAAAAAAAAAAAAATTAC
>CM022875.1:41786090-41809514 GCA_012654025.1 Pachypsylla venusta
TCTTACGCATTAATTAAGTAATAATATAATTCTGATCAATATGGGTTTATTATTTTCAATAATAAATCTTGGGAATAAAGTAATGTTGCCATCAAAGTTTGATATGTTTTTAATATTTTTGGATCTTACGCATTAATTAAGTAATAATATAATTCTGATCAATATGGGTTTATTATTTTCAATAATAAATCTTGGGAATAAAGTAATGTTGCCATCAAAGTTTGATATGTTTTTAATAGTTTTGGATCTTACGCATTAATTAAGTAATAATATAATTCTGATTAATATGGGTTTATTATTTCCAATAATAAATCTTGGGAATAAAGTAATGTTGCCATCAAAGTTTGATATGTTTTTAATATTTTTGGATCTTATGCATTAATTAATAATATAATTCTGATCAATATGGGTTTATTATTTCCAATAATAAATCTTGGGAATAAAGTAATGTTGCCATCAAAGTTTGATATGTTTTTAATATTTTTGGATCTTAAGTTTTAAATTTTTAACAAAATTTTTATTGTTATGGATTTTAACTTCTAAATTTTTGACTGATTTTTTTTTTATATTTTTAGTGGATTGTTACTTTTTGATAGGTATGCAATATTTAGTTGATTCAAATTTGGAAAATTTTAATAATTAGGTTCGACTATTACATTCATCTTCTCGGATTTCTATTTATATGGATGGGATGACCACTAGAGGTCAGCACAAATTATTAACTTCTAGCGGTCATATAAAATATTATCTCAGGAACTGATGTTAGGGTAACCGGGAATATACCATAAACTCACTTCTAATGTAAAGTATTTATATTTAAAGGAAAGAATAGTAAGAGATAAGAATAGAAGTCATATAGGTCCATATCAGTGTGTGCTTTCCGTGAATTTTCCTGAAGCACAATAACTAAGGGGACATTCAGATGGCTGTCAATTATTTTTATTTAATTTCTTTATCATTCCTTGAATATTTTCACTTTATATTTTTATTTGCTGCAATGTTTAAATATACTTTTCCATTAAAACACTTAGAAGTGTGATATCTCATCTTGAGTGTAATTTTCACAACCTGGATCAACTTTTTCATTTCAGGTGTTTAATATCAATTTGATTGAAACATTTTACACTTGATTCTTGTTTAGTTACAATGTTGAATTAAGCATTTCCATTTATTACACTAGAAGTATGAAATCTCAACTTTAGAGTGAAATTTTTCACATTAAGCTGTTTAGCTGTGATTATTAAATGGACTTTTCCATTTATTACTCTAGAGATGCCATTCATTACACTCAATATGTGTAATATCAATTTGAGTGTGGAATTTTACACCAGATCTGCAATATTTAAATATATTCTTTCATTTTTTTTTTCATAGTGGCTGTTTTTCCTGAAACAATTTTTTATTTTTATTTATTTAAACATATTTTATTTAAATTGTTAACAAATTTTTAGAAGAAGAAAAAAATATGGTTCCCCACATATACACTTACTAGGTAAATAATAAGGATGATGATTATGAAGAAGAAAATGATGGCGAAACATGGGGGGGGGGGAGNGGGAGGGAGAATTAATTCATAATATTGTCAAGTCGAGATGACAAATCGAATATAACTCCCTTGATTCCAATGTTATACAAATGTTTCACGCATTTATCACTCTCAATTAAATCATTTTGCAAGACGTTGATGAGTTTTGGTACAAGACTGATGTAATGTTTGTTGGTCAAAGTCAGGTAGAGTTTGTTTACCTACTTTTTGTCGTGTGTTATTGTTCTGTCTTGATATTGTCAGTGTTCTTTTCGTTTTAAAATAAATTGTATGATTTTGTAAGTGTAAAGTTGTTGTAATGTGAGTACGTCTAAGTCAGAGTATTTATTGTGTAATCTTTGTTTTTTTAGTATTATTCTGATAAGTATATTCTGTGTTGTCTGTATTGTCTTGATGTTAGTTTTCCCTTCCGAACCCCATCCTATGATTCCGTATTCTATTATTGACTGAACTTATTCAATGTACCCCGTTCGCAAAAGTTTGAGACTCATGATTGATCGTAGTTTGAAAAATGTTTTAATCAGTCTTCTTAATTTAAGGTTTATAATCTCAGTAATATGTTTATCCCATTTCAAACTACGATAAACTGTGACTCCCAAATATTTTGTTTGACAAGTTTGTTTTAGTTCAGTACATGTACAAGTCGGTGTGTTAACGCATTTATGTATTTTAATATGTCGGTCGTATATTGTTAAGTTAGTTTGAGGTGTGAAAGTCAAGTATGTCGTTTTGTTCGTATTGATAGACAAATTCATCTGATTGAGCCAAAGGTTTACTATGTTGACATCTCTGCTTGCAAAGTCAAATGTTTCGTCCCAAGTTGGAGTTGAATATAATAATACAGTGTCGTCTGCGTATGATATAATTTTGGATTTAGAGAGACAACTCTGTTAGAGACACAATGATATATAGATGTTGAATAAAATTGGGGATAGTACAGTGCCTTGTGGAAAGGACGTTCTGTTTCGCTTGATGTACTCCCTCATAGTACAACATGTTCTCGATATAACGTGGAAAGTTATTTAGCGTGAACTTTCTCACGATTACCTTTTGCTGCAATTTTTAAATTAATATTTTTCATGTATTTGACTAGACACAGGTGTGAAATTTCACACCCTTTTCTTTTTTCGCTGCAATTTTTAAATTACCGTATAATGCAATAGAAATATTTTACGATTTTGTATATTTATTTTTGTGAGCTTTCATTTTTAGAATAATAAGTTAATAAAATAATTATTTCAAATCATTGTATTCTCTGAATGAGTATTTTATGGAACTGTTTTATATTTTATATACTTTTTTTTTTTGAGATGTTTATTTTTTATATATTTCTTTTTATTATTTATTTATATACAGGGTCTTCTGGTGTGGAGAGAGATAGTCAAATAATTTCAAACAAAATTTATTTGAAATTCCACAGAAATACTCGTGTATTCTGGGTGTACTGTTCATCAATATGCATACTTTAGAGCACAGTGTTTTTATGAATTATTTAGAAATTTTGTGTTCATCATTATGAATAGTTGTGATTGACCTATCAAACAAATCAAAATAGGTCGCAATTAAAATTTATGTGAATGTTTGGAATAGTGATGGAAGAATTGAAACTTTTCTGTTTCGAAACACTAAAAAGTATCGAAACACTGTTCTGGTACCCAATAGGACAATATAATATTAGATCTGGTGGAACTTTTATGTGTCCCCACTGCCTCCCTACCGCAGACCTATTCCGGGTACTTTTGGGTCCACATCAAAGTCTGCTTACTTGGGTTTAATTATCAAATATCGAAACTTTAATCCCGTTTTTTTTTATGAAACCGAGTTACTCTGGTAATTGCGTATTAATAAAATTTCTCTTCACTTTGGTATTTTACGTGTCACCGTTCAAGGAATTGAAAAAACGAATAAAAATCGAAAATGCTTTCATCTTCCGTAATGGACACCTATGCCAAATGAAGTTTGTATGGATCTTGGTGCTCCTCAAAGCTTCTCGTTACCCTTAGACTATGTTCACATGACCGCGCGGCACAAGGTCTATCTAAATAGTGCATATTGTTTACATTACCACGCGGTCATCTGAACGTAGCCTTAATCACACACTCGAGTTTCCTTATTAGTAAAACATTAGAAATAATAAGCTCATGTGATAATTTGGCGAAGTTTATTTTTTCTTTCAAGCACAACAAGTTGAATATTTTGTTCAAAATAAATTTGAGGAAAAGCTATAAAACTAGTGTATGGAAAAGCTTGAGTTGTCGTGCTTTGTCGCCATCTTGTATGATCATTTTTTATATACATGTTTAACGTGCATAATATTTAGTTGACACCCAATCTCTTCCGTGTACTCTCAACATGTAATATTTTTGAAATAATTTTTATGTTGTAAATGTGTTTTTATTTTTTATTTTGTACATTTAATAAGTTTCAGTAAGAAGCAGCCTTTGAACAAATTATAGTAAATAAACAAAAGACAAATCAAAGAGATTATCAATTGGTTCAGATGTGTTGTAATTATTTATTTGTAAATTTTTGTAATCGTCAAGCCGAGCTTTTCGGCTTGGCGCTCTCAGTCTGGACGAGAAAGACAATAGAGGGGGCAATCTGGAGGAAAACGATGGGTGACTTATAAACTATGTGCGAAATACTTCACTGCATAGTTCAGACTGACCGCGAGGGTCCAGAACCTCCATCTGCTAGCGTTCTCCAATTTTGTACATACTCTTTCCAAGTTCGTTGATCATTGCTCGGTTTGTTTGTGGCGTACTAATTTCGGACACCGTCAACCTATCTCGGCCGCCCTCTTCTTGGCTCTTGGTATGAGAGGTGTAAATCTCTATTAATGACTCGGATCTGGTCAGACCTGTGACGTGTCTCGCCCATCTCAATATATTGGCATTAGCCGGTTCTCGTATAAATTCCAGATGTTTTGGTTGGTTCAGATTTTCCGTTTTGAGTCTTTTGTGAGTTCAAAGATTCGTCTTAAAATTGTATTTTCGAAGGACTGCAGCATTTTTTCGACTTTTTGTGTCACTGGCCAGGATTCGCTTCCATAAAGAAGTTTTTCGCTAATTATGTGCCTCAACATGAAAAATCTGAATGGGGGCGATTACTAAGGTCATAATATTGATTAACCGTGAACGAGGTCCATATGGGAATAAGGGTTGAGAAACAGTGGGCTCGATGACACGATTATTCTTGGAACGTGTGGGATCTACGATAACTCTCGAACATCTCACACGATTATTCTTTGAACGTGTGCGTTCCACGATAACTCTCGAACACGATAACGCTCAAATTAGAAAATTCTATCGTCTCGTCATAATCGGACAAGGCGTTCGAGATTTATTTTGAAACGAACAGACAATCAGGCGTGTAGAGAAAAATCGTAGTGTTAACATTAGAGCGTGGTGTTAAAACTGGATAAAAGCTGTATTTTTTCCTATTCTACCATACAATTTACTCATTAGATGATTCTTTTATTATTTTGAGAACCACTCTCCAAGCCCATCCGTAAACTCAAACAAAAAAATCCACTACGTAGATTTCAACAAAATATGTTAACGTTTTTGCCCCTTGTTGGGTCAACTACGTAGATTTCAACAAAATGTGTTAACGTTTTTGCCCCTTATTGTGTCAACTACGTAGATTTCAACAAAATGTGTTAACGTTTTTGCCCCTTCTTGTGTCAACTACGTAGATTTCAACAAAATATGTTAACGTTTTTGCAACTTTTTAAAAATAAAGGTCATGCAAGTTATTTAGCGAAGCAGGCGTAGCTTTCTTGTATATAATTTATATAAAGTAAATTAAGTCTGAATATATTCTTTCTGGATATATCTTGTGTGTGTTCTCCCCAGCTTAAAATCTCAGTAAACCCTTTCTATTCTTTTTCATTGAACTTCAAGCATTTTAATGTTAACACACAAAAGAGGGAGTTTTCAAAAAAATTGTAAAATGGGGTGAAAAATATACAAGATCTGTGTAGGGGTAGAATTGTACGGACGTTTTATTTACAATGAATTTTAAAATTCTCCAGAGGCATATGCCTTCATAAAGGAGAAGGGGTAGTAAACCCCATGATAATGTCATATATGATGATTTTTTTCTAAAAAAAAAAAAAAAATAGAAATGTTCAAAAACCTCGGAGGTGTCATTTTTACAAGATTTATATAACACGATTTTTTTTGGGTGGATAAAAGTGGTTTTGATAAATCTTTTCTTGTAACATTGTTTAAAGTTGCTTTGTTTAAACTTCAATTGTTTACTTCATTTGTCTCCCCTGAGGAAAATATTTATTTTTTACAATGTTACACAAATGTTTAACTGCGATTTCCGCATGGACTAAGAGTTATATACGTAGTGTGGCCCACATGTAACCGGAATGGTATTGCGACGGGGAGGCAATATTGGGAAACCTATTGTTCTGTGAGGGGTTCGTCAGGATGTCTCCCCCTTATTCCTCGTGCAATGTTTGGTCGCTATGAGTGCATCAGTTCGTCCTTGAGATTTTTTTTTGTTTGGTGAAAGAACTTTTTTCTTCTTTTACTGAATACGTGAGACGGCTGACTGCTGAGACCAACGCACTGCTGTAAAATTTTTATTCACATAAACATTGTGAGATGTCAAGAGTGTCATGGTGTTCAATCTAGATGTCAAGAGTGTCATAGAGTTCAATCCAGATGTCAAGAGTGTCATGGTGTTCAATCCAGATGTCAAGAGTGTCATGGTGTTCAATACAGATGTCAAGAGTGTCATGGTGTTCAATCCACATGTCCAGAGTGTCATGGTGTTCAATCTACATGTCAAGAGTATCATAGAGTTCAATCCAGATGTCAAGAGTGTCATGGTGTTTAATCTAGATGTCATGGTGTTTAATCTAGATGTCATGGTGTTCAATCTAGATGTCAAGAGTATCATAGAGTTCAATCCAGATGTCAAGAGTGTCATGGTGTTCAATCTAGATGTCAAGAGTGTCATAGAGTTCAATCCAGATGTCAAGAGTGTCATGGTGTTCATTCCAGATGTCAAGAGTGTCATGGTGTTCATTCCAGATGTCAAGAGTGTCATGGTGTTCAATCCAGATGTCAAGAGTGTTATGGTGTTCAATTCAGATGTCAAGAGTGTCATGGTGTTCAATCAAGATGTCAAGAGTGTCATGGTGTTCAATCCAGATGTCAAGAGTGTCATGGTGTTCAATCCAGATGTCAATAGTGTCATGGTGTTCAATCCACATGTCAAGAGTGTCATGGTGTTCAATCCAGATGTCAAGGGTGTCATGGTGTTCAATCCAGATGTCAAGAGTGTCATGGTATTCATTCCAGATGTCAAGAGTGTCATGGTGTTCAATCCAGATGTCAAGAGTGTTATGGTGTTCAATCCAGATGTCAATAGTGTCATGGTGTTCAATCCACATGTCAAGAGTGTCATGGTGTTCAATTCAGATGTCAAGAGTGTCATGGTGTTCAATCCAGATGTCAAGAGTGTCATGGTGTTCAATCCAGATGTCAAGAGTGTCATGGTGTTCAATCCAGATGTCNTCCCTGATTTGAGTATGGTCTAATAAAGAGCATTTGAAGTTTTCCCCAAAAATAATGAAGTCTGAAATACTCAGATCAAGTAGCAGGCTCTTAATTGGGATATAGAAAAGTTCCCTGATTTGAGTATGGTCTAATAAAGAGCATTTGAAGTTTTCCCCAAAAATAATGAAGTCTGAAATACTCAGATCAAGTAGCAGGCTCTTAATTGGGATATAGAAAAGTTCCCTGATTTGAGTATGGTCTAATAAAGAGCATTTGAAGTTTTCCCCAAAAATAATGAAGTCTGAAATACTCAGATCAAGTAGCAGGCTCTTAATTGGGATATAGAAAAGTTCCCTGATTTGAGTATGGTCTAATAAAGAGCATTTGAAGTTTTCCCCAAAAATAATGAAGTCTGAAATACTCAGATCAAGTAGCAGGCTCTTAATTGGGATATAGAAAAGTTCCCTGATTTGAGTATGGTCTAATAAAGAGCATTTGAAGTTTTCCCCAAAAATAATGAAGTCTGAAATACTCAGATCAAGTAGCAGGCTCTTAATTGGGATATAGAAAAGTTCCCTGATTTGAGTATGGTCTAATAAAGAGCATTTGAAGTTTTCCCCAAAAATAATGAAGTCTGAAATACTCAGATCAAGTAGCAGGCTCTTAATTGGGATATAGAAAAGTTCCCTGATTTGAGTATGGTCTAATAAAGAGCATTTGAAGTTTTCCCCAAAAATAATGAAGTCTGAAATACTCAGATCAAGTAGCAGGCTCTTAATTGGGATATAGAAAAGTTCCCTGATTTGAGTATGGTCTAATAAAGAGCATTTGAAGTTTTCCCCAAAAATAATGAAGTCTGAAATACTCAGATCAAGTAGCAGGCTCTTAATTGGGATATAGAAAAGTTCCCTGATTTGAGTATGGTCTAATAAAGAGCATTTGAAGTTTTCCCCAAAAATAATGAAGTCTGAAATACTCAGATCAAGTAGCAGGCTCTTAATTGGGATATAGAAAAGTTCCCTGATTTGAGTATGGTCTAATAAAGAGCATTTGAAGTTTTCCCCCAAAATAATGAAGTCTGAAATATTAATTTTTCAAATTCAGTTTATCTGCTGATGAAATTTGGACTGCATAAATTTTCTATAAAATGCTGATTTTCCCCTCCCCCATCATTATGGTCGATGAATCACCCTTGTCTTCTTGAAACTCACTCTTTCTGAATCCTGCATACATTGCTACGTCTTTGCTGTTCTGTTCGTAATTTGGGTGGTGTGGGTGATAATATCAAATTGCACGAAACATTGCACAAGACTTTCTCTGATAAATAAAATTAATTAAACGAAGTGATATCTAGTTTTAACTCCACGCGTTTTCCATAAGTGTCTGATCGTTTCACGATAACTCTCGAAGCCTTTTCCGATTTCGTAAATTTTTTGTTGCAATAATAGTTTTGGGAATCTTGGAACTGTCATTTCCTTGATTTTATAAATTCAAATAAAATATTCCAGATATATAACGTCATCACAACGCCCCGCACTCCCCCCACGTCAATTGTCTATATTGTTTACATGAGCTACCCCAAGATCAAGGTTTATTTTACATCTTAAAAACTGTCCAGGGACAGTAAAAATGTCACTAAGAGGGCTCTATTTCCAGCCACCAACTACATGTCCCATACGCGCATGCGCCGGCTAGGCACGTCGGCCATTTCGCAATGTACGTAAAGCTCATTTCACGTCAACTAGATATTTTTTATATAATTCCCATTGACAAATTGCATGATGTTGTTAAAAAATGTTATAGTTTTAGTCACTTGTGTATGAAATAATATTGCAGTTTTAGAGCCCAGATTTTCATTTTTTGACTCCTAATTATTCAAACCTTTTTCGTCTCCTACCGAGGGCGTAAATTTCTTCCAATCCATATATGACTTGCTAACTTTCCATGAGGAAAAGTAAATCATACTTGAGATTGTAAGAAGTTACTTGAGGGTGACATCCTCACGGGCCGAGTCCACCTGAGCTGATGGTGTAAAATAACGCAGAAAGCAACTCTGTCATATCATTATGTTTATAACTCTTTAAGTTACTGACGTAATTATATTGCAGTGATTGTCATGGTTCTGGGGGCCCATGTCAATTATCAGCCTCCAAGAACGGATGTATGATGACAATTAAAAACATAAGCAGTATACTACAACTTATCTAGAGCTGCTGTCTCATACATCAGGCTACCATCGGATATGATGATGCCACTATTGAATGAATTTTCGTCTCCCCCGAAAGTATCCCCTTCAAGTGATTCACCGCCCCCAAGATATAGCCTTAAATCCGCCCCTGACTACTCGGTGCTCCGAACGAATTCAGGCATGGATTTTTTCTCCGACTGAAGGAAGTCTTGTTTGAGCTCCACAATTTTTCTTTAACCTTCTGTTCGTTGCACATTAAATTTCGAACGCCCTGTCCGATCAATTTAGTATGTTCACAGAATTTGCTGATTAGTTTCGGGTAACCCGGTGGTCATATGACTTGGTGATATCTACAGTTAACAAAATGAATAGTTGCACTCTTATCTTGGATGTCGTGATCAATGAACAATAAGCTAACTTGGATCCAAGAAGTTTGTTGACCATTCGCTTTGTTGTCCCACAATTTTCATCTTTGATTATTCTATTTGAGTGAGCGTCTCCAGATGGTTCCTTAATTTCAATAAATTTAATCTAGTAGATACTCTTATCTGCGCATTGACACATATATATACCTTGAAAAAGTTCGATTTGATCTGAACTTGGGTGTTAGATTGATTCTATCCTTTGAATGACTCCATATGAATTTAATTTAATAATTTTAAGTAATTATCTTCAGCATATATGTGGTGTGAATCTACAGGGTTATGGCTGGCATATCCTCCAAGTATGTCAGAAACTATAAATGATTTTTGGTGTAATTTTTAACCAGGATTCCAATGAAACCATTATCACGAAAATCGGATCTACAGTTCTGGACTTAGAACCGATCTAGCGGACTAGGGTTCCTTCACAGAATATTGGTTAATACTTTTGATAATTTGAGAAAAAATTAATGCAGAAAACTACTTTTTTTGAAATTATAATTTCCTCAATTATCAGAAACTGTGTTGCCTAAAATAACAGTGACGTACATATGTAGTAATGTAAAGGATGTATGGATTTCTTTAAGTATTCACCATTATTCTATGAAGGAACCTTAGTACTAGATCGGTTCTAAGTCCAGAACCGTAGATACAATTTTCGTGATAATGGTTTCATTGGAATCCTGGTTAAAAATTACACCAAAAATCACTATAATATCTATTGTGTGACATATTGGGAGGATATGCCAGCCATAAGTCGAAATTTACATGTAAAATCCTATGGGACAACTAGAAAGTGCAAACCCTGTATACTGAACGATTGTCAACAATATCTGCTGGATATTTTGTTCCGGTGTAGCTAAAACTTTCCTCTTTATTTTCAGTGAGCTATGTAAACCTTAGTTTATAGAGAAAGCAAAAAAAGATGAAATTTTTGGGAAACTTTTGTTTACGTTGTACAATAATTATAGGAACCCTTGAGAAAAAGAAAAGATCCTTGCTATCTCCTGAATAACAAATGATGTCAATGATTGGAAAGGTTCAAAGGTCGAGGGATACCACCGCCAAAAGATGCACACGACAGAAATAGGATGGGGGATAAAAAAAAGTTACTTTTTTAGAAGACAAGTAGGGGCTTTCTTTTTTGTAAAAGAAAAATAACTTTCGATATAGTTATGAAAGTTTACTTCAGAAAAGCAGAATTTACACGTGGTCAAGAGGTGCTGAAATTGTAATCATAAGAAGTGCTTGGTTCGATTCGTCTAATAGTTGCTTGGTTAAAATCAAAAGGCATGTCCTTTTTTTCAATTCTGCTACAGGATAAGTTTACTAATGTCATTTTTTTCAATTCTGCTACAGGATAAGTTTACTAATGCCATTTTTTTCAATTCTGCAACAGGATAAGTTTACTAATGTCATATTTTTCAATTCTGCTACAGGATAAGTTTACTAATGTCATTTTTTTACTAAAAAAAAAGTCTGACCAAACATAAGTTTTTTTTTGTACACTTTATTGAATTAAAAAGAAAAAATTCAGAACAGAGATAATGTAGCTGGTTAGAGATTAGTTTGAATTAAGAACGTAAATAGTTTAGCTAGTTAGATAGTTTAAGACTAGTTTAAATTAAGAGATAGTTTGGGCGGTAAACTCGTTCAACTTGTTCCACGCATAGTTATTACTTTAACATCTATTGGTCATTCGAGACGGGGGTTTTACCCTCCATTCGCTGGAAAATTACAAACCAGCTACCCACATTGACCTCACGCATCCTAAGTTGGTCTGGAAAAATATCCATCATCACGAAGCCGCAAACTCACGTGAACCAACGTGGACACCCTTTCGATACAACCTCGATGGACTTTACTTAACTTCAGTGATCTAACGGGAACTGTTGTATTCAACGTGTCATTGACTCTGATCAGGAGTTTAGGTTCAAGATTGAGTCGAAATAACACAAATAAACAAAAACTAAGTTATATAAATGATTGACAATATCGATTCAGAGTTTAATTAATTAAATTAGAAATTAAAATAAGAAAATTAAAATTAAAACTAAAATTAAAATTGGAAAATTAAAATTAAAAGTCAAAAATTAAAACATTCAAATTAAAACTAATAACTTAACTTATCTTGGTGAGCTTTCAACAGTACTCAGACTGTCATCATCAGACCAGAGTTATGATAGATCGATGTGAACTCTATCACACCTTGACACGAAGTGAGGAGGTTGGAAAAATTCAGGTATCAAGTAGGTTTTGGTAAACCTTGAGGGTGTTATTTACGTCACTCTTGTAGTTCACTGTGGAAGAATTTTTATTAATATGGAGAGCTTCTAGAAATTTACGTTTTTTATAATTCTGTTCGTTACCTATGATTTTTATTTCTTCAAAATTAAAGTTATGTTTTTGTTCAAATGCATGATTCGTTAAAGCCGTGTTATTTTTATCTTTTTTTAAATCATATTGATGTTGGTACATGCGTTTTTTAAGATTTAAGTTATTAGTTTTAATTTGAATGTTTTAATTTTTGACTTTTAATTTTAATTTTCCAATTTTAATTTTAGTTTTAATTTTAATTTTCTTATTTTAATTTCTAATTTAATCAATTAAACTCTAAATCGATATTGTCAATCATTTATAGAATTATATCTTACGATTCTTCTAATTATTTTAAAAACTAAGTTATTATACAGAAAAATATGGATGCCTGTCCCTTTGTTACAGGGATCAGAATCGATCCAAATTCAGAATTGGTAAGAAGTGGTCGCAACGCTTAACCGTTTATATGCAATTACAACTTTCACTTGACGAGATTTTTAGTGGTTGCGATATTCCGCCCAATGTACCTAACTTCATTAACTGATTTATTCGATGAAATACGACGATCTTGGAGACACGTACAGTGTTTCGTCCAAAACTCTTGTTCATTCAACAAATCAAGTGGAATCCCCGTACATCCATACGATCCCTGCTCATCTAAAAATCCTTCAATTCTTGGTTAATCAAAATTCTGAAACTGTGTATGCTCGTCTTTGTAGTGTTTTTTTGTTATATACAGGGTGCAAATACAGAATTATGGAAAACCTTTATTTGTTGTGTACGAGATTTGAGATTTCTTACATATAGATTGCTTTCAACCTTTAGTGGATATCTAAAATAAAATAATACGTGTACAAAGGATTGCGCTGATTTCCTTTGCCGCACTATGGTTAGATATTATTGGTCACCAATTTTCGTTGGAGTAGAAATTCTTACGGTTGGATTACTGATTTCCTTGACAAGTCAGTTGCATTCAGAAATGATTTCCTTTGCTAGTTCTTTTTTTTTTTTTTTGGCTTAACGTCTCTTTAACATATCTATTGGTCATTCGAGACGGGGATTATACCCTCCATTCGCTGGAAACTTGCAAAGCAGCTACCCACATTGTTGTTAAGGAGACGTTACGCCATTTTTTTTTTTTTTTTTAAAAAGCTACCCACATTGACCTCACCCAGTCTGGGTTCGACCGGAAAAATAGCCACCATTTTTCCGGTCCAAAAGCAAACGGCAATTAACATATTAATTAATTAATTTTGCATCCTTGCTCACGATATATAACACCTTTCTTTCACACGTGTTCCAAATCCCCACCCCTTTTTCAAATTAAGTAGTTCGCGTGTCACCTCAGCTAATTATTATATTTTTCATACATGACTGATTCTGGCGTGGAGTATTTTTATTTACATACTTGAAGTTTTTTAAATATTTTACCCCTCATAATGTCAACAGGTCTTTTATATTGAACTGATAAATATGTAAACTACCCCTTCCATTTTTTTTAAAAAAATGAACTTTAGATATTATGACAGAGGAAAGGGGTCTGTTTTTTAAGAATATAAAATGGAGACGGGGTGGCGTGGAAATATAATGTATTCAAAATATTTTTCAGCTACAGGTGACTTTTTTAAAAAATGTATTTTATATTCTGACTCCAAGAGTTTGATTCATTCAGGTTGAGAAAAGTTCTCCATATTATTTTTGTCGAGAAAATCTTTACGCTATTGGACCTGCTCGAGAAATAGGAGTAAAATAGAATATTTAAATTTATTTTTTCCGTAACTGCAGTACCTTAATATCTGCATTAATGCTACATATACAGGATGTTTCCACGTATAGAAGAGCTCAAATAAAGGCCACTATGCTTAATAAACCCCTATACGGAAATGGACCCTAAAGTAGCTAGGGCCAAAGTTGGCAGTTAAAAATCGAAAAATAGTTATTAAAAGTCGAATTATTTTGCGATTGACTTCATTTTTTGTTTGGCACTTAAAAATCGAAGTTGGCACTTAAAAATCGAAAAACAGTTATTAAAAATCGAATCATTTTGCGATTGACTTCATTTTTTGCATGGCGTCTGCAATTGTTATCATGCATCTTTGGTGAGTATTTGGCACCTTTTCCCCGATTAGGGGCAGAGAAAAATATATTTTTTGCAAATAAAAAGAAAAGAACACAACTTAAAATGACCATGCAACGTGGTAAAAAAAAACATGAACTCGTGCAAAAAAAATGTAAAGAAATTATTCATATTTAGAATAATAAAAGGTCAACGGTTTGTTTTAGACAAGAGCTATTCCGGTCTTTTTTTTTTAGCAAAACAAATTTTAGAAGACATGTCATACCGTGAAGCACCAAAAAAATACGCATCAAAAAGTTTTAGGCATTTTCATTTCATGACCCCCCCCCCCATAACTCTGCCCCAGATCAGGGAAAAGGTGCAAAATGAAGTCAATCGCAAAATTATTCTCTCTATTTTTAAGTGCCAACTTTGGGTGGCCCTAGCTACCTTAGAATCCATTTCCGTATAGGTGTTTATTAAGCAAAGTGGCCTTTATTTGAGCTTTGCATAACCTTTTGAAACACCCTGTATATTTTTTGGTTAACGTCTCTTTAAGATCTATTGCTCATTCAAGACGGGGGTTTCAACGCTACGATTGCAAGGGTTAACAACTATTTCGAGATTTTGGACTTCTTAAATCTAAATCTTTGGTTGCACCTAACGCGTGGAACTTTTAGAAACTCAGGGATATTGCTTTTTAAACTGCGGAGAACTTTTGTATGAAATTACAACTTTCTCGCTCATCTCGAAGTAGTACTTCTCAATTTTGGATTTTTCGTGGTAGTTACTTCCCTTAGAGTGGAATTGCCTCCTCTTTATAAAAAATCATAATTTTACTCTAGGATATTATTTTTTGTGCTGCGGAACAACTTTGTATCATAACTTTGTATCTCGCTCATCCTGAAATGATACTTCTTAAGTCTTCCAGCATCACGAGGACGCGAACCTCTGTGGTAACCTTCTTAGCAAAACCTCGGTGGATCGACTTGTTTTTAGACTTGATATAAAAGGGTGAAGCTGAACAAAAATTGCACCGACCATTTTATCATTAAATAAGTTAGAATGTGAGTGTCATTGTGAGGGAAGATATTAGAAGGGTTGCTGGTTTGTAATGAAGATAAAGGGGTAAAAAGATGATAAAGGGTTCCCTTTATAATAATTACTAAAAGTTTCTGTTACATCTGCGTTGCAAAGGGCTTTATTATTTTCAGCATATTTGATGTTTGGGAAGAATTCAGAGGATGACGGTAGCCAGCGTCTATGGCACGTTGAATACACCAGTTCCCGTTCGATCACTGAAGTTAAGCAACGTCCAGCGAGGTTGTACCATGTGGGTGTCCGCGTGGGTTCGCGCCCTCGTGATGCTGGTTTTTTTCCCAGGCTGGGTGAGGTCAATGTGGGTAGCTGATTTGTAAGTTTCCGGCGATTGGAGGGTAAAACCCCCGTCTTGAATGACCTATAGAGGTTACAGAGACGTTAAGAAAAATTTTTTTTAAAAAAAGAGGATGACGGATTATTCTGACCCATGTGGAAAATTGGTTAGTATAAAGGTTGCAATTTAGAAATATGAGAAAATGATAAATTTAAAATCTACCCATCCGAGACGCTTATTATCCTCAGTCATCAGAGCTTGCTTTGCAGATATTTGAATCAAAAGGCTAATTATTTTCACTGATTATTCTGATTAAGTCGAACAGATTAATTTTTATGTAGGAGTTGTAGTTCACTAAATGAAGTGAGGTCTAATTTTATGTCCACGATTTTTCTTTAAATGTCTGAGATAGTTTTCGAACACGTTGTCTGATTTTGAGCCCTATTGCGGTGTGATTTTTACTTTCACTTCCTATAGAAGTTAAAGTATTGTAATCGTGCAGAAAATGTGGCCATTTTTTTACTTTAAAAAAGTCCAAGCGGATTTTTTTTGGGGACGGATCCCGGGCCTTTATTTTGACCATATAGAATAATACATCATTCGTAACCTTATTTAAAATTTTAAAAACAATAACTGCAAACAGAAACTCTTAAGTGGCCGCCATTTTTACTTTCCCTTCCTATAGAAGATACAGTATTATAATCGTGTAGACATTTTTTACTTTTTCCCCCTATAGGAGATAAAGTATTGTATTTAAAAAGATAAAGATGTTTTTTTTTTCGCTAAAAACATTTTAATAAAGATATTTTTTCAAAAAAACAAAAGTCGTTCATATCTCATTTAAGATTTTGATTTTGTGGGCTGAAGGTGCCCGTTCTCACCTTACTTCACACTGGACCTCAAGTTATGACCATAACCAGAATTTCAAGTTTTTAGGTTCAACAGTTAAATTTATGAAACGCATGGTATATGAAAAGCAAATATATATATTTTTTTTTAATTTGGCTTAACGTCTCTTTAACATCTGGTGGTCATTCAAGACGGGGGTTTTACCCTCCATTCGCTGGAAACTTGCAAACCAGCTACCCACATTGACCTCACCCAGCCTGGGTTGGGCCGGAAAAATGAGCCAACGATACGTGGTGTTCCCAAGCGGTCACCCATCCAAGTACTGACCAGGCCCGGACGTTGCTTAACTTCAGTGATCTGACGGGAACTGGTGTATTCAACGTGGTATGATCGTTGCCGAAAAGCAAATATGTTTCTACTTTGTGCGAAAAATTTGGGAAAAATTATACCTAGAATAAATCCATGGGAAAAATGATGAAAAAAGAACCTAACTTAACTTATGTTAAGTATCACACTGAGGACAAAAAATCTGGTGTGGTTAAAAAATTTAAAAATATTGAAGTTTAAAAATTCGAGGTAGCTAATATATATATACTAGTAAGTATTTCTAAATATCAAATTTATTTTATTGCTCTGGTCATTCTGGTGCATCGATAAGTACAAAAATTAGGAACTGTGAAATGAAGCACTCCGCACTCATTTTAGAGGGACAAAAACTCTTACATCAAATTGGCTCCATATAATAATAAAAAAAAAAAAGTGAATGTATATTTCTTTGTATTATTATGTCACAATTTTAGTGGGCATCAATGTATTCTCAACAATCACTCCAATATCACTAAGCCTAAGCTATACAATTTCCTCATAATGCTACCACTTGTCGCTATTACCATAGCTACTCAATTGTCCTCAGGAGGCTGAGTTACCCTTCATTCACAACCAGACCAAGTAGAAAATTTGAAAAAAAACCTATATCAAATTTTCTATCCGTCCAGGAGTCGAACCCGGAACCACTGCGGTGCAAGTCGAGTGTGATGCGCACTCTGTCACGGAGACGTCTTGGGCCCATATAATAGGGTACACTGTAGCATCTCTTAAATAGTGAACTTGTATCGTCACATACTTAACCAAAATAATTGGCATGTGCTTTGTATTATTTTTGCTGTCATTTTTCAACCCCTATTTTAATCATCAAATGCAACCCTTTGGTATAAACATTAAAATAGAAGAGATTATATTTTTTATCAATTGGATATTGTTCAGAGTAAAGGGTAAAAATATTACCCCTTTTCTGAGCACATGCTAAAAAACATTATTTTTTTTTTTTTATCAAAGGGTTGTCGGGATTCGCATACTCATCACATATACTGAAATTCAGCTCTCTGGTTGGCTCATTTAAATGATGTAGGTACGTTTTTTATTCAACTTTCAGCATTACCTACCTCCATATTGGATTTCGTCAAAGGGTAAAAAAACAGTTCAATCTGAGTTTGTGCACAGCTCATCTGCATAGTATACTTCATTCAGATTGATTTTATTATTTTAAAATATCCTTTCAAATAAGTGTTTTTTAATTTATTTTTTAAAAGAAGTGAAATAAGTATATCTAATTCGTTGTACTCATCCTGGTAATTTGAGATTGTTTTTGATAAATTCATAGAATTATACTAATTCTTCAGCGAAAGCTGAATTGGAAAATACGAATTAAGGCATTCCATAAAATTCATTATTTGCATAAAATTCATTATTTTCCATAAAATTCATTATTTGCAAGTAATAAAGTGCCAACAAAATCTTAGTTATTACTCTTTGAATAACCTTCGTATCTTGTGTAAATTTTCCAGTTAAAGATTTAATTATTTAATATAATTAGTTTCCTACAGTATCTAAATTATTGCCGATGTTTTATTTTTTAATTTTCTTCAATTCATTTTGAAGATGAAATCTTCAAAATTAATTTCTTCCAACAATTTCAGTGTAATAAAGTTAATTTATATCATGACATTCAATTCATATGTTATGACTAAAAATAATGGATGTTTACGGAAGGTCCTGATTCAAATTATCTCTGATTCAGCGTTTACCGAAGTATTAGTAGATTTATTTATATGAATTTATATATAAAAGAAAAACACAATCAAAATTTACACCAGATACATAGATAACTCACAAAATCATAGATAATTAAGGAGTAATATTTTCCTCACACTCTCTCAGTGTCAGACTGTTTAATTTCACTATATTAATTTATATATGTTTTATTTTTTAATATTGATATTACTTAGATAATCAAAATTTACACCAGATACATAGATAACTCACAAAATAATAGATAATTAAGGAGTAATATTTTCCTCACACACTTTTAGTGTCATACTGTTTAATTTCACAATATTAATTTATATATGTTTTATTTTTTAATATTGATATTACTTAGACAATCAAAATTTACACCAGATACATAGATGATTCACAAAATAATAGATAATTAAGGAGTAATATTTTCCTCACACCCTTTTAGTGTCATATTGTTTAATTTCACAATATTAATTTATATATGTTTTATTTTTGAATATTGATATTACTTAGAAAACCAGAAGATCCATCTTTTTGTATCTGCCAAAGGAAAATTAACCCCACAATTTTAAACTTATAGTTGGTGACATTATTGCAAATGTGGATTTAACTTAGAGCTGAATGGATTAAAAGATTGGATTATTGTGAAAGTGTACGCAAATTCCTGAAGTTACCATCACCCTAGTGAATACATTTATGGACTCAACTATCTATGGAAGTACATCACCAAAATTTTAAGATATTGGCGAATTCTTCGATAATTGAATTTGGAACATAGGTAAGAATGTGTTCAGTGTTTTTTGGGGCTGTTTCATACAATATTACACAATACCGATGTAGCAAGAATAATTCTAATAAATCTGTTTTCTAAGAATAGAGATTTCGTTACAAACAAATAGAATATAAAAAAAGCAAAGGTAAAAAAAAGGCTATATCTAGGGATCTATTAAGGCTACGAATCTGAAATTGTGGCAAATATTATTTACTTTAAAAAAAACTAGAGTAATTATCTCCGTGCGATTCACAGTTTTCGAGATTTCTTCGAAAAACTAAAAAAAAAAAATTTAAAAAAATCGAAAGTTTTCGACCATTGCACAGCGAGCACAGGTCTTTCGTAATAGGCAAAGTGGTTTTATACTAATCGCCCATATGCTAACAACATATGCGAATTTCAGAACTACTCCATTTTTGGCAATCTCGCATATATTAGATTAATAAGCTAGTGTAAAAAATCCGAATTCGATTATTTTGACATAAAAAAATCTTACTGGGCTTAAGTAATCATCTATGACAGATAACTAAATAGACTACAACTTACTTTCCCATGAATTCCCTCTAGGATGACCATTGGTGCATATATTTAGCTCAAAGTGAAATTTTGTGATTATTCACGGTTTTCAAAAAAAAAAATCGAAAATATGAAAAATGTCCGAAAAAATCGAACGTTTTAGACCACCGCGCAACGAGCACAGGTCTTTCGAAATATCAAACTTAGTTTTACACTGCTCTCATGTATCCCAACAACATATTAAAAAATCAGAACTACGCCATTTTTTTCCACCTTCGATGTGTTAGATGACTGGTCTAAAACTCGGAATTTCATTTTAACTTATAAAGTTGCATTGGTATCGTTTCGCTGTATTTATCAATTATTTATAAAGGTTTAACCATCTTCCTTATTAATTAATAAGATCAATTCGATAGAGCTTTTCTATTCTTAACGTATTTCTAGTTATGTTTCAAATAATTCACACGAAATATTTCTATTTTGATATGTACAAGGTATATAATCCTAACATTTCATTATATATAACATTATATAATCCCAACATTATAATCCTTGATATGTACAAGATATATAATCTTAACATTTCATTATATATAACATTATATAATCCTAACATTATAATCCTTGATATGTACAAGATATATAATCCTAACATTTCTGGTCCTTATTTTGATATGTACAAGATATATAATCCTAACATTTCATTATATATAACATTATATAATCCTAACATTATAATCCTTGATATGTACAAGATATATAATCCCAACATTTCTGGTCCTTGGATGTTGGTTCAATTTTCCTGACCAATAGTCCTAGCTGATTTGATGCGGCAAATTGATGTAGAGAGTACTCGTATTCTGCTCACCCTCTTTTTCATACATTTGTGAGTTTCTAGTCAATCATTAATCTCATTGAAGTTTGTTCTGTCAATGCTAAATGAGAGGGCGTTAGACGATTCAACACAATCACCTTTGTCAGAACTATACATAAAATAAATGCCATTCCAAGTTTTCTTTTGTCTGAAATAGACCCACTAGAAGTTAACATGATAAAGCTTTTTCTTTTACAATACTTCTTCAACTCTTGGACATAGAAAGAAAAAAGTGCTGACCTCTATTGTAATTCGTCAACTCCCAAATCATTAATTTTCCTTCCAAGATTATCTTTCATTCAAACGAAGAGAAAATATTCAAACCTATCTTCAAAACTGTAATGGGTTTTCCTTTGTAATCGCATAGTTCTGATTGATACGATAAACACACCATATAGAACTCATGAGAATTAGGAGGAGAAAATAGAAATGAGAGGAAATTGAAATTGTAGCAATATAAAGTACAAAATAATAGTGAACGAGGTTTACATCTGACACAAGTTTACATCTCCTTGAGAACTCATGAGAATTAGGAGGAGAAAATAGAAATGAGGGGAAATTGAAATTGTAGCAATATAAAGTACAAAATAATTGTGAACGAGGTTTACAACTCACACAAGTTTACATCTCCTTCAGAACTCATGAGAATTAGGAGAAAATAGAAATGAGGGGAAATTGTCCACTGGTAGTAGGGTAGGTACCTAGTCAGACATAAGTATCCAAACCTAAGAGGAAGTATTGAAATGTTACATTCACTCTTTGGCTCAACCTACCACTGTGAACCCGCTTTCTCTTACATGAAGATGATCCAAAATATAAACCGATCGAGTTTAACCGACGAACACACCTAGCAATGCCTGAGCCGAGCATTATCGTCCTACTCATCAAATTCAACAAACTTGTAAATGAGATGCTAAGTCAAACCTCTCATTAGATAACTATTATTTGTTGATAGTTAGTTTACGCGCGTTATTTTCTCATGATATTTTCTTTGAAATATTCCTCCATTAATTTGAACCTTTTTAAGAATTCTTCGACAAATAAAGATAAAATTTGATGTTCATTCGCATTATGTTCAAAAGTGTGGCTGTGGACGGCGGGGGGGGGGTCGATCGCGGCGATTATTTGAGACTTTATAGTAGATCTTCTTCTGTAAAGGTTGGGCACCCCTGATCTGAACCTACAGTGGTTCTGCTAGATACATTACTAGAGGAAGTACAATCAAGGTTTTTTTTTTTGCTCAACGTCTCTTTCACCTCTATAGTCATTCGAGGCCGGGGTTTACCGTCCATTCGCTGGAAACTCAAACTCACAAACTAGCTACCCCCATTGACCTCATCTAGCGGTGTGTAGAGCCGTCCAATGGCTGGCTCTACGCACCTGCAACACACTAAAATCTTTACGGTTACCTCATATTACATACTCGCAGTACTTCTATCATTGTTTTATAAAAAAATGAGGAAATATTTGATTTTAAGAGGGACCGTTGTATTGAAGTGCCGATCTCCGTGTCTCAGTTGGTAAATTCCCCAAAGAAGCATGATAAAAATCAGAGAAGTCATGCAAAAAATGAGGTTACTCGCAAAATAATTCGATTTTTAATAATTATTTTTCGATTTTTAAGTGCCAACTTTGGGTTCTATAAAAAGGTGTGCGAGTTATTGTGGAACGAACAGACAGACAAACGTTTCAGGAAAAATAGTATTTGATTACATGTTACCCGCGGGCACATTGGAAGTTAGAAACCACTGCTCCATGCAGTCCATGCTCCTCAGAAAGTAGAGAGAGAGGGGGAGGAAGGGTAGTGAGTAAAATGAAAGTTAGAGAAATAGAGAGACGGAGCAAAAAACAAAGGAGAACAATTTGATTTTAATCTCCTTCTCATTTCACTGAAGTGTTACAAAATGAATTATTATTCAGCGTTCAGCTCTTTCTTCCAAAATACAAAGGAATGCATTGAACTGAAACTTTGTCTGATCTCAAAAAATGTTGTAGATCAGACCAACATTTTTTGATAATACTGTCGAAAATGTTGCAAAATACTTTCCAAAACATCTACTGATCTTTGAAGTATACTCGTAAACCAACCAGACTCTGTTTGCTTTTGTCCAAATCCTCAGCTTTGTGTGACATGGTTTTCTCATGGTTGCTTCGGCTTTAAGGGTTTTATTATTCTGGTAAGAATAAGCCTATAAAATCTGCTAAAACAATCTGTGAAAACTTTAACTGCCTATCCCTAACAGGCAGGGGCGTACACAAGGGGGAGGCTGGCCGGCTATAGCCCCCCCCCGAAATTTTTTTTCGGGTTAAGCCTTCAAATGTGAAACGCGAGTGCGGCGAGTGTATATCATCTAACCCTGTGCTACTTACATAACNCTTACAGGTTCTAAGTTAAAAGGGGAGAGAGAGACTATCAGTCCTGTTACATTTTGGCTTACATATATCCCCCACTGATAATGATAGAAAGCGAATGAAAATATATTTTGTTGAGCTGTAAATTTATAATTCAAATCAAAAGCGTAGATATTTTTCTTAAAAAGTGCAAAGTCCCCATCTCCACGTTTGAATCTGGATTTTGACATCACCAGCGGATCAACCATGGTCCATTTCCATAGCTGATAATTCAATCAGTATTCAACAAATCGCATGCGTTCAAGAGTTATTGCAATTGGTTAGGACTGGGGTACTGTATAAAAACGTTCCTTTTGTCTCAACATGATCTTCTTGCTCATAGCAGACCTCCTGGTCTAGCTTCTCTATATCCATATCCATACTAATATATAAATTCGAAAGTAACTCTGTCTGTCTGTATGTATGTATGTTACACTTTCACGCTTAAACTACTGAACCGATTTTGATGAAATTTGTTATGGAGATAGACTAAACTTTAGGAAAGGACATAGGCTACTTTT
>CM022875.1:41809720-41824659 GCA_012654025.1 Pachypsylla venusta
GGTAAAAATGTAGTTTACGGCTTTTTATTCGATTTTTCGATTCTCTATACTTAAGGTAACATATAAAATTTCTAGGTATATATATATATATATATTTTTTTTTTTTAAGAATGCTTATTTTGTGGAAAGAATTGAGCGATTTAAAAGAAAATTCGGTCATTATGCAAAGGGGGAAAATGAATAAAAATAGAATGAGAGAGTGTATTTCCTTTTTTCCATATCTTTTCCGTTCTTTCCGTTTTTCCTCGTTGTGTTGAATTGTATATGAATGTGCCTTTGCGCTATGAATTATTTATATTCAATATATTATTATTGTAATACGTTCTGTATGTGGGTTTGACTTACAAGAAGCCTTTGACAAAAATGGGCGGCTCACAAATTTTAGTTTTTTGAGTAAAATATTTTTGAGGCCTATTAGGAATACTTTGTTTTCAATACTAGTACAGTGTGTTTCAAAAGGTAATGCAACAAAAGAAACCACGTATAGTAGAGCTCAAATAAAGGCCACTTTGCTTGATAAACCCCTATACGGAAATGGACCCCAAGGTACTTAGGGCCAGCCAAAGGCACTTAAAAATCGAAAAATAATTATTAAAAATCGAATTATTTTGCGATTGACTTCATTTTTTCCATGACGTCTGCAATTTTTATGATGCTTCTTTGGTGAGTATTGGCATCTTTTCCCCGATCAGGGGCAGAGTTATGGGGGGTCATGAAATGAAAATGCCTAAAACCTTTTGATCCGATTTTTTTTGGTGTTTTAAGGTATAACAAGTCTTCCAAAATTTGGTTTGCTACAAAAAAGACCAGAATAGCTATTGTCTAAAACCAACAGTTGACCTTTTAAAATCACAAAAATTGAGCGTAGGACGATTCTAATTATTCAAAATTTTCCCCGGGGGCGACGGCCCCGACCCCCTGTGCCTGGGGGGTATTCCATACCCTCCGGAAGTTTCCCCTCCCTAAGTACTGCACTGTCCCTCTAAGATATATCCTTAAATCCACCCCTGGCCCTAGCTACCTTGGGGTCCATTTCCGTATAGAGGTTTATAAGGCAAAGTGGCCTTTATTTGAGCTCTACTATGCGTGGTTTCTTTTTTGCATAACCTTTTGATACACCCTGTATAGTCGATACATTTTTTTCAAGTCACTTTTGGCTTGCACTAAAAAGCTGCTTATTTTGATAACCGGTTTGGTAATTAAAAAATATTGTGGTTGAGATTTCTACCTTATCTGGTTTTGTTCGAAACGACTGCAGTAAGATATTAAGAAAATATTTTGGGCATTTTTTTTTTGTGGTAAGACCCAACGGCCTCTTCGGAGTATATTATAGATCTTTTAATGCCGCCACTGGTTGCCTCTCACACACCTAAAATAGATATTCACAATTGTCCTCACCAAGCTCAGTTTCCGCCAGTATTCTAGGCCAGGGAGACTGAGAGTAAAATAATAATTTATTATTATAATTGAGTATCAGATGTCATTAGGTATATATAATAGCCGTAGAATTGTATGAAATATTTTAAACAAAGCCACCATTTCACACAAGCTTGGCTTCATATAAAGCACCCCCACTTCTTTTTTTTTAGAATTTCATTCAAAATTCCAGCAATGCTGATTTTTCTGAATTGATCAGCTAGTTCATGTTTTATTCTGCTTAATATCATTCCAAATTCTGTAAAAAGGAAAACTTTTCTTTTCGTCAGTAAATACTCTTTCAAGTCCCTTTTCTGTGACGTTTGGGTCCACTTAGATGTTGAAATTATTTTGAAAACTTTGATCTGCACGTGCAAAGGGACAAATAAAATAAATTTACAAAGTAAACATTTTATGTGAAATCCTTAAATCACAATTTTGAAAGTTGCCTTTGTTCGTTACAGACAGGATTGATTCGTGTTAACTCATGGCAGGCAGATTATAGTCATTTTCAACCCCTAGGTAGTTGTTACCTATTGAATTTATCGAACAAATTTAAAAATAGGACCACGTTGAATATCTATACTTATAAAACGCAAAGCCCAGTTGGTATACTGACGTACTGACTGACTGATTGACTGACTGATAATCAACGTAGCTCCACGATGGCTAAACGTAGAGACTTGAAATTTGGCACACAGGACCCTTTTAGTATGTAAGTGCGTAATAAGAAAGGAAAAAAAAAATAAGTTCAAGTGGGAGCAAGTTACCGCCATGAATGACGCTATTTAGCGGGTTTTTTTGAATTTTTTTTTTTCTGGGCAAACTAAAAGAGATAACGAAAAATTACCGAGAATAGACCCCCCCAAAATAGTATATAAAAAATATAAAATTTGAAAATTTCCAGTTTTTCTCCGATTTTTGGACGGTTTTCACCTTAAAAAAATCGGAATTGAGAAGTGCCACTTCGGGATGAGCGGGAAAGCTGAAATTTTATACGAAGGTGTTCCGCAGTACAAAAAGTAATATCTTTGAGTAAATTATGGAATTATTTTCTAAATAGGAGCCGTGTTCACTCTGGCGGTCGGTCCCACCAAAAATCTAAAATTGAGAAGATTTAATTTCGCGTTCTCGAAATTGTTGTTGAATTTTACGGGAAAACAGCTAGTATATATATATTTTTTGAACCACTTCTTTTTATTATTAATCCCCAAAAAAACACTTCGTGTAAAAAAAAGACGTCAAGAGTAGAAATATTCCCCGCGCCCAAAATATAGTTCTCGCAATAATTTAAAGACAACTGATATAAAAAAAGAACGTCAATAATCTGTGTATTATGACATCCCTTTCTTAGATTCCTTTCCACAGTCGAAAATTCAACCAATGATCACGAAATCAGGTATATGCTGGCGTTTTGATTATTGTTATAAGTAATGGGGCGTGGCAATAGATTCCAATGATCACTCAACCGTTTTTCTACAAGTAGAATTGGCAAAAAAATATGAAAATAATAAACCTGAGCCCTATATCTGTGCGCACGGCAGTGCGCCAGGTCAAGTTCCGGAAAGCACCAGTGTATCTTTACACGAAGCAATTCACCAGGTTTTTCACACCGTCAGATATCCGGTTCTACAGGGGATAGGTCATTGAAATTTTGAACATACATTCCGTAGTATAGTACAATACCACAGGATAAACTTCAAAAGTTAATTCTAACCCGGACGGGAGATACGTAATTTCAAAGTTTGCACTTTTGGATNAATGACCGTCAGTTATTGCCTATAGGGATGTACACGTGACTTTATGTGACGTCACATTTCTATAGAGTGTAGACGGGTGAGAGAGAGAGAAAAAAAAAAATATATGTTTTTTATGAATTTGGACGTGTCCGTGGAA
Organism: Pachypsylla venusta; assembly: GCA_012654025.1. Taxonomy (NCBI): domain Eukaryota; kingdom Metazoa; phylum Arthropoda; class Insecta; order Hemiptera; family Aphalaridae; genus Pachypsylla; species Pachypsylla venusta. The sequence continues at coordinate 41,813,033 of CM022875.1, forward strand.
ACACGTTTAACAAAACGTAGATTCATCGTATTTGGGGGGAAACGCTATCTATTACCATGCCCCATTGAGAATATAAAATTTAAATTTCAAAAAGTCATCTGGAAGAGGCAGAAAAAAGTAGGTTTTCATATAAAATAAGAACAATATATATATATATTATACAGACTTTTTAATATCACAATAAGTTACCTGTTCATCCGACTAGTTTCGGAGCTCCCTGCTCCATTTTCAAGGTAAAAGTACGAACTAGTCGGATGAACAAGTAACTTATTGTGATATTAAAAAGTCTGTATAATATATATATTTTGTTCTTATTTTATGTGAACCGGACTTTGTATATAAATGGAGTCGATACGTAATATTAAATAGGTTTTCATACCTATAAACTCTGTTTCGTGTTAATATAGTCGGTAGGTTGTCTTATCTACCGACACGCTTGATATTCATATGGGACAATTTCACGGACAACATAATTTTTAATATGAAGAATTGATAGGTTGCTCAACATCAACGTCTTTGCCGGTTTCCACAGTGGAATGGACACCATATAACTCATAATTCAGCGCATTCCTTGCGTCAAAATGTTTTATTTCTTTTTCTAAAATAAAATCATTTGAGTTTTCTTTTTAAGCATCATTAGAGTCAGCAGCCATATTGCTGAGAATGTCTTTTTCATTAATGAGGGCAATGGTCACAATATCAGCACACTGAAGGAGGAAGGGGTAATGTGAAATGTTGTCAGAGAAAAATTGCACCCTTCTATAACATTATACATAGGATGTACAAATCATAAATCGTAAACTCCAGGGGTTGAGAGATGTGCGTTTCTGTTTCTTTTGCTTTTGAATTTTGTGAGTTCGGGTCATTTATTCAGCATAGATTTGCATCAACAAATTGTTCATAAATCTTATCGGATGTCAGTTATAGAACAGAACTCAAGGTCAAACGAATCAGAGGTTTCCAAACTTTTTTTTTCTCATAGACCTCTTTCAAAATTTTGCTGGTTCCGGTGGACCCCCTGCAGTTACATTTCTACCATATTCTCAAAACTTGACAAAAATTTAAAAATTAGATCCCTATTAGACCACAAATTAACAGTTTTCGAAAAAAAGTGAGAATTGATTTGTTAATTAATTAAATTAATTGATTGTGCTGTGAGTGGATGTCAAAAAAGAAAAAAGTAATTTCATCTAACTTTACTTTTTTGACATCTACTCATATTTTTGGTCACGCCAACGTAGACACCCGTCGAGTCTCCCGTGGACCCCTGGGGGGACCACTTTGGGAATCACTGACCTAAATGAACCTCGTTGCACATTACTGGTTCTCTAGAAACTTTGGCCCAGTCAGAAGCTACTAGTATTTCTTGCTGTCAGTTCTTCGAAAGCTACACGAAGGATTTTTAGAATTTTTTTTTTAAATTCAAACTATTTGCGAGTTCACAGTTCTAGTATGTGGAAAAAGAAGCAATTGCACTCAAGCTTTAGAGAAGGGATCAATCGACATATTTTCTGAACACGAATTTTCAGTATTCAAAATCAGAGAAAAATTTTGGTATTGTTTTCTTGTAAATAAAATTCACTCAGGGCAGATATTGTCCCTGCGCGGTACACCAGGGCAACCGCAATCACTAACAAATTATTTCTCCTAGTTTTCCCCTCAATACGCTGCTTTTATATGCGCCTACTAATTTGACAAGCGTAAGACACATCATGTATATGTCGATGCCGTGTTCATACTGGTGCATTGTGCAATTAGAGATTGCATTTTCTTCCTCTTCCTCGATGCTTTATGTTTCAATTATTACAAATGTATTCCGATCATCCGAAGCCTTTATTCTACAGGATGGTATTGAACAAAAGAATATCAATATCGATTTTTTTATGGACAATATAATTCTTCTCGTTTTTCAAAGTAAATTTATGTTGACTACATATCTATCTATACTTATAAAACGCAAACCCCAGTTGGTATACTGACTGACTGATAATCAACGTAGCTCCACGATGGATAAACCTACAGACTTGAAATTTGGCACACAGATCCACTTTAGTATGTAGGTGCGTAATAAGAAAGGAAAAAATCGAAAGTTCAAGTGGGAGAAAGTTACCGCCATAAATGACGCTTTTTGGCGGGTCTTTTTGCAATTTTTTTCTGGACAAACTAAAGGAGATTTCGCAAAATGACCGAGAATGGACCCCCCCCGGAAAATAGTATATGAGGACCCCATAAAAAATATGATATTTGAAATTTATCCGGTTTTTTTCCCGATTTTTGGACGGTTTTCAACACCAAAGAATCGAAATTGAGAAGTACCACTTCGGGATGAGCGAGAAAGATACGAAGGTGTTCCGCAGTACAAAAAGTCATATTCTTGGATAAAATATTGAGTTCTTTAAATAGGAGCCGTGTTTACTCTGGAGGTTGGTTCCACCAAAAATCGTAACCGTAGCGAAGCACGGGAAAACAGATAGTACAATATTACATTAGAACTCCAAAATTATAAATGGAGTTAATACATTATTTCCTCTCCTTCAAGAGACTCAGTGCCATCTTCGGGACAAATAACGTACAAGTAATAGTATACCATTGTCACGAATATACGAAAAAAAGCTACTTTCCGAGCACAAAAAGCCCATAAGAGGCTTAGGTGCAGGGGCTTATAAAGAGGAATTTAGCCCCAAAGAGGAATTTAGATCATGAATATATACCATTGAAAACATAGACTCTTTGATTTTTTAAAGAAAAAACAAAGTTGTATCTGTTAAAAATCAACGAAAATGGCCGTAAAGGGGTCCCCCAAAGATAGTGTTTTTGATGTTTTATTTAATTATCATTCATACTCGTATATTCTTTCAAGATGTTTTGAATTATTTTAGAAAAGTAAAAAAATATAATAAAAATATATAAAAAAAGATTTTACCGAAGGCGTAATTTCTTCCAATCCATATATGACTTGCTAACTTTCCATGAGGAAAAGTAAATCATACTTGAGATTGTAAGAAGTTACTTGAGGGTGACATCCTCACGGGCCGAGTCCACCTGAGCTGATGGTGTAAAATAACGCAGAAAGCAACTCTGTAATATCATTATGTTTATAACTCTTTATGTTACTGACGTAATTATATTGCAGTGATTGTCATGGTTCTGGGGGCCCATGTCAATTATCAGCCTCCAAGAACGGATGTATGATGACAATTAAAAACATAAGCAGTGTACTACAACTTATCTAGAGCTGCTGTCTCATACATCTTGCTACCATCGGATATGATGATGCTACTATTGAATGAATGAAAAAAATATTTACGTTTAAAATAAATTATTAAAACAAAAGTGTTAAACTAATAATATTATTTTATTTACAAAGAAACTAGTTTCGAATCGTCCGATCAGTCTAGTCGACTCGAATGATTCGAAACTAGTTTCATTGTAAATAAATTAATACAAATAGTGTTTTTGATGCTTCATTTAATTTAATTTATTTGAAACCAGCTGTTTCGCCCGTGCTTCGCTACGGCATTTGTTATCTTTGTTTTTCAAGGACAATAGAAATTGGCGGGGAGGGGGTATTGGTTTGTGTCCATCTGTATATTGCAACCTTTAAAACCCAAGATTTAAACGTTTCGCCAAGCGCCAGAGGGGCACGGCCATTTCGACTTTTTAGTAAATTCAAAATATTATTTTGTCCTTTCCCGGTTTTAAACTCGTATCTCTGGAATGGCTGGCCATACCTTTGCAGAAAATGTACTAAAATAAGGACTAAATGGTCACCTAAAACTTTCTCGCTTTGAGTTGATTTGTTGTCGCGACAAATTTTAAGATATCGGACCGTGACTGTCCGATTTTGGTGAAGAAATTATAAATTTGGCCGTAACTCGAAAACGGATTGACATATTTTAGTTCTGATAATTTTCCTGTGGTCGTAGATCATGATTTTGGGGGGTGGCCCATTCCCATCAATTATTCGCTATCTGCTACCGTTTGGGCTGTGGTATTATAAGAGACAATCCCTCATACATAGGTACATACACACAAATTTCTGATTTATATATTAAGATATAGGTTATTGAGGAGCACGGTGTACAGAAAAGACCATTGAGTTAACCATGTCCTGTCGGTTTAGGCTAAGAGTTATTGAAATTTCACCCGATTATTTTTTTTCAATTATCCATTTAAAAATATTTTTACATTATATATTAACATTTTCAAATTGACCTTTATTTTATCTGTTGTCTTCTTATTAGTCTACACATGATAATGTTCGCCACTTTTTTTGTCCATAAAAATGTTGCACTAAACATTTGATCAACTCTGTATACTGCCATTTTAATTCAGATAAGAGACATGTACATATTGAGAGTAGGGGGCATATCAAAATATATATTTCCCTTCTTCATGTTGTTGCCGGCTTAGCAGTTCCAATCTTTCCCCCTAGAGTAAATTTTTCTCCCCTATTTCTTTCCTGCAAAGTCTGCTTTTCTCCTTCTCTTTCAATACCAAAATTGTGTTTCTATGAATGCATTAGGGAGAACTTTGAACACAACACACTTCTTTTTAAAGCTGCTTTTAAATTTCTCAACATAAATAAATTTATTTATACAACGAGAGCAACATTGAACGTGTAAATGCTTTCAATACAAACATATTTGTATGATTTACTGGAGGTCTTATAGGGAAAATTAATCATACTTGAAAGCCAACGATCATACCACGTTGAATACACCAGTTACCGTCAGATCACTGAAGATAAGCAACGTCGGACGTGGTCAGTACTTGGATGGGTGACTGCTTGGAAACACCACGTATCGTTGGCTCTTTTTTCCGGCCCAACCCAGGCTGGGTGAAGTCAATGTGGGTAGCTGGTTTGCAAGTTTCCAGCGAATGGAGGGTAAAACCCCCGTCTTGAATGACCAATAGATATTAAAGAGACGTTAAGCCAATTAAAAAAAAATCATACTTGAGATGAACTTTATGGGCGCAATCTATCTGAGATGGTGGTGAAAAATAATTCAAAAAGATCTCTGCACTATGCAAAGAATTCATGCATGTGGGAAGCATTGAATATAATAACTTCCCACAAAAATGTTGAAATTAGAGAAATGTATTAGCATTGCTGTATTTATTGATCACTTTAAAATTTATATTCTTCTTTTGAGAAAATTGCTCTATTCATTTCCATCCCTCAGAGTTTTGAAAAGATCATTGTCTATGATTAAACCTCAATGAGTGATGAGTGAGACACGGAATAGATTATAGTTTTGGAATAATTGTTGGAAAGTTATTTTATGGAGCAGGCTGTGGACATATTATATTGATATTTAGGATTGTGTTTGGTAAATGTGCCAAAATAATTTTTAATAATTGGATAAGCCACGTCTATGGCACGTTAAATACACCAGTTCCCGTTCGATCACTGAAGCTAAGCAACGTCCAGCGAGGTTGCACCATGTGGGTGTTCACGTGGGTTCGCGGCCTCGTGATGCTGGCTATTCCTCCGGCCCAACCCTGGCTGGGTGAGGTCAATGAGGGTAGCTGGTTTGCAAGTTTCCAGCGAATGGAGAGTAAAACCCCCGTCTTGAATGACCAATAGATGTTAAAGAGACGTTAAAAATAACCTTTCAGATTGTACAGCAATCATAAATATTGGTATATTTCGTAAGCATTAACATCTGATAATCGAATTATTTGTTGCCAAGAAGAACCGTAACATGTAAATGATACAGAATGTTTCATTCAAGAATATAACATGTAAATGATACAGAATGTTTCATTCAAGAATATAACATGTAAATGATACAGAATGTTTCATTCAAGAACATAACATGTAAATAAAAAAAACAGCCTCAGTAGCTCAGTTGGTTTAGGCGATGGATTCGTAACCAGGAGGCTGTTGGTTCGAATCCAACTCCATCCCCCCCTCTTCGACACAAGATTGGAAATAGAATCTTTAGAAGAGGACGCCTTAACAAAAAAANAAAAAAAAAAAAAAAAAAAAAAAAAAAAAAAAAAAGATTAATGTATCGTATTGTACACGTTTATTCTAAGTTCTTGTTCAGTTTCATAAAAATAACTTTGTATTTTAAAGCTTCTTTATTTTGAATTTATAAAGCGAAAAAAAAGGCCTCTCTATTATTTTTTTTTGTCTTTTTCATTCCCAAACGCAGAAAAGGTTTGGAGTCGTAAAGTTTTGAAAAGAAAAATGTTTTTAGTCCCTTTGCGTATTTGTTTTTGCTTATATTGCATTTCTATAATATTTTGTCAAGCCAAGTTGTAGTAATTTATACATTTTCATTTTATTATTTTATCACTTGACGTCCACTTTTTTATGCTGGTTTGGAGGCTATTTCGTAATTTTTGCTTTATTTGTTGTTTTCTTGGGGATTATGAGGATCCTGGTTAGGTCTTCCGTGATATATTTTCTGGAGTTGGAGGAAAATGAATCCTGTGACGAGAATGAGGATGTTCGATGTTGCGTATTGATAAATAATAGGATTTAATAAAAGTCAGTTCGGAGATTCAGTTTTTGTGAGCTGTTTCTTATACATACAGTGTGTGTGAAAAGTCCCGGAAGGATTTTTTTATTTTTAACGGTAATGTTATGTTAACATCAACAAAAATGAAATTTGACCCTCCTTGGGTATAAAAAGTGTAAAAAATGAAAAAACTAATGGTACCACGAGAAGCAGCATAAAAAACTTGACTGATTTGATGTATTAACCTCTTGGTTTTATTACTTTTATTCGGAAGAAAAATCCATGATTGGGCATGTTTNTTTAACGGTAATGTTATGTTAACATCAACCAAAAATGAAATTTGACCCTCCTTGGGTATAAAAAGTGTAAAAAATGAAAAAACTAATGGTACCACGAGAAGCAGCATAAAAAACTTGACTGATTTGATGTATTAACCTCTTGGTTTTATTACTTTTATTCGGAAGAAAAATCCATGATTGGGCATGTTTGATCAGAGATCTGATTGATCAAAATATTGAATGAGGAGTCTATTGTGTGTAGAATTTGAATACGAAATAAAAAATAGGGGTTTCTATTTAAAAATCGAAAAGTTGTTGTCTGTTTACCCACTTTTGAGACACCCTGTAGAAATTTTAATTACACCAAAAAATAGATTTATTTTTGTTAGAACTTCAAATACAAAATTTGAAGTCTCTATCTTTAGCCGTTAAAAGTGAAAAAATCCGTTGCGGGACTTTTTGAACACTCTGTATATTTCGTTTGAAAATTTAGTAAAATTACAGTGTGAACAATATTTATGTTATTTGGTTAGGGTATGTCAGAGGCAAGCTATTTCAAATAGCATGGTGAACTATCTATTTGAGTTAGATTAGTTGAAAATGATCAACTGAGAGGGCCTCCAATTTCTGGTCTTAACGGAAACATTGTTCGTCTCACCTGCCTCGGTAGTTCAGTGGTTTAGCGCTAGCCTTGTAAACAGGAGGGCGTGGGTTCGATCCCCAGCAGAGGCAGCATTTTTTTCCTCATTAATTTGAGTATTTGACCACATAAAAATAGAGCTCTAAGGGTTAGGTGGTAGAAAATGCCTCAGGCATTAACCTCGCCTAGTGGTTGGTTACCTTCCACTCAAGAGTCTTTTTTTTTTGTTGTTGTTAAATGTCTCACAAGCGCATATATGGTGTGAGGAGGTTAAAACTGGTACTTGTCGCTGTAATTGAGGCCAAATATAGAACTTACTATTTCGTAAAAAATTACATGATCTACAGATTTTGATGATATTGTGTATCAACTATGGAGAGATGACAGAAAAAAATAAGAGTCTACCAATTTGAATACACCAGTTCTCGAATCAGATGACTGAATTTTAGCACATCGTACGTGGAATAGGATATATGTGAGGCCTCACGTGTTATTGGTTTTACATACGAGGCTATGAACCAAAAAAATAAATCTAATTAAATTCTTTCAACCAAAAAGTGTGGATTCAAATTATGATTTGAATATTTTAAGTTCAACATTTGAATTATGAGTATAATGCAAAACCTTATTTTATTATTTTATTTTTTTATATAAAAAAACACTTTAGTTTATTTTCTTCTCCGGACCAAGAGCATTGACTCTTGGTCCGGAGGTTGTGGGTTCGAATCCCGCTCGGAGCGAAAATTTTCTGATCGAATTTTTTCGTTTTTGGAATGGCATGGTTGTAAAAGGAGTGCCCTGAAGTAATGCGAAAGCAGTTCCGGGGGCATAACTTTATTTTTTAAAAAACAAGTTTTTACTAAAAATGTGTTTAAAAGTTTTGTAATCGTCTGGAATGTCATCACTGTTAAAGTTATATTGAACGCTAACTTTTATATAACTTTGGAAATAAAAAAAAAAGAATAAACTAGATTTATTTGGAAATGCTGTTAAAACTTTCAGAAACTTTATGTAAAGTGAAAGCTGTTTTCTTGTCCATATAGAATTCAGCAACATTTTTTTTTTTTTTTTTTTTTTTTTTTTTTTTTTTTATAGAAACCTCTTCTCTTGTTCTCAATTTTATTTCATAGCCCCTATTTTGAATCTGAAAAATCGTGACTACGTCTCATCTATCAATATTTTTTATATCGTGTACCCCTCTTTCAATAGAAACTAAATTAATATGTTTGAGTGTGGCTAGGATTGAAAAACAATGGTTTAGAACAGCGGAAAGGGCTGACACTGAGCCCGTATTTAAGAGTAGCATATGATACCGAAGGCGTAATTTCTTCCAATCCATATATGACTTTCTAACTTTCTGTGAGGAAAAATAAGTCATACTTGAGATTGTCCACCTGAGCTAAAATGTGTAAAATAAGTTGGTGTAAAATAACGCAGAAAGCAACTCTGTAATATCATTATGTTTATAACTCTTATGTTACTGACGTAATTATATTGCAGTGATTGTCATGGTTCTGGTGGCCCATGTCAATTATCAGCCTCCAAGAATGGATGTATGATGACAATTAAAAACATAAGCAGTACACTACAACTTATCTAGAGCTGCTGTCTCATACATCTTGCTACCATCGGATACGATGATTGAATAAATGAATATACTGGTAAATGAATCAGAGTGGACAGCAGAGCAACAGCAATGTCCCAGAAAGACAACTATTAATAAAAGGCTTATCATAAGTAGGTTCTAGTTTTATAGATGGCATTTCAGCATCCTAGCTGATTGTCCGGGCAAGGAGAAAATTTGATAAAATGTGCAATAGTTTTTTTATTTCCCACCAAAGAGACTTTGGTACATAATGTGTCAACCGTAGACAAACCAAAAAACGGCTTGGTTCGCATAATGAAAATATGACTAGCCAGCGTTTATTGCAAGTTGAATACCCCAGTTCACTGAAATTAAGAAACATCCAGCGAGGTTGTGCCATGTGGATTCGCGCCCTTGTGATGCTGGCTATTTTTCCAATCCAGGTTTGCAAGTTTGCAGCGCATGGAGGGTAAAACCCCCGTCTCGAATGAGTGTTAATTCAAAAGTCATTTGAGTGAATTGAGAGAAAATTAAAATGAAAAAAAAAAAAAAAAAAAAATGGCAACATTCAACTTCTGCATGAAAACAAACAATGGCACAGTAAATTAATTATTTTATAAGTTAAAAAATTTGCTACATCCAGTCGTATATAGAGGTGCTTTCTAACAATTGCTTCAAAAAATTCGAACTCATTTCCTCTAATTTTGAAAAAAAAAAAAAAAATCTGTCTAGTTTTATGTTTCAAAATAATGGCGAGTGCTACATTATTGTAACATCTCAATATTGGCGTAGTACATACAAACATACGACGTCCAGTAGCTCAGTTGGTTGAGGCGGTGGATTCGTAACCAGGAGGCTGTTGGTTCGAATCTTACTCCATCTCCCCGTACTGATCACAATAGTTCTACATAAATAAAGGTCGCAGTGATAATTGAAGTCTCAGCACAGATTTGCAACCAGTTCAATAATAATAAAAATAAATACATCGTTCATACTTTCTTGTACGTATATAAAAGGCTCTGCAATCTTGTACCTATATAAAAGGCTATGTCCTGAGTGACTGATCAACGTAGAGCCGAAACTATTAATGCTACAGACTTGAAATTTGGCAGGGACCTTCGTTGCACCATGTAAGTGTGCACTAATGTTGGGTTTATTTTGATATGGGACGCTAGTTTTCCTATAGAAAAGGTTGTTCCCCGTCTGGCAGGGACCTTCGTTGCACCATATAAGTGTGCACTAAGAAAGCATTTTGTAAAATTTTAATTTTAAGGGTTAGAAATCGTGAAAAATATACAATGCCCATTAGAAATACATTGGAGCGAGAGAGATATCATGATACATCATTTAAAATGAGCGGGCGAAGCCGTAATCGGGGGATGCTAGTTTACTATATTCATTTTCGTTCACTATTGAAATATGTACCTGCTGTGTAAACTTTGCCTTCACAAATTCTAACTTTGCCTTCACAAACTTGGGGCAAACAAGAAGTACCTATTCTGTGATTTAAAAAAGAGTATAAAAAAGCGTATTATTTTTCTAGTCATCAATTCTAGAGTTAAAAAATGCACACTCTTAATGTTTTGAAATACTTTTGGGAATAATTTTCATACTCAATTCATAATAGTGGAGAGAGATCTCCATCTCACATAACTTTTTAGTACGCATCATAAAAAACGACACCATCCATCACAAGGCGAGGGAGAAGTGAGGATGATTTATAAAAAAAACACATTTGGGGCTAAAAAGCAAAGAGCTTAGAACAAAATATCGACTTTCTGAATAATATAAATTATAAGGAAAAATAAGCATTGGAACAAAGATAGGGAAATTGTTGGATGCCAGAGTCCGAGGACATAATTTTGTCGAACGATTTTGGGATGAATGTGAATATTAGATGGTAACACATTGCAAGAATTTTTCCATGTTCTACAACTCCTATTCTCTTGATACAAACAACCTGAATCATCCTATAATGTACAATGGTAGGTAATAATATATATATTGGGCAATGTCCTGAGTGACTGATCAACGTAGAGCCGAAACTATTAAATGCTACAGACTTGAAATTTAGCAGGGACCTTCGTTGCACCATGTAAGTGTGCACTAAGAAAGGATTTTGCAAAATTTTAATTTTTAGAGGTAGAAATCGCGAAAAGTAAACAATCCTCATAAGAAATATATTGGAGCGAGAGAGATAGCAATTAGCACGGGAACAGGCATGCCTCTAAGGCGTCAAACTATAGGCCGTAGCGAAGCACGGGCGAAACAGCTAAAACAAAGTATATTTGTTGTATCTATATACTCGTAGATATTTTATACAAACATGTCTCAGGTCAAAATATGAGAAGCAAGAGTAAGAGTAAAGAAACGAACAACCGTGACTGAGGACTGATCTTTGAAAATTTGGGAAAATCTTTTATTTAGATCTCTTTGCATCTTGAAAGGTAGTGCACACCTACACAACATGCAACATGTATATTTGAGTGGTCACTCAAACAGTGCACACCTACACAACATGCAACATGTATATTTGAGTGGTCACTCAGACAGTGCACACCTACACAACATGCAACATGTATATTTGAGTGGTCACTCAGACAGTGCACACCTACACAACATGCAACATGTATATTTGAGTGGTCACTCAG
>CM022875.1:41828393-41841273 GCA_012654025.1 Pachypsylla venusta
ATTGAACCATGGACATCTAGCTTCCGTTCATCGAGGGCTGAAGAGATTGTGATCGCCCGAATGAGAATCGGCCACACCCGGCTTACTCACGGTTTCCTATTTAATAAAACCTCTCCTCCAATATGCCAATGTGGGGCTATGCTGTCCGTCCAGCATATCCTGCACTGTCCATCTCTTTCGGGTGCCATGACCTCTCTCCTCCCTCCTTGTTAGATGACCCTTTGGTGTTGGACTCTCTTGTGGTCTACCTTAAACGGGTAGACTGCTTTAGACTCCTGTGAACCAGGGATTCGGCGCGAACGACCTNAAAAAAAAAAAAAAAAAAAAAAAAAAAAATGTACAATTGGCTTGATTAAAGTTAGTGATATATAAAAATTAAAAGAAGTACGAATGAAAGATTCGAAAAAAGAGATCTATTCTAAAGGCTCATCATTGTAATGAACCAATAAAATTTTGTTACGACTAGAAACAGAGCAGATACCAAAAACTAAATAGTGGAAATGCACACCAAAAAGGAAAAGATAATAACGAACAGAGAAAAGAATTTGTTTTAGCCAACGATCATACCACGTTGAATACACCAGTTCCCGTCAGATCACTGAAGTTAAGCAACGCCGGGCGTTATTAGTACTTGAATGGGTGACCGCCTGGGAACACCATGTATCGTTGGCTCTTTTTTCCGGCCCAACCCAGGCTGGGTGAGGTCAATGTGGGTAGCTGGTGTGCACGTTTCCAGCGAATGGAGGGTGAAAACCCCGTCTCTTGAATGACCGATAGATGTTAAAGAGAAGTTAAGCCATTTTTTTTTTAAAAAAAAAAAAGAATTTCTGTATGACTATAAACAAAAAACAAAACTGGGAACAATATTCAACGAGGAAAGTCATATACCTACACGGAAAAAGAAAAAAATGCAGAAGAAAAACAAGAATGGTCACATATCATAATGCGTGTGTTGGGAATATAGATATCGTTTGAACGGCTATAAATCGGATTACCCACACCGGACTCTGTTTACTCATACATAATATTTGGAAAATATATTAAAACATAATAAATATCTTCCCTCCCCTATCTGCTGAAGGCAATAAAACTTCAATCTAAACACAGATGAGAAATTTTCCTTTGATGCTCAATGTTCATACACTGTACAGACTTGGATGGATAATATGAATAAAAAAATATTTGAAAAAATAAAAAAAAATATCTTTCTGAATATGGGCTTACTTAAAACACTTTCCAAAGACCTCACCTCACAAAAAAAAAAAAAAAAAAAAAAAAAAAAAAAAAAAAAAAAAAAAAAAAAANAAAAAAAAAAAAAAAACTGGCACAAAACAACCAGGTTCGACTAGGTTGGGTGCCAGGGCACAAGGACATTGCTGGTAACGAACAGGCCGATCAACTGACAAGAATGGCGTCCGCGACACCATTTATTGGGCCGGAGCCCAAGATCGGTCTAAGCGCGACTGAGGTCAGAAACTTCATCGACGAGTGGGCACTTAGAAGCCACCTAGAACGGTGGAGGGCCGTCTCAGGTCTGAGACACAGTACAGGGGCCATCCAGGAACCTTACGAAAGAGATCCTGACCCTCACTCGAAAAAATATCAGACTAGCCACAGGCCTGCTTACTGGACACTGTGGTCTAAGAAAACACCTACACACTATGGGCTTCCATCAGGACCAGGTTATGTGTCACTGTAATTCTCACGTCATTGTAATTCCCTACTTGCGTGGAGACTAAGCATGGGACAGCGGCAATCCAGGCTCGACATCCACGAAAAAAACCTAGCCAAACGCCTGATCAAACTCGCTAAGATCTTTGGCTTTGACTAGGTAAACAGGCTACTTTCCAAGCACAAAAAGCTCAATTGAGGCTTAGGTGCAGGGGCTTATACAGCCCTAAGGAGGAAACTAGCCCACGAATATACGAATACGAATATCACCTCACAAAGTATTCGATTATTGTATTTATTAGCAAGTAGAGACCAAATTTTTGGAATAAATTTCGAACATACTCTGAAGATGCAATTTTAATAGTTCCCTTGTGGTAAGGCTCAACGGCCTTCCCACCATTTTTCTGAGTTTCACAGCATTACTAAGAGCTTCATGAACTAATGAACTATACAATCTTCTACCAAAACAAATCTTTTTACTCTGGTACCTAATGCCGCAGCTGGTTGCTACTTGTCCCCACAAGGCTGAGTGCATGCCAAAATGACAAGCATTAAATCGAAGATTTTCATATCCCGCTGAGAATTGAGCTCGACACCGCATGCATTACTATTCTGATATACCCACTAGACCAGGATAGCTTAAATATACAATTTATCAAAACAAATAAGCCGTTTTTTAAAACCATGTTTTCAGAGTGCTTCAAAAGTTGAGCACTTCGGTTTTATTTGCTTTGTCAAATCATGTTATCGCATAATTTTTTCAATATATTTCATTGTTTTTCTGATTCCTCTTCTATATAATTTCCTGACATTTTTTTTCCCCGAAAGTATTTTTCCTTCCTAAGAAAAGCCCAAGTCTACGAATACATTAATTTATAAAAGAAATATTTTTTTGTTGTTGCAAAGACTTGATTTTGTATTCCTTAAAGGTTGTGCTCCATACAGACAGAACTATCATTACGGGATTTGAAAAAAAAAAAAAAAAAAAATGTTAAAAAACTGTTCAAGATGAAAGGCGAGATGCCTGAAGACAAATGAATATAATAATAAACTAATGTTATTCCTCCAGTAATGGCCTTTTCGAAAATAAAGAAGAGGGAAATAGAAAGGAACGTGTGATGAGAAAGCGTGGTCATTTAATTTTAAAAAGAAGGGTGTTTTAGCCACATTTCAAACTTGACAATCAAACGAGGGGGACTGCCTGCCTACACAACGCAGTATGCAAAAGTTTATTCTAGATAGAAAGTTACTATTCATTTGGAAAACATTTCCCTTCTTTTATGATAGTGAGATGATCTACATTTTGTGAGACTGTATATTCGTGAGATAAATTCCTCCTTGGGGGCAATGTAAAGTCCCTGCACTTAAGCCTCTTTTGGGCTTTTTGTGCTTGGAAAGTAGCCTGTTTTCTAGCTAAGGCCTATAATCTGCGCCAGCTTGATCATCCTTTTGGCTAGTTGTTTTGCGTGAATGTCAAGCCTGGGATGTAGCTGTCCCATACTTAGTCTCCACGCAATTAGGGAGTTGCAATCAAAGATAACGTGAGAAGCAGTCTCCTCATCCTCCCCACAAAGTCTGCACATAACCTGGCCTTGATGGAAGTCCATAGTGTGCAGATGTTTTCTCAGTACACAGTGCCCAGTAATCAGGCCCGTGGCTAGTCTGATGTTTTTGTGACTGAAGGCAAGTATCTCTATAGTAAGGTCCTTGGATGGTCTGGTCCCTGTAACACAGCCTTTCTGAGATTGTACATGGATGAGTAGACTTATACGAACGGTATCTAATACAGGTAGGAATGCATTCGTAGGCTGTGTTGAATTGAGATGCGTTGGAAATTTGTTTAAACTGTTGAGGGAAATAATCAAGAGAAATTTAATCTATTATTAAGAGAAAGAATCACATTAATATAGTAATCACAGAAAAGCTACTGGTATCTTGTCATGGGATAGAGATACCAAAAAAAAAAAAAAAAACACTTCGTGTTCAAAAAGACGCCAAGAAAACGTCTCTATCAAAAAGCCAAAAATTCAAGTGCTCACATGTCTCCTAAAAAGATCGTAAAATATAGGCCAGAGTTATCTCCAAACACAAATTTGCTCATGTATTTGTTATGGGGGAAAAAGCGTCTGTGACTCCGTAACCGATTTTAAATTTTTTTTAGAAAAATGCACTTTTCCTAGCTCTGCAATTATCAATCGGTATGAAATCTTTTTAAAGTGATTGTGTTTTTAGCGGAGAAGGTCTTAGGATACTTTTCATGTCCATTAATTGTTTAGAAATATTTTTAGAGAGATAAGAATCTCTCTAAAAATATTTCTAGACAATTTATGGACATGAAAAGTAAAAGATATGCCCAAATATTTGAAATG
Source organism: Pachypsylla venusta (assembly GCA_012654025.1). Taxonomy (NCBI): domain Eukaryota; kingdom Metazoa; phylum Arthropoda; class Insecta; order Hemiptera; family Aphalaridae; genus Pachypsylla; species Pachypsylla venusta. The sequence continues at coordinate 41,832,434 of CM022875.1, forward strand.
AAGACATTTCAATTAATTGGGGGCATAACAGCAGACCGGGAACGGCTATATTTTTAAGGCGACATACAAAGAAGACGGAGAATTTTTTTCTGATTAAACCTGAGTGGTTCCTTTGGAGTTGTTTGAGCGAAAACACTTTAGCCATGCCATTCCAAAGATGTAAAGGATCAATTTATAGTACATACTTTCACCATATTTATGAACACATCCATTTTTTTTGCCTTCAAGACGAAAAACATTCGTCATTGTGCAATAAATTCCAAAAAGAAGAAGAAGAGGAGGGAGAAATGAGTTTCGTTATCAAATTCAAGATCTTTTTTTTTCAATTTTCAACTTTTCTCGTGATGGAAAATGAAAATGAACCAACGGAGAATGGAAAGCAAATCATGTTGACTGTCAAGCCCAATAGCCTTATCAAATTCTTGATTGATGTGAGGGTGGCTCATGGAATGAAACATATTTCGCTGAACGAAACTCATTTCTATAATTCTTGGTAATTATTATTATTATTATTAATATTATTTGTTTACTGTGTTCAACAACCGTTGTGGTTGTTGACACATTACAATTATACCTGAAAAATAATAAGTAAATTAGAATAATTGATAAATAAAAAATAAACCTGAAAAAATAGTGTAGGTACAAATTAGAATACCTGAAAAAATTTAGAACACCTGTAAAAATATATATATATATATACAATACCTAGGTATATAAATATCTGTAAAATAAATCATAGAACGTCTTCTATGCAGTAAGGGGCTGATTCTAAGAGATCATTTTTTAACCGAATTTTAAATTCCCTTAAATTTCTCTCTCTCACGGACGCGTTGATATTTTTGTAAACTCGGATACCTCCGTCCAAAAAGGATTGTCCAAACAGTGGGAGTGAGGATGGGACCAACGAATGGACATTTCTAGTGTTGTACCTGTGTTGGATAGTTGGCAGTTGTGTTTTATGTTTATGAATTAGGCAACACATGTCCAACACCAGTTGTCCATAGAAGGTCAGAATACGTTTTTCTTTGAATAATTCCCGGCATGACACAATGTCGTCGAGACCATACACGGCACGAAGAGCCCTTTTTTGAAGAATAAAGACCTCTTTCGAAAGTGATGATAGACCCCAGAAAGCTATACCATAGCTCATGAGAGAGTGAAAGTACGAGAAATAAGTGGTTCGAGCGGAATCTTCACCAAGATGACTTCTAATGGATTTGATGGCAAACACAGAAGAAGCAAGATGACTTCTAATGGATTTGAAGCTAATTATTTAAAAAAAAAATAATTAGCTTCAAATGTACGCTAAAAATGTATCTAAAAGGGAGGGGTTAGTTACCCAAAAGGGTACAACGCAGGAAATACATTTTTTTTTTTAATCTTCATTTAATAAAACACCGCCATTGCTTGAATCTCCTTCCACAATTACTTCCCCTCCCACGATTTTTTAAAAAGTGGGAGAACTAATTGTTGCACCCTGTATCAGCCCGTACGCCTATCCCTTGGGGGTAGAATCTCGAATTTTAATGGTTCTCGAAAAATCCTGGTGGTCCCAGTAGTTTGAAACACCCTGTGTTATAGTATATCCGTCTTATATCTGTTTGAATTATAAAGTACCTACAACAGTTCCTAAAATGTAAAATTTGTGAAATCAAAAATGTATCTTACAAATATGAGAGCCGCCATTTTATTTTATAACATTGATTGATCAGTAAGTATTGGCTATTGTTAAACTTTGAACTTTTTGACAATCATGTTCATTCGTTTTTCTTACAAATTGACTATGTTTGTGATTTTAATCTTTTTTCTCATTTATTTTTTCTATGACCAAATCAAATCGAAAGTTCTTGTGAGAGTCCAGAAAACTATTATTGTGCATTGACCCTCCCACCTCCCAGCCCGATCTTTTTAATCTAAGATTTCCAAATAATAATAGAAATTATAGGAGAAATGCTTTTTGAGATCGATGTTGTTAATATTTGATAAAGAGGCTTACGAATGTATGGAACATTTTAAACGGTCAATGCTGGAAATAATGAGAAATCTCAGATAATGAGCTCGAGATATACTCTATATCTCGGGATTTACTCAACCTAGATGTTGATTACGAACTTCTAGGCCGGATAAGTAACATTTCGGGGGAGGGGGGGGGTCTGTAAAAGACATTTCTGTTAATTTTCATACGGGTAGGTACAAAAATAATTTTAGAATATCTGCCATTTTCATTGATCGTTACTAGAATATTTCGGACTGGGATCTGAAAAATTGGTTTACTCGTTGATCTTATCTGCTATTTAATATATAAAATTCTCGTGTCGAGGTGTTTGTTACCATAGTCTTCCAAAACGGCTTAACCGATTTTAATGAAATTTTGTATGTACATTCGGTAGGTCTGCGAATAGGTTTTTATCTATAATTTAATAGAATTGAACACCAAGTTTGTTGGGAAGGACGGGTTGGTAGTAGTGTTGAAGTCTGCTGAGTTTAGGCTGGGTGTGCAAACCAGCCTAACCTTGCGCAGACTTCAACACGCTTCTTTTTGGAACCTAACCCAATAATTTTCTCAACACGTTCTACACAGCTTAACAACCCGTTACTTCTCCCTATGGTCTCCTATCTTCTCGAAACAAAGTTCGGGTACTCAGCTAGTCTTAATATATAAATCAGAAATTTGTGTGTACATGTCTGCGCCTATGTGGTAGGGGTTGTCTGTTACAATAACACAGCCCAAACTGTGGCAGAAAGAGAAAAATTAATGGGAATGGACCCCCCCCCAAATTATGATCTACGACCCCAGGAAAATTATCAGAACCGAAATAGGTTTTCGAGTTACGCCCAAATTTCTAATTTATTCACCCAAAACGGATAGTCACGGTCAATATTTTAAATCTTGTTGGAACAACATCCTTATTTTAGGACATTCTCTGCAAAGGTATGACTAGCCATGCCAGAGTTATGAGTTCGAAACCGAAAACGGATAAAATAAAATTTAGAAAATACTAAAAAGCAGAACGGCCATGCATCTAAGGCCCTTGGCGAAACGTTTAAATCTTGGCTTTTTTAAAGGTTGCAATATACAGGGTGGACACAAACCTATCCCCCTCTCAAATTCCATTCTCCTTGAGACACAAAAATATCAATATAAGAATCGTAGCGAAGCACGGGCGAAACCGCTAGTCTTCAATAAATTAGTTCATTCAAATTATCGCAATGTTATGATGTGATGCATGACCCTTGACATGCAGCATGCATCACTGACAGACCACATGGGAAAAATCCTTTGAATTTTAAAATGAAATTCTCTTCTGGAGTTTACCTCCCTAACACAAAATATAAATAAATAACACAAAATATAAATAAATAACACAAAATATAAATAAATATAAACATAATTTTATCATTAAACTGTTTCAGGGCATCAGTGTGTTTCCAAAATAATTTAACAAAAAGTACTCAGATCTGACATTATCATGCTGGAAAACATACTATAAGTATTAAAACCAAAGAAATTGGAAACTGGAGGAATGGGGAACAGCAAAAGAAGATGTCAGTAGGAGAAATAGTGAATAGTTTCCTCAGCTCTAAAGAATGTACCTCAAAAACTAGAAGTAACCAAAAATCTGAGGGACCGTCATCTTGGTGCTTTTGAATCACTTAGAAACACACACAGGTTTTCAAATATTACAAAGGTAACGTTTTTTAAGATTCTAAGCAAAAACTTTCGGCGTGTTTTGTGTGATTACTCCGAAAAGTTGACTCCGAAAAATTGAATTGATTGATTGTCAATAATGGCATCAAAATCTATACTCCAAAAAGATGTGAGTACTTGTATGATATACGATGTACCAAGAGATCAATGATGTTATTGGATGATTGTCTGCAGGACCGGATTAACCCTCCGCGGGGACCTTTTGGTATTTGGTTTTTGACCTTTTGGTATTTGGTTTTTACATACAGCTGGCAGATTGCTCATGTTGCAATACTCGTTTCTTTATTGAGTTCCTAGGTAGTAGGTTTTTTCAATTGTCAACCCAGAAATGTCGAAATATCTAGTGTAAGTTGTTAAAACGCGGGGCCCGTAGCACGTGCTACAAGCGCTATTATTGTTAATCCGGCCCTGATTGTCTGATGGTCTAATGTACAATCTTAGAATATAACAAATGTCGGCGGACTAACATTTTACCAATATTGATCACCTTGTTTCAATTACAAACACTTCTAATCCCCAAGAATATTCTAAATGCTAAAATGTGTTGGTAAGATTGTCCTCCTCACGTTGACGTGATTATTGGATAAAGGATGATTATGGGTAGCAGATTGACACAGGCTATTTTTATCTCGCAAAAATGCACACAAACTCCCCTAAGGCAATTAGCCAAGCGTACTAATTATATTAAAAATGTGAAAATGGATTTGTTGATTTTTTTTTTTTAAATTTGGCTTAACGTCTCTTTAACATCTATTGGTCATTCAAGACGGGGGTTTTCTCCTCCATTCGCTGGAAACTTGCAAACCAGCTACCCACATTGAACTGACCCAGCCTGGGTTGGGCCGGAAAAATGAGCCAACAATACGTGTTGTTCCCAAGTGTTCACCCATCCAAGTACTGGCCACGCCCGACGTTGCTTAACTCCAGTGATCAGACGGTATCTGGTGTATTCAACGTGGTATGATCGTTGGCTATTTGTTGATTTGTTTTTTCTTTCATGAATCAACGGATTGACGTGATTTTTGGCATAGAGAATGTTTGGTCTGCCTTTATTTTTTTACAGGAAGGACAGGTCCTTGTGTCACCTGGTGGTCCTTATTTATGGCTAACCTGCTATTCCTATATAAGGGGAAATACGATTCATTCAAATTTTCTTAGATATAATTTTGGTGAAAAAAAATCAACATCACTTCGATTCGAACTCTCGTCTTCTCCTGGACAAATAAAACTAGACCAGGTCAACACACGCTTGTTTTTATAAACTTTTAGCAATCACTTTACGATTGGGTTTTGCTTTCCTAAATTTATGTATTTGACAGGAGCATTCCACTTTACTTCCATTTCCATTAGTTGAATGGAAACTTCTCTTGCTGGATTCTTTTGGAAAACTTTTTAAATACTTCCCTTAATATTTATTTAGTACGATATCGGCCCCTGAAACTGAATTGATAAAAAACGGCAAACAAAAAGGAGGGGGAAAGACTAAATTGAAAAAAATAATAATGTACAGGGTGGTTGAAAAGTGGAGTAACAGATTTATAAATAAATAATAAAAAAATGAAGTCATAGAAGTTTAAATAGACTTGGGAAAAATACTTACCTACAATAGGAGCTCAACTGCCGATAATCCTGGAATCTTTAATCACTCTAGGCGGAAACCTCTAGGCTACTCAAGCCAATGGAAAAATCATACCTCAGATGGACATAGAAGTTTAAACAGACTTGGGGAAAATACTTACCTACAATAGGAGCTCAACTGCCGATAATCCTGGAATCTTTAATCACTCTAGGCGGAAATCTCTAGGCTACTCAAGCCAATGAAAAAATCATACCTCAGATGGACACAGAAGTTTAAATAGACTTAGGAAAAATACTTACCTACAATAGGAGCTCAACTGCCGATAATCCTGGAATCTTTAATCACTCTAGGCGGAAACCTCTGGGCTACTCAAGCCAATGGAAAAATCATACCCCAGGTGGACATTGAATACAGGCCTCCCCGTTTGGCAGGAGAACGCTTGACCACTAAATTCCGCCGAGGCAATTTTACACAAACATTAATTATGATTGAATAAGGATGGTTAATGCGCATATTTTTTTTATTAAAAATTTAGCCCTATAATAAACACTCGGTGGTTGCCATTGCCATCCGAGGATCTACTGCTCTACTGATTTCCTTGGCGCTGGTAGTCGATCAGCTAATTCGACTGACTTTATTGGCAAAATCTACGTTTAATGCTAGTTATTTTCTGCCTTTAACTTTCCGAATCCTGTTTTACAAGAGCCTCTATGGGACTCAAAATAGGTGGCTCAGAAGGCGCTATTTGGGACGAACAATAAATGTCCGTTTTTGACGAGGGGAAGAGACCAGGAAATATTTTCATTTTGTGGAATTAATTATCCAAGAATTTGCAGTTGTTTGATTAATATTTATGAGTGCCGTCATCCAACGATCATACCACGTTGAATACACCAGTTCCCGTCAGATCACTGAAATTAAGCAACGTCGGGCGTGCTCAGTAATTGGATGGGTGACCGCTTGGGAACACCACGTAACGTTGTCTCTTTTTTCCGGCCCAACCCAGGCTGGGTGAGGTCAATATGGGTAGCTGGTTTGCAAGTTTCTAGCGAATGGAGGGTAAAACCCCCGTCTTGAATGACCAATAGATGTTAAAAAGACGTTAAGCCAAATTTAAAATAAAAAAAAAAGTGCCGTCAAATTCCAGAGTATTTTGAGTATCTACTTAGATACTTGTATAACGAAGTGCTATGTAAACTCAATTATTAAAATGTTCAACCTAGCTTCGTATCAGATCTAACAAAAAAGTATTGAATGCAAACTATACAATATATCATTCGATTTTTCGACAACTCCATGATAACTTTTCCAGCACTCTGTTCTTATTTCGGGATAGAATTGAAGACATGATCAAAATTTTTGACCCTAAAAAAAACCTCGACGAAGTTATTTTTTAAACCTCACAAACCCTCTGTTCGTAATCTAAAAATTTCAGTATAAGCAAATGTAAACATGGGATCCCCGGGATTGATCTCGCTTGAATTGTTTTGCTAAGCTATTCAATTATTAATGGACAAGCAGAGGAAAAAAAAACTTCTGCAGAAGCATAAGGGGTGGACGAAAGGAAAAAAAAAAGCCAAGCAAAGCTTTATTTTCAAAATGGCTGCCATCATACATAGTTATTTATTTTTTTTGTTTACCTTCAAGCCCAAGCCCTCGCTTGTTTCATCTCATGTCAAATGGTTTTTGTTTTGTTTAATTTTTATTATTATTTTATATTATCAGGATTTCTCTTTCCTCCGCTCATTATTTATAATTTTAATGTATTTAATTTCAGGTTTCAGAAAGAAAAATATGTTTCATAAATTTTGGGGTTCAATGAAAGCTGACAGAAATGGAATGGGAAGTGGATCGTAAATGGCATGTTGTGGGACTTCATGGAACAGTTTGGAGAGTTGGCTATTGACCTGAGGATCAGACCCTATACCTTATTCAACGTAGTTAGTAGTTAATGCTTTATACCAGGGGTTCCCAAACTTTTTGGTACCGCGCCCCCCTTTCTTGAAATGAAAGCCTCCACGCCTCCTCCCCTTTACATTATAAATTATGAATGGGTATGTGTGTTGCTGAATGCTATCTCATTCAAAACGCTAATGTGTTGCTGTGAATGCTATCTCATTCAAAACGCTAATGTGTTGCTGAATGCCATCGCGCCTATTGGTCGACGCTCAGAAACGAACACACCGAGTCTCTCCGCGGTAGCTTCCGCTGTCTCTCTGGTGTCTCTCTGACCCTTTCTGAATGCTATCTCATTCAAAACGCTAATGTGTTGCTGAATGCTATCTCATTCAAAACGCTAATGTGTTACTGAATGCTATTTCATTAAAATTTTCTAAACATCATGTAACTAAAATTACTTTTGTAAAAAAATGTAGGTAACATATATTTTAACTAAATGATAATAATTTAAATGGTCTCGCGCCTCCCTAGGGGGGCACGCCCACCAGTTAGGGAAACTCTGCTAAATACCTTATTTGTTGATGCTCTATACCTTATCTAACGTAGTTAGTAGTTGATTCTCTATACCTTATCTAACGTAGTTAGTAGTAGTAGTATTCGCTATACCTTATCTAACGTAGTTAGTAGTTGATGCTCTAAAAAACAAATAAAAATATTTGCGTTATCACGACTTGCAAAGGTCCCTGCTTAAGTTACGCTATTATCTGAAAGTTGACCTTTCTTCTTTTCAGGTCCGATGACATGGTCGTGAGTTATCATGATGAAATTGAGGAAATATCCAACGATTTTCCGGCAAAACAAAACAAAAAATTGAATGTGCACATATTCTGACTGATGTTCATAATCTTTCAAAGGTATCTATTTTAATTAATTAAAATCTAAATTATTTACAGATGCATTTATATATTTTCAACTTATAAAATGGACCGCTAATTTTTTCCCATTTCTATAGGACCTAGCGAGTCTTATATAATATATAATAATTAGCAAAGGATGTCCTCTGTCACAGCTAAAATATTTGGGGATTTATTAAATCCAAGAAATATGAAATTTGAAGGTCTTATAGAACCCATTGAGTTAGGGGACAGAATACAGAAATATATTTTGGTGTTGATATTTTTGGAGAGAGTTTCATAGTTGTCATTTCCATTGTTTTTATTGTTCCATTAAAGTTGAAACTTATACCCAATGGATGGATTGGATGAACACTAAACTACTTCGAAACTGTCATAGTATTATTTTTCGCAACCAATCAGAAGATTATGTATACAGTATGTCCCAAATGACCGGTCACCCCTCCCCCCTTAACTTTTGAAGGGCTTGCAATTTTTGAATTTTGAAAAGGGCCATGGTTAATCGAATAGTTATGGTGAGAACCGGGTTCGACCCCCGGAAGTGACTTTTATTGACAAAAAGTGTCGATATCTCAAGAAATTTAAATAGAATGGTACAAATATTTTTTGTTCAAATAAGAGTACAAATAAAATAAGAAAAAACTTTCCCTTTCATTTTTTCAAAAAAATAATCAGGGGCGGAGCTGGAGGGGTATAAATTTTAAATTTGTTACACCCTGTATAACGGTATTAATTTTAA
>CM022875.1:41866799-41894409 GCA_012654025.1 Pachypsylla venusta
TAATAGCATTTTATTATTTTTCGCACTCCAAAATCGGTTTTTATGAAACCATTTCTATCATAATGCTTCTGCTCATTGTTCATCGAGATCAATTTTATGATTTTCAATTTCTCTGATGTGCCCAAATTAGGTTCATAAATTCGGACTCATCTGTCCCATGTCATTTCTGGTAATATCATGTTTTACCAGAATTTACCATTCTATCAGTAAAATGATTGCTGTTATATGGTTTTCCGGTTGTTTTGATAGTTATCTCAAAAGAAATCTTTGAGAGGTTCTGAAAAATTCCGAGTAAAGTGCCCGAATATGCGAGATCGAGATTGTTTACGTTTTCTTGTCCACAAAAATGTCCCAGCACTCTGCTATGAGAATTTTTTTTCTTTTAATTTATTGGCAGTGGATAAAAATCCATAAAGCCATGAACACGCTCTTTTAATATATCAATAAGCAAAGAATATTCGATATACCAGCTTAAATGTGTCAGGATCTCCCAAACCCATCAGAAAGTCAAAATTGATGGTTAATCGAACCCAGTGAATAGGGGGAAGGAATGCACTTTGGTGAGATATCATTCGAATAGTCCACAAGTGTTTCTTTTAATTGCGTCTTGCAACACAACTTTAATATAATAACAAACGCTACAAACACCGCTAAATCCACAGCACAAGCAATATCGACTATCCTATTGGTTTATTATTTTCAATAATGAACCTTTGGAATGAACTTTTGAACCCCCTCCTCTCTTTTTCACTGTTAGCAAATTGTGTGCTGCGGATGGCTATAATTCAAGACGTTGAGCGGGGTCACTTTTGCCAATTTCTATTATGAACCTTTGGAATCGGCACTAGAAAAAAAAAATTACTCCCCCCCACCCTCAAAATTAGGTACGTAGAATCCAAAAATAGAATAAAAAAATCCGTTTGTCCGCCGCGCCGTACACCGTCATGGGCTTCTTTGCCACTTAGCGTTGACAAATTTGGATGAAATTTGGCTTATAGGTCCCATCTAGGGTTTAATTGTGCCCCTAAACTTTTTAGTGCAATCGAACCGTTGGCAGTTTTTGTCCAAAGAAAAATAGTTGCATTTTTTTCGGGGGGGGGGGNGGGGGGTATTTTTTTAGCCAGTAAAATAATAAACTCATGTGTCACGTTGGCAGAGTTTTTTCTACATGTTTATTTTTGGATATGAAAGAAAATCATAATTTAAAACTGGATATATATTCTGGGGATGTCTCCAAGAAGGGTCGAATTATTAATAAGTAATTTCTGTACATCTGTGTAAAATTTGAAAATAAATAATGATTTAGTCAAAGATTTTGAAATTTCATTGTTAAAAAGATAGTGGTAATTAAATTTTGATCAATTGGTTATAGCTTTAATGTACAACGTTTTTTTTTTTTATTATTTTCATGGACAAATGAATCGTAAACAAAGATTTTTGTAAATTCAANACCTTCCAATAGTTCCAATGTCCAAGGCGACCATTTTAAGTGAGTGAGATCTATAATTCACAGAACGTTAATCAAAATGAATGTAGGTAGTAAGTTTGATTATTCTGTATACTCATATCATGAATTTAATTTCAAACCTTTGGTGCGTAATATAAGCGCCCGCAAAAGGTTTTTGATAAAGAAATGTCCAATTACTCGTACGACGATTATGCTTATAAGTTCCCTAGTGAAGAATGTTTGGCTAACGATCATACTACGTTGAATACACCAGTTCCATGAAGTTAAGCAACGTCGGCGTGTGTCAGAACTTAGATGGGTGATCGCTTGGGAACACCACGTATCGTTGGTTCTTTTTTGCGGCCCAACCCAGGATGGATGAGATCCATCCTGGTTTTCAAGTTTTCAGCGAATGGAGGGTAAAACCCCGTCTTGAATGACCAGTAGATGTATAATAAAAATATATATACTCGTCTATCTTACAAATATGAGAGCCGCCATTTTATTTTATAACATTGATTGATCAGTTGTTCTGAAATCAAAGATGTTTATTAAGCCTGATTGTCATGGCACGTTGAATACACCAGTTCCCGTTTGATCACTGAAGTTAAGCAACGTCCAGCGAGGTTGTACCATGTGGGAGTTCACGTGGGTTCGCGGCCTCGTGATGCTGGCTATTTTTCCGGCGAATGGGGGGTAAAACCCCCATCTTGAATGATCAATAGATGTTAAAGAGACGTTAAGCCAAATTAAAAAAAAAAAAATCTTTTTAATTTACTTAATAAAAGTAATCGTCACCATTGCAATCTAATCTATAGCCCATAGGGGGCAGNCCCCCCCCCCAAAAAAAAGAATGTTAGGTCAACTCGGTGTGATATTCCTTTGTAGGTTCTGACTTCAAAAGAGAAAATATTGATCTACTTTTCTTGATAAAAGTTACTTTCCCCATTCACATGTAATTTAGCTCGTGATTTTTGTTTACCTTCACTGAGAATAGATGTAAATAAAATGTACCCATCAAACTCAAGAAAACAGATTTATTTATTTCCACCTAATATTCATATTTAAACTGATGAACGGTTACATAGATGCCCCAAATATTTTAAATGAATTCGGATTCCACCTGCCGTCCAATAGACAGAGACCTCACAACAAATTCTTCTTTTTGCCTCGTATAAAACATCAGCTCTATGAAAAATCTCCTTTAATAAAAATGAAACAAACATTCAATAATTATCAGGAGCACTTGGACCTGTTTGTAACCAGTGACCGTTATCGTGCATCCTGCGAGGCAATCCTCTTTAATACAGAGGATTAATTTTCCCCTTATATATATATATATTTAGATGTGTAAAAAATTTCATTCTGTGATTGTCTCGTCTTGCGAGTCGTTGAATGAGTAGTTAATAAAAAAAAAATATCACTGGAAATTTCCTCATGTTGGAGATATATTTTCTGCTCAAAATATCACTAGAAATTACCTCGAGATATTATATGTGCTTAGTATNTGAAAAATGTATGATAGACAAGCTTTAGAAATCTCTAAGTTTAGAAATCCGTGCATGTTTGTATATTAGGTTTAAAAGTTTGATGATTTAACCTTTAAACCCTTACCACAATGTTCATTAAAATAAACTGATTTAAGAACCTTATTACCTGACTGTAGAGTTACTCAATGCTACCGTGCTTATTAAAACAACAAATAATGAACAGACCAGTCAATAAAATTTGATTGTCTGCAGATGCAAATTTGCTTATCAATTATTCGTTTCATTGATCAACACTTTATCGGTGATGGATTTATTATCTGAAGATATTGCAAGAACAACTTGATCTTAAATAAACATAGAGAATATTAAACAAATAGCCTTAATGGAAAATATCAACAAAAACTTTCTACATATTCTAATAAATTGTTAACCCGAAGTTGGAAGGACAAAAATAGTTATGAAATCATGAAGATTGAAAATTACTGGTACCAGACAGATACTATCATTTTTTTTTGAAGCAATTCACAAACTTAAAATGTGGTTTAATATAATTTAAAAAGGCTTTTTAAACGTTTTAGGGGTGGAAAATTAATTAATTCACTTTAATTTTAATTTATNTTGAAAAATAAACACTGATACACTGATTGAAAAATAAACACTGATACACTGATTGAAAAATAAACACTGATACACTGATTGAAAAATAAACACTGATACACTGATTGAAAAATAAACACTGATACACTGATTGAAAAATAAACACTGATACACTGATTGAAAAATAAACACTGATACACTGATTGAAAAATAAACACTGATACACTGATTGAAAAATAAACACTGATACACTGATTGAAAAATAAACACTGATACACTGATTGAAAAATAAACACTGATACACTGATTGAAAAATAAACACTGATACACTGATTGAAAAATAAACACTGATACACTGATTGAAAAATAAACACTGATACACTGATTGAAAAATAAACACTGATACACTGATTGAAAAATAAACACTGATACACTGATTGAAAAATAAACACTGATACACTGATTGAAAAATAAACACTGATACACTGATTGAAAAATAAACACTGATACACTGATTGAAAAATAAACACTGATACACTGATTGAAAAATAAACACTGATACACTGATTGAAAAATAAACACTGATACACTGATTGAAAAATAAACACTGATACACTGATTGAAAAATAAACACTGATACACTGATTGAAAAATAAACACTGATACACTGATTGAAAAATAAACACTGATACACTGATTGAAAAATAAACACTGATACACTGATTGAAAAATAAACACTGATACACTGATTGAAAAATAAACACTGATACACTGATTGAAAAATAAACACTGATACACTGATTGAAAAATAAACACTGATACACTGATTGAAAAATAAACACTGATACACTGATTGAAAAATAAACACTGATACACTGATTGAAAAATAAACACTGATACACTGATTGAAAAATAAACACTGATACACTGATTGAAAAATAAACACTGATACACTGATTGAAAAATAAACACTGATACACTGATTGAAAAATAAACACTGATACACTGATTGAAAAATAAACACTGATACACTGATTGAAAAATAAACACTGATACACTGATTGAAAAATAAACACTGATACACTGATTGAAAAATAAACACTGATACACTGATTGAAAAATAAACACTGATACACTGATTGAAAAATAAACACTGATACACTGATTGAAAAATAAACACTGATACACTGATTGAAAAATAAACACTGATACACTGATTGAAAAATAAACACTGATACACTGATTGAAAAATAAACACTGATACACTGATTGAAAAATAAACACTGATACACTGATTGAAAAATAAACACTGATACACTGATTGAAAAATAAACACTGATACACTGATTGAAAAATAAACACTGATACACTGATTGAAAAATAAACACTGATACACTGATTGAAAAATAAACACTGATACACTGATTGAAAAATAAACACTGATACACTGATTGAAAAATAAACACTGATACACTGATTGAAAAATAAACACTGATACACTGATTGAAAAATAAACACTGATACACTGATTGAAAAATAAACACTGATACACTGATTGAAAAATAAACACTGATACACTGATTGAAAAATAAACACTGATACACTGATTGAAAAATAAACACTGATACACTGATTGAAAAATAAACACTGATACACTGATTGAAAAATAAACACTGATACACTGATTGAAAAATAAACACTGATACACTGATTGAAAAATAAACACTGATACACTGATTGAAAAATAAACACTGATACACTGATTGAAAAATAAACACTGATACACTGATTGAAAAATAAACACTGATACACTGATTGAAAAATAAACACTGATACACTGATTGAAAAATAAACACTGATACACTGATTGAAAAATAAACACTGATACACTGATTGAAAAATAAACACTGATACACTGATTGAAAAATAAACACTGATACACTGATTGAAAAATAAACACTGATACACTGATTGAAAAATAAACACTGATACACTGATTGAAAAATAAACACTGATACACTGATTGAAAAATAAACACTGATACACTGATTGAAAAATAAACACTGATGCACTGATTGAAAAATAAACCGTTCATATTAGCAGTAGGTTTTAAAAGGTATTTTGGGCCTTGAAAGGTTATCTGGGGTGAATTGGACAAATTGTATAGTTCAGAAAGAACAACTTTTTAATTGATAATTTGAGCGTTTCATTTATATGAAGGAGAGATAATATTTAGCATCAATAAACATTCAATTTAGAGCGACATTACAATGATTAGCTGTTGATATTGATAATTTTATGAAATTCACCGATATAGTCTATAACAATTGATATTTGAAGAGATTACATTTCTACCTGAAATCAGGAAAATATATCAAATCAAAACGTTACTTAAAATTGTATGATTTCCCTTTCAAAACTCGGACAGTAGGAAATTTTTAATTTGTTGTTCATTCCAAAGATTTTTAGATTAGTATCACATCCTATAATATAAGTTTTACAAATTGTATGATAGTACATACAACATTCAATTTTATATGTATTTCGATTCCACAAATCCTAGGTAATGTATTTAGATTTCACAAACCCTAGGTAATGTATTTAGATTTCACAAACCCTAGGTAATGTATTTAGATTTCACAAACCCTAGGTAATGTATTTAGATTTCACAAACACTAGGTAATGTATTTAGATTTCACAAACCCTAGGTAATGTATTTAGATTTCACAAACCTTGGTAATGTATTTAGATTCCACAAACCCTAGGTAGGTAATGCTGATTTTTGTTGTTCAATAATTGAGGGGCTCGTCCCAAATGGTTAAGTAGGTTCTTTGAACAGACTTAAGAGCTTCATTTTTCAAAATAGCAAAGTACCTTGTGTGATCAAATTAATTGTTTCTATTTACATTTCTTTCTTACCCATATCGTAGCAGATAAATATATCCTTTGTTTCGAATCCAAGTCCTGACGTGAACTATGAAAGGGTTAACAGTACATTACTTAGTGTTTGTATATATAATTATTTTACTAGAATAATGTCACATTAAATTTTATTTTCTGGAATTGTAAATGTTCGATCAGAATATATTATGTTCAGATTTATTTGCCTGTTCATGAGGTCGACTTTTCTGTCTTTCGTAGTGCTTTATAGTTCAGGATGTGCAGTGATGCTTATTTTATACAATCAAGGACAAACAGTTAGTGTAAAGTTGGTTTGTAATGTCGTCAATTGATAGATAAATTATATTAATATGTTTGTTGAGATTCTAAAATAAGCCTTATCTTTCCCGTCAGCTGTGCTACACAAGAAACAATTGTTTTTGTTGTCAATTGTCTAGGAGAGTAGGGTCAAGTGGGGTATTTGTAAACAGGGGTAATTGTAATCGGACCAAATATATTTTTCATGGTTGATGTTTATACAGTTTGTTTCAAAAGGTTATGCAAAAAAAAAAAAAAAAAAAAAAAGAAAAAANAAAAAAAAAAAAAAAAACCACGTGTAGTAGAGAATAAAGGCCATTTTGCTTAATAAACTCATATACGGAAATGGACACCAAGGTTGCTAGAGCCACCCAAAGTTGGCATTTAAAAATCGAAAAATAATTATTAAAAATCGAATTATTTTGAGATTGGCTTCATTTTTAGCATGACGTCTTCGATTCTTATCATGCTTCTTTGGTGAGGATTTGGCACTTTTTCACCGATCAGGGGCGGAGTTATGAGGGGGTCATGTAATGAAAATGCCTAAAACTTTTTTATGCGTAATTTTTTGGTGTTTTAAGGTATGACATGTCTTCTAAAACTTGTTTTGCTACAAAAAATACCAGAATAGCTCTTGTCTTAAACCAACCGTTGACAAAATCACAAAAATTGAGCGTAGGACGATTCCAAATATGGAGTATTAATCTTGACGTTATTTCATTGCATTGTCTCAAACCTTGGACTTGATGGATTTCCAAAATTCTGGAATTTTTATTTGCAATGAACTAACGTCCGGATTAATACTTCATATTTTGAATCGCTCAATTTTTGTGATTTTTGAGTGCCAACTTTGGGTGGCTCTAGCTACCTTGGGGTCTATTTCCGTAGAAGGGTTTATTAAGCAAAGTAGTCTTTATTTGAGCTCTACTAAACGTGGTTTCTTTTTTTGCATAACCTTTTTTAATTTGGCTTAACGTCTTTTTAACATCTATTGGTCATTCAATACGGGGGTTTTACCCTCCATAATGGAAACTTGCAAACCAGCAGCTACCCACATTGACCTCACCCAGCCTGGGTTGGGTGGAAAAATCGAGCCAACGATACATGGTGTTCCCAAGCGTTCACCCATCCAAGTACTGACCACGCCCGACGTTGCTTAACTTCAATTATCTGACGGGAACTGGTGTATTCAACGTGGTATGATCGTTGGCTAATATAAACATTTAAATTTATAGATTGCATCAGAATATTGAAGAGTAACCCTTCTTCAAAATTAATTATTAAAACAATGTTTTCATGATTTTTTTTTTTACTAATAAACTTGCCCAATGTTTTGGAGTGTACACGCAAACACCACAAGGCGTTTATTTAGACGAGAGATATTTCTTCAACCTGACCAAAGATAGTATTTGGTCAGATAATATTGCTTAATTTTTCATTTTGTTGAGTGTGATCTTTGTTTAAAAAGTTCATTGCAATTTACTTTATCAAACTTACACAAAACACGCCGTAATGCTTGGATCTCTAAGTCAACAAAATAAAAATATTTCTTACTCTCATCTATTCATTATTTTTAATTCACAAAGTCGGATTTTAGACCGTGATAATATTGAAACAAAAACACTTTCGATCCCTTATGACCTGGTCACGGAAAGGAGGAAATCCAATCTTGTTTACTATCTTCAAAAATCAACTTTTCGAATGGATCATAAAGAAATATTACAGAGAAATTGAAAATGAGTATGGTTTACAACTTCATTACTTTGATAATGAAACTTTGGCTTGTGCCAGATACAATACTCCCTCTAAATTTGATATTTTGAATTATATATATAAACGAAAAATATTGAATAAATATTAGTTAAATTGTGTGTATAGCCTGTTTGGAATCCAGTTGGTGAACGCCAACTGGATTCCAAACAGGATATACACACAGATACATACAGGGTATACACACAGGTACATACAGGGTATACACACAGGTACATACGGGGTATACACACAGGTACATACAGGGTATACACACAGGTACATACAGGGTATACACACAGGTACATAAAGGGTATACACACATGTGCATACAGGGTATACACACATGTGCATACAGGGTATACACACATGTACATACAGGGTATACACACAGGTACATACAGGGTATACACAAATGTGCATACAGGGTATACACACAGGTACATACAGGGTATACACACAGGTAAATACAGAGTATACACACAGTTACATACAGGGTATACACACAGGTACATACAGGGTATACACACACCCTGACGAAATGCTATGTAGTGCCGGGGGTTATGAAAAAAAAAAAAAAAAAAAAAAAAAAAAAAAAAAAAAAAAAAAAAAAAAAAANTATACACACAGGTACATACAGGGTATACACACAGGGACATACAGGGTATACACACAAGTACATACAGGGTATACACACATGTGCATACAGGGTATACACACATGTGCATACAGGGTATACACACAGATACATACAGGGTATACACACAGGTACATACAGGGTATACACACATGTGCATACAGGGTATACACACAGGTACATACAGGGTATACACACAGGAACATACAGGGTATACACACAGGTACATTTAAAAAAAAATGTTTATATGTTACCATAAAGATGTATATCGTGAAAGTTGGAATAGTCACCAGATTATGGTCAGTATTGTTTATATGTTACCATAAAGATGTATATCGTGAACGTTGGAATATTCAGCAGATTATGGTCAGTATTGGGTAGGTATGATAAACATTCATCATTCTCAGCACTGTTTTTCGCCATCTTCTGAAATATCATTTTTTATTCCTTTTAACCCCTTTAAGGATGGCTTCCAGTCTTGCGCTTTAAAATTTAAATATTAAAGAAAAAGGAGTGAAAAATCCAAACTTTAATATGTATTAAGGGGTAGGTAGTATCATCACAGCGCTAGGGTTATTAAAAAAAAAAAAAAAAATGGAGGTAGAAACCTTTGTAAAGATGGAATTTTTTAAATCTACGAATAATCGCGATTTGAGTAATAATTTTTTGATAGGGCCGTTTCCGTGATAGACGGATGATACAGATATCGTTGGCTTTCTTTTTCAATCTGGGGTGTAGAACTCTAAAAATTACAACATTATAACAAAAAGTTGGTAAATCTGAAAGTATGAGAATAGAATAAAGTTAGACAAAGCAGTAGTAGAAGGCGGGAGAGAGATAGAAAGCAAAAGGTAAAAATAAAATGAGAAATATTTTTTATCATAAAAAAGCAAAAAGTGGGAAGATAAATTGAGGGAAGTGAGGAGAAAGGGGAATGAAAGCAGAAAAAAACTTAGAAACAACATTTTCCTACAATTTTTGTTTCTCCTCCTTCCATAGATACTTTTTTACTTTCATAGGTATAATAATGGTCGTTATTTTGAATTCTAAATGTGAAAAAATAAGAGATGAAAATGTAGAAAAAAGTATCAGGGTTAAAGGGAGAGAGAGAGAGAAAAAAAAAAAATACAAGAATAAATATAAATCTAAAGTAATGCAATAAAAGGGATATAAAAAAATACCAATAAAAATAGAAGAAGCATACGAAAGAGGTTGCAAGAAGGAAGAAGGGAAAAATGAATAATTTTAACAAACAGCGCCATTTCTTGAATCACCGAACAGAGAATTAAGAATGAAAATGGTAATGCTATTTATAGATTTCTTATTTTAGAATGAAAATGGTAATGCTATTTATATATTTCTTAATTTAGAATGAAAATGGTAATGCTATTTATATATTTCTTATTTTAGAATGAAAATGGTAATGCTATTTGTATATTTCTTATTTTAGAATGAAAATGGTAATGCTATTTATATATTTCTTATTTTAGAATGAAAATGGTAATGCTATTTATATATTTCTTATTTTAGAATGAAAATGGTAATGCTTTTTATAGATTTCTTATTTTAGAATGAAAATGGTAATGCTATTTATATATTTCTTATTTCAGAATGAAAATGGTAATGCTATTTATATATTTCTTCTTTTAGAATGAAAATGGTAATGCTATTTAAATATTTCTTATTTTAGAATGAAAATGGTAATGCTATTAATATATTTCTTATTTTAGAATGAAAATGGTAATGCTATTTATATACAGGGTGTCCCAAAAGTCCGAGATTACCTGAATATCTTTTGAACGGCTTTATGTGGAGTTTTGAAATTTTGCATGGTATTATATCCCAAATTAAACTACCTGATGGTGTGACCAATTTTTCAGGGGCGGTCTCTTGTGGCCCTCAGGGGGTCCAACTTGTTATTTAAATACGAATCCCCATCTTGTGATACATTTTCAGAAAGAATAGAATTAGAAGTACTTTGCAAAAAAATGTACCCGTCTAGCGTGTTTGGTTTCAAAATGGCGTCCATTTGAAATTTCCAAGATATGACTTCCAAGAGTGTTTAAAACTAGGCGAAATATTTCTAAAACTAGGCGAAATATTTCTAAAAATGGGCGAAGTATCTAAAACTAGGCAAATTATGTCTAAAAAAACGGGTTCCTCGACATTTGTGTCCTATGCAATCATTCAATATCCCATTGCAAGTCATATCTTGGAAATATCTTGGAAATTTCAAATGGCCGCCATTTTGAAACCAAATAAACTAGACGTGTAATTTTTTTTTTGCAAAATACATATAATTCTATTGTCTTTCTGAAAATGTATCACAAAATGGGGGTTTGTATTTAGAAAACAAAAGTTGGACCCCCTGGGGGCCACATGGGACCCGCCTCTGAAAAATTAGTCACACCATCACGTGGTTTAATTTGGTATATAATACAATGCAAAATTTCAAAACTCCACATAAAGTCGTTAAAAGAAATTCAGGTGGAGACCACTTTTGGGACACCCTGTATTTCTTACATTAATTTTATTTTAAATGGAAATCAAAGGAATTGTATCTACGTATGCTCTCGGATGAGAAATATTTTTGACGAGCGGGTCCAAAACTTTTTACACTGCAGTCTCTTAGAATAAAGGCCCCCTGGATAAAACTAAAACCTATAACACAAAATCTAGTCGATGGAACGGGAAGGTAGCTTAATGACCCAAATGTATGACTTTTTTTATAGATACAGCTGTAAATCGGAATATAAGTGAGATAGGTACATTTCTACGTATATCAATTATCACCAAGGCCATTTCAGCCCCGGGAAGCGTTCTTCAGGCAACTTCAATAAAATCCGCCTTTTTTGTTTCAATATTAAAACAAGTGCTAACATATAAAGTGTTATTTTTTAGCAGTACATCAACTTGAAAAAAAAAATACTACTCGATTTTTGGAGTTCCAAAAAACACCAATGGAGCTTGTAGTTCGAAAAGGTCGAAGCGAAAAAAAATATTCGACTCTTACTATTCGATTTTTGTAGTTCCAAAAAACACCAATGGAGCTTGTAGTTCGAAAAGGTCGAAGTGAAAAAAATTATTCGACTCTTACTACTCGATTTTTGTAGTTCTAAAAAACACCAATAGAGCTTGTAGTTCGAAGAAAAGGTTGAAGCGAAAAAAAATATTCGACTCTTATATTTTTTTTACTCTTACTATTTTTGTAGTTCCAAAAAACACTTATAAAAATGACCCTGCTTATGACATACCCATTAGATCTATTTATAATGGTTTCGATTTTTTCTGTTACAGATAGTGTTGCACAGACCGTTCCGTCTCGAATGACCAATAGATGTTAAAAAGATGTTAAGCCAAAAAAGGAAGTGATCAATAGATGCGAGAGTTCAAATACAATAATATCTTCATTGAAATCTTTGCTCTTCCAACAATGAATTTCAAACAGGCCAAAAAATAAGCAGGAAAATTAATGAACAAAATATTATTCATGTCAAGTCAAATACCCGGATGCATCTTTTTGACTGACGTTTGACGCAATCTGTTCCATAGATTTTTGGGTAAGTAGGTACATATTAGCAATTCGTGTGCAAAAATACGCCAAGAAATCGACTCTACCAAAAAGCCAAACATTCAAGTGGCTCATATCTCTTCTAAAAATATGGTCACAAAAGAAGTGATATCATATGAGTACCAAGTTCATGTCACCTGAAAATTTTTTGCCCCAAAGGTGATGCGAAAGCTACAAACAAAAACTACAATCAACCTTTTATCCCTGAGCACTTGGGGCACATGTTGTCTGAATATTAATGTGTGTTTTTCTACTAACTATTCGCTGTAAGACTACGCTATTAATCGTGAAAAGTAAACAATCCCCATAAGAAATACATTGGTGAGAGAGAGAAAGCAATTAGCACGGGAACGGCCATGCCTCTAAGACGCCAAGCTATAGGCCGATGCGATATAAAAGGCAATGTCTTTATATATAAAAGGCAATGTCCTGAGTGACTGATCAACGTAGGGCCGAAACTATTAATGCTACAGTTGCACCATGTAAGTGTGCACTAAGAAAGGATTTTGCAAATTTTAATTTTAAGGGGTAAAAATCGCGAAAAGTAAAGAATCGTTAAGAAATACATTGGAGCGAGATATATATTATATATACAGGGTGTCCATAAAGTCTAACCCCACTCCCCGTACCTCGAGAATGGCTGAAAATATAAGAAAACGCAAAACACGTATCCCTTAGATTTTAGGGGGATTAATTTTAGAATAAAATTTTTTTGGCCTCGGCCAGCCGTTTAGGCTGGGCACCGCCTGGATTCAAAATGTTAAATTAAAAGGTATATCAAGTGACACTTCGTTTTAAAGGTCTCGTTAATACGAGTTCACTACAGAAAACCGGAGCTCTCTATGATCTGCCGTTCACGATTTACAGGGTGGAACATGTGACAATGGACCTTTGCGGCCGAAAGGAAATGGTAGGTAAAAAAAATTAGAAATAAGTTTCCATGATCCTTAATAAGTAATTTAGTAAAATTTAGTGTTCCAACAAGATGGTTGTCACGCCCACTCCGATGCAGAGTTCAAGCTTTCTTAGACCAAAATTTTCAAAAAAGCTGGATAGGTTTGGTCTATCTCTGCGGTCAAAGTGGGCGGGACAGCCATCTTTTTATTACTAAATTACTTATTTGGGATCATAAAAACTTATTTCGCAAAGGGTCCATGTCACATGTTTCACCCTATAATTCGTGAACGGTAGATCCTAGAGAGCTCTGGTTTTCTCTAGTGAACTCGTATTAACGAGACCTTTATAACAAGGTGTCATTTGATATACCTTCTCATTTAAGATTTTGAAGCCAGTCGGTGCCCAGTGTTAACGGCTGGCCAAGGCCAAAAATATTTTAGTATAAAATTAATCCCACTAAATTCCATGGGATATGTATATTTTCAGCCATTCTCGAGATACGAGGGGTGGGGTGAGACTTTATGGACACCCTGTATATGTATATATATATATAATACGGGAACGGCCATGTCTCACAGGCGCCAATCGAAGCGGGTGTATCCTGCTCGTATTAGACTAAAAGTCCTCAGAAAATGTATCGATTTCTCGAAATTGACTAATAGATTATTTTTGCCTCAGTCTGGTATATGCAACCTTCCCAAGTCGTGTATAGTTTGTTGAAGCCAACGTTTTTACTGTTTAATATGCCTACTTGATGTATATAGAACACAATATCTACCATTTTGGAGTAATTATTACAGTGAAGTAACCACCCGCTATCGCAGAAATTAATAATCTATATGAAAACCTTGCTTTTCTCTTGATTAAAATATTCATAATGCAATAGAAAACAGAAACAAAGGTCAAAGGCATCTGAAAAGAAGACTAAGCAAAATATGATTGCTTTTTCTTTTTTTACAAAGGCTCACTTCTCTGTTGCTCCCTCTTCTGTAGTTTTCAAAATACATTCAGTCTTATTTTTGTCCCAAAATCTCAAGGGACCAATGTTTTATCGACAGACATTTCAGAAAACCAAAATGGTGTCATAGTTTTTTTTAATGTATTTATTCAAAGTTGTTATTGCATGGCTGCAGTTGTTGTTGCTGCTGCTCTTGTTGTTGTTATTGTTATGTTTACCGCTGTTGACAAAAATCAATGAAACGATACGAGGAAAATGTTCAGAGAATCTGTACAGACTTCAAGTTTCCATGTGTAGCCAACGATCATTCCAAGTTGAATACACCAGTTCCCGTCAGATCACTGAAGTTAAGCAACGTCCGGGCGTGGTCAGTACTTGGATGGGTGACCGCTTGGGAACACCACGTATCGTTGGCTTTTTCCGGCCCAACCCAGGCTGGGTGAGGTCAATGTGGGTAGCTGGTTTGCAAGTTTCCAGCGAATTGAGGGTAAAAACCCCGTCTTGAATGACCAATAGATGCTAAAGAGACGTTAAGCCAAATTAAAAAAAAAAAAAAGTTTCCATGTGAAGTCCAAATCTAAAGATTCACGCGTGAAGCCTTAATTGGAATTCTTCTTTTTCATAAATATTTTCAAATATTAATATTCTTTGCATTGCATAGGTATTATGTTATTATCTATTTTTAAGGAATCTCCTTGACTTTGTTAGCACGAACCTTCTTGAAAATACAGCCACAGATTTGGTATCATTTTTTGACAATTTCCACAATTTCGTTGAGTAGAAAATACAAGATTGACACAGTGTCATCCGTTCTGAAGTTGCGAATATTTTTTTATTCGCAACTTGAGAAGAAAAAAAAAATATTTAGTTGCGAATATTTTTTTTTTTTATATAAAAGTCAACTGTTAGTTGCGGATAATTTCTTCTTTTTATATAAAAGTCAACTGTTAGTTGCGAATATTTTTTTTTATATAAAAGTCAACTGTTAGTTGCGGATAATTTCTTCTTTTTATATAAAAGTCAACTGTTATTTGCGAATAATTTCTTCTTTTTATATAAAAGTCAACTGTTAGTTGCGGATAATTTCTTCTTTTTATATAAAAGTCAACTTTTAGTTGCGGATAATTTCTTCTTTTTATATAAAAGTCAACTGTTAGTTGCGGACAATTTCTTCTTTTTATATAAAAGTCAACTGTTAGTTGCGGATAATTTTTTCTTTTTATATAAAAGTCAACTGTTAGTTGCGGATAATTTCTTCTTTTTATATAAAAGTCAACTGTTAGTTGCGGATAATTTCTTCTTGTTATATAAAAGTCAACTGTTAGTTGCGGATAATTTCTTCTTCTTATATAAAAGTCAACTGTTAGTTGCGGATAATTCCTTTTTTTATATAAAAGTCAATGCGGATAATTTTTTCTTTTTATATAAATGAACGTGCTTTAATCCTGCACTTTTGTCGGTAACTTATTCGGCCAAGCGCGAGAACAACTGCTCGTTTGAACGAACGTCGGCAGTGCGAAAAGAATGTCGGTAGTGTGAACGTGTTTGCGAATGTTTTACAAACTATGCGCGCTTGGTGTTATTGTGTAAAGTCGCCTTTTAGAATACAATTTACACAAATACTAAATAGAGGCTACCAATATTCCTACATCCAATTCTTAAATTTTAGAAAAAATAATGGGGTTCACAACATTACAGTAAGGATATTTAAACTGATAATAATACGGTTCACTACATTACAGTAAGGGTATTTAAAATGATAACAATTCGGTTCACTACATTGGATATTTAAAATGATAATAACTGGGTTCACTGCATTACAGTAAGGATATTTAAACTGATAATAATTCGGTTCACTACATTACAGTAAGGATATTTAAAATGATAACAATTCGGTTCACTACATTGGATATTTAAAATGATAATAACTGGGTTCACTGCATTACAGTCAGGATATTTAAAATGATAATAATTGGGTTTACTGCATTACAGTAAGGCTATTTAAAATGATAATAATTGGGTTTACTGCATTACAGTAAGGCTATTTAAAATGATAATAATTGAGTTCACTGCATTACAGTAAGGATATTTAAAATGATATTAATTGTGTTCACTGCATTACAGTAAGGATATTTAAAATGATAATAATTGGGTTCACTGCATTACTCTAAGGATATTTAAACTGATAATAATTGGGTTTACTGCATTAGAGTAAGGCTATTTGAACTGATAATAATTGGTTTTCCCACCATCATATCGTATTGGGCAAAGAAATCACAAAGCTATTATTTTCCACTTTGATTTGTTGGGAAGATTTTTTCTTTCTTTTTTCACAATTTCCCTGAGGACAACTTATTTTGATCCCTCATTTTTCATAATTCTTATAATTTCTTATTTTCGTTTCCCTTTTAACATGGATTATTTCAATTTATAAATATATTCGACTCCGAAAATAATACCTCAGGAGCTAGAGAGAGAGAGGGTCATTAGACAAATCAGGAACGTTCATCCGATTCATTTTGGATTAATTAATTTATTAACTGGAGAAACTACTATTGTATTTTTATATTAATCTTGCGAAATATTAATTTATTTTAAATACCTATAGGAAACTTTAAATTTCAAAATAGCACAATTTCTCTTCACCTAAAGCAGAGATGACAAGACCTGTAGGTGAAAAACTGTGACACTAGTGACCGTTAATTGAGGCTATCAAATCATATACAGTTTGTTTCAAAAGGTTATGCAAAAAAAGAAACCACGTATAGTAGAGCTCAAATAAAGGCCACTTTGCTTAATACACCTTTAAAAGCTAAATAAAAAATCATTTTATGACCCCCCCCCATAATTCCGGCCCTGATCGTGTTAAAAAGTGCCAAATACTTACCAAAGAAGCACGATAACAATCGGAGACGTCATGAAGTCAATCGCAAAGTAATTTGATTTTTACTAATTATAATTATTTTTCGATTTTTAAGTGCCAACTTTGGGTAGCCCTAGCTACCTTGGGGTCCATTTCCGTATAGGTGTTTATCAAGCAAAGTGGCCTTTATTTGAGCTCTGCTATACGTGGTTTCCTTTTTTGCATAACCTTTTGAAACAGCCTGTATGTCCATTTGTTTAATAGGATCTGTAACAAGTTATTTTGCTCTCGATTCAAATCAGACGCAAGGCGGCCATTGCGTTATTATTGGAACACCCGTTAAAAGCTTTGCAAATCATTCTAAGAATTTATTAAAAAAATGGTCAAGGAATGGAGCCGAGGAATAAAATTATGATATTATTTGAAAATAAATGACACAATCGATTCAGTGTGTTTGTAGTCCTGTGAGCACTTCTTTACACAGAGAGCGGCATTGTGAACGTGTTCGAAATGAAATAATATTTGAAGTGTAAAATTCATTGGAAAAATTGGCATATTATCGATTAAAGCTAGCGTCTATGGCACGTTGAATACATCAGTTCCCGTTAGATCACTGAAGTTAAGCAATGTCCAGCGAGGTTGTACCATGTGGGTGTCCACGGATGCCTATAAGGCGCCAAGCGAAGCGGGCGTATCCTGCTAGTAATCAAAATGAAGGATAGTCTTCATTGGATTGGATGAAATGTAGTAACTTCATGACCACATTCTTTAAATGCTTAGATCTTAAAACACGTTGGTCAAGTGCAATTTTGAAGCGAATACTCTCAAACGCGTTGTCCCTTTTTGATGACGTAACATAGTTTAGACACTATATAGTATATACCGGTGTCCCAAAAGTTCGAGACCACCTGAATAACTTTTGTAAACGGCTTTATGAAGAGTTTTGAAATTTTGCATGGTATTATATCCCAAATTAAACCACCTGATGGTGTGACTAATTATTCAGGGGCGGGCATTTGAAATTTCCAAGATATGGCTTCAAAGAGTGTCTAAAACTATTCGAATTATTTGCAATGGGATATTGAATAATTACCTGTTTTTTAGACATAATTCGCCTAGTTTTAGACACTCTTGTAAATTTAAATGGCCGCCATTTTGAAACCAAAGTACTTCGAATTTCATTGCCTTTCTGAAAATGCATCACAAGATTGGGGTCCTATTTAAAAAACAAAAAATGGACACCCTGGGAACCACATGGGACCCGCTTCAGAAAAATTGTTCACACCATCAGGTGGTTTAAATTGGGATATATTACCATGCGATATTTCAAAACTCCTCATAAAGCCGTTCAAAAGATATTCAGTTGGTCTCGGACTTTTGGGACACTTTTGGTATATTTATTTATTATTTTAATAGAGTTTGCTGTTTAGTTTATGGGCACTATTGGGCCACTCGTTTCTTCATGGTGCTCTACTGAAAAGTTCCCCAAATGTCTATGATGGTCCAAATTTCACTATCCGAGAATCTATTTGAGAATCTATCGTTCATCTTAACGCCAATATTGATAAAATCAACAAACTTGCACTGGACTTTGTTCATGTTGGTACAACTATGTCTGCTTCAGTTCAATATATTCAAATAGTTCAATAAATACGGAAGAAAATGTTTTTTTTTTTTCAAATTAAATTAAAATTAAAGTGAATTAATTAATCTCCCACCTCTAAAACGTTTAAAAAGACTTTTTAAATTATATTAAACCACATTTTAAGTTTGTAACTTGCTCCAAATTAATAGTATCTGTCTGGTACCCAATTCTGATATGGAATAGTGTTTGCATGAAGTATCTCATTTCAATTTGTCGAGATTCAATTGCTTAGAGACGAATTTCCGTCTCGTTTCAAATGTGAGAAGAAAACTAAACTGAACGGTTCAATCAATAATTTGATAAATGATATTGTTCAAATGGAAATTAGATCTGATAGCCTGGGTGGTCGTAGCGGGGTGCCACTCTGATTTTAAATAATGCTACCATTACAAATGCAATAATGATACCTACATGAGAATAATGTAGAACAGGTGGAACAATATAGGAGTGGCTCATGATGTGGAAATGTTATCACTAACTGATAACAGAATCAAACATGGTGAATGGTATTGATATCATTAGTATGACAGTGGCTCATGATGTGGAACTGTTATCACTAACTGATAACAGAATCAAACATGGTGAATGGTGTTGATATCATTAATATAGGAGTGGCTCATGATGCGGAAATGTTATCACTAACTGATAACAGAATCAAACATGGTGAATGGTATTGATATCATTAATATGGGGGTGGCTCATGATGTGGAACTGTTATCACTAAATGATAACAGAATCAAACATGGTGAATGGTATTGATATCATTAATATAGCAGTGGCTCATGATGTGGAAATGTTATCACTAACTGATAACAGAATCAAACATGGTGAATGGTATTGATATCATTAATATGGCAGTGGCCCATGGTGTGGAAATGTTATCACTAACTGATAACAGAATCAAACATGGTGAATGGTATTGATATCATTAATATGGGAGTGGCTCATGATGTGGAACTGTTATCACTAACTGGTAACAGAATCAAACATGGTGAATGGTATTGATATCATTAATATTGGAGTGGCTCATGATGTGGAAATGTTATCACTAACTGATAACAGAATCAAACATGGTGATCGGTATTGATATCATGATCCCTTTTCCTTAATTGAAATACAGTTATTTTCAAAAATGGTCTCTCGCCAAATTACGTGACTTTCGAAATGAGGTTTATACCATCCTAAACTTTG
This sequence comes from Pachypsylla venusta, assembly GCA_012654025.1. NCBI lineage: Eukaryota > Metazoa > Arthropoda > Insecta > Hemiptera > Aphalaridae > Pachypsylla > Pachypsylla venusta. The sequence goes on from CM022875.1 coordinate 41,887,043, forward strand.
GAGGGTTTGGAAATCAAAAATAAAATATTTTTAAGTTAAAGTTATTTAAATACTAAGCGATTAGCATAAAATTTATCATTCACGTAAAAAATCGTTTGATATAGACTATAGATTGTACTCTTCAATTTGTGAGAAAAGGCTAACCTCATGCCAGCGTTTATGGCACGTTGATACACCAGTTCCCGTTAGATCACTGAATTTAAGCAACGTCCGGCGAGGTTGGTGGGTGTCCACCAACCTCGCCGTTGGTTACCGTTGGTTCGCGCCCTCGTGATGCTGGTTTTTTTCCGGCTCAACCCAGGCTGGCTGAGGTTAATGTAGGTAGCTGGTTTGTAAGTTTCCAGCGAATGGAGAGGTTGGAGGGTAAAACTCCCGTCTCGAATGACCAATAGATGTTAAAGAGACGTTAAGCCAAATTAAAAAAAAAAAAAAAATTAGTGAGAAAAGGGTAACCTGGCTATAGGACCAAGCTGATGGTGTAAATCTATCATGTTTAAATAAAATCTATTTCTGAGCCATGCCTGATTTAGGATTGAATAACAATGGAAAGTATAATAATTTGTTAACAACTTAATTTAATAATAAGATGATATCAAAATAAGATGTGCTCGTATAGTTGGAGATGAAGACATCATCAAATACAGTTAATCAAATTAATCAGTGTGAAATCAAAGTTGTATAGAATAGAATAAATCCAGAGGAATCTGATTTTCATCTGTTAAGAATTCACGCGAGTTGGTATTCCATTAAAATTTGACCGCCTCCGATTTTTCGTAGTTCCAGAAATCTGAAGACTAGGTTTAATAGATTCCATTAAGAGAAGAGGCAGAAACGTATTTGGGAATTAATAGCTTTTGAGAGTGCGCCTTTAAGGTCATTTTCCATTATTTATTTACGGGTAAAAGATTAAACAGTGTGAAATCAAAGTTGTATAGAANAACTTAATTTAATAATAAGATGATATCAAAATAAGATGTGCTCGTATAGTTGGAGATGAAGACATCATCAAATACAGTTAATCAAATTAATCAGTGTGAAATCAAAGTTGTATAGAATAGAATAAATCCAGAGGAATCTGAATTTCATCTGTTAAGAATTCACACGAGTTGGTATTCCATTAAATTATGACAGCCTTCAATTTTCAGTAGTGCCAGAAATCTGAAAACTAGGCTTAATAGATTCCATTAAGAGAAGAGGCAGAAATGTATTTGGGAATTAATAGCTTTTGAGAGTGCGCCTTTAAGGTCATTTTCCATTGTTTATTTACGAGTACAAGATTAATCAGTGTGAAATCAAAGTTGTATAGAATAGAATAAATCCAGAGGAATCTGAATTTCATCTGTTAAGAATCCACACGAGTTGGTATTCCATTAAAATATGACAGCCTCCGATTTTTCGTAGTTCCAGAAATCTGAAAACTAGGTTTAATAGATTCCATTAAGAGAAGAGGCAGAAATGTATTTGGGAATTAATAGCTTTTGAGAGTGCGCCTTTAAGGTCATCGTCCATTATTTATTTACGGGTACAAGATTAAACAGTGTGAAATCAAAGTTGTATAGAATATCTCACAAAAAAATTACCATTGAAAAAAGGCCAAGTTCCGTCCACTTTCCCAAAAAATCCGCCTATGAAAGTAGTGATATCTATAATATTGGGGCCAAGTTTATGGTTGCTGCTGTATATACCGCACTTAAATTTATTGTTGCACGTTCTTCTGTCTCAATTCTCTTAAAGTAATACCGACTTTACACTTGGTCAGTTTTTCTTAGGGGATTCGTAAAATACTACCTTTTTAAAACTGGCCAAGTGTAAAGTCCTNACTTTTTCGAGCAGCCGCAAACAAAATTAGAATAGCCATGATGATCGCTAACATCCAGAACGAATAGGCACTTGAAAAAGAAGAAGAAGAGAAGGTGCAGAAATGTATTTGGGAATTAATAGCTTTTGAGAGTGCGCCTTTAAGGTCATTTTCCATTATTTCTTCACGGGTACAAGATTATCTATCTTCTTCTGTAATATAAAACTCTATGTAACGATAAATATATTTGTGTGTGTATGTATGTATGTATCACTAATACAGGTCTGCGACCAAAAAGCTGTTTTGCTGTTTTCAACTGATTTATATGTATTTTGATGCGCTGAATCCGAAAATGAATCTCGCTGAATCCGAAAATGAATCCGAAAACTTCGTTTTGCTGTATCACATCAGGATTTTTCACAAAATGCAAATACAATTTTGACCTGATTTTCCTATAATTAGCCACGATTTATGGGTGTTTAATGNTAAAAAAAACAAAAAATGGACCACATGGGACCCGCTCCTGAAAAATTGGTCACACCATCAGATGGTTTAATTTGGGATATAATACCATGCAAAATTTCAAAATACCACATAAAGCCGTTCAAATGATATTCAGGTGGTCTCGGTCTTTTGGGACACGCAGTATAACAATATGCTTGGTTTCACAACATCTTTGGTGACTTCATCAAGATTTTGTTTGGAGATTTTTTTTTACAATTTTAATTTTTGTCGTAAGGCTTTTACATTTTAGAATAGGTATTGAATAAATGCCTAGTGTTCTAGAATGAAAAAAGTCTTTTTAACTATAACAATTATACGAAGTAAAAATCTGGTGTTAACATCACACGACTTTCCTTATCTACAAAAAAAGGAAGAAAGTAATTTAATGGGCTGAAATTTTCGATGTCGAGTTTTCAATGCCAAAACACGTTTTAAAGTTCCGAGTGCGGAAATACAATTATATATTACACTTCAACCTAAGTTGTATTTCTCAATATCTTATATGAAATTGATATGAATTGGCACCAAATTTCAAGTTCTATCTCTTTCCATTCTGTTTTTAGGCGGAACCACCAAAAAGAGGCTTTTAACCGATAATTACGGCCAACAATAAACGTATTACACTACAACCTAAGTTGTATTTTTCAATTTGTTGTATGAAATTGATATGAATAGGCATAGGCACCAAGTTTAAAGTTCTGACTATTACCGTTCTCATTTTAAGCAGGATATGCGAAAACCACTAAAAAGCGGCATAAAACCGCCAACGGTGTATTCGATTTCCTCCAAAAGCTTATTTTGCCGTTCATGAACGGCAAAATTCATAAAACTCGAGATTTGGGCTCTGAGGACGCCAAAAGTTTTGGCATTGAAAATGTCAGCCCATTACAATACTTTCCTTTTTATAGGATAAGGAAAGTAAACATTAAAGTCAGAATTAATAAAATAATTTCACCATCCTGAAATTTGAAATAAAGTTTTTGTTTGAAGGAAAAAAAATGAAGGCAACGAAGTAATTTTAAATCAAAAAGAGAAAAAGAAGAAGAACGAAACTACCAAAATAATAATTGAAGATATGTGTTATTAAACCCATATAGAAAAGATAGAGAGATGAACGTACAGACGGCAAAGAGGAAATACAGTTTAGTGAATTAAATGGACTATTAGAATAGGGGGGTTCGTCTAACTTTAGAGGGAAGACGAGAAAAAAGCTGAGGGCAATTATCAACAAACGAGGAACATACTCTGGCATAGTCCCAGACTGTATTTATATCTTATCGCGAGTTTTCAGGCTTTCCCTTTTCCTTTTTAACACTATTTCTATACGAATGCTAGTATTTTATTTGCAAAATAAGCCTATCAAAGTTGTAGCTTTTGCGATGTTTATAGGATAGAAAACCTTATCGATAAATTGTAGAATGGAAATGTAACATAGAATTAAGTCTTTAATAAATAAAAAGCAACCACACCAAAGTGATGATGGCAACACGTCCATAGGCGTGGCTAGAGTAAAATTATTGGGGGGGGGGCACATTTTTTTTATATAAAAAAAATCAACACCGGGCTCCTCTAAGTTGTGTGGGGCTGAGGTATGGACGTACAGTATCTTTCTGACATTAAAAAAAAAATATTGGGCTCCCGGGCCCCACGGGGGGCAGGACCGCCTAATTTCAAAATCGAAAAGTCCTTAACACCAGCCATAACATATCAAAATTTTACGTTTCTACAACGAACCTCTTTGAAGATAAAAATCATTTTTAAAAAACACAATATTGGGCCCCCTGAGCCTCCGAGCGGGAGGTCCCTCAATTTTTGCAAAATCGAAAAGCCCTTAACACCAGCGAAAACATATCAATTTTACGTTTCTACAACACACCGCTAAAAAGATAAAAATCATTTTCAAAGAACACAATAGTGGATCAAATTTTGTCCGATTCGGATGAAAATTGTGGATTGTATCGCGTAACAGACCTACACACACACACATACAATTGCATTTCCGGATGTATACCGTATACCGGGATCAAAAGTGAACTACACTAAAGGTCGCAAATACCAAAATTGATCAAAACAACATTCAGGTACAAGGTAGCCTATTGGCTCCTAATGTTTGTACTAAGCGCCTTTTTTTATTTTATATTTTTTTAAAAACATTTGGGGATGGGGCGGCGTTCTTTCCTAATGAATACTTAAAACTAATGGACAGTAAGAAAAAACGGTTGGAAATGATTGGGGGGGGGGCACCACGTGCCCCCTAGCTACGCCTATGAACACGTAGATGGTTGCTATGTTTATTATTGCCTTGCTATCGACATTGATCAATGAATTTGATTTCTGGATACAATATGGCGTTCAACATCACACCAACGCGCTGCGCCGCAATCTTTTTGGTCGTCTTTTTTCTTGACGAATCTACATTTTACTTTCTATATTCTATAACATCCAGTATTTTCTATTAAAACATAGCCCGCAAGTTTTACATTGCTTTTTCTGTGACATCATGAACAGGTCAAGGTTAAAACTAATGCAGTGAAAAATACTCCCCAAAAAGGAAGAAAAAAATCAATTAATTTTGTATCACTTGACTTTCTATTTTTTTGTACCTAGTTGTGAAAAAGAATATAAAGTTCCATGGCTTTAGGGATTGGTTTGATTAATTTAAAATTAATCAAATTTAATTAACTCTGCAAGTATGACTGATTGAGGAGGATTCTAGTGGCCATATTATTCTCAATGGGAACAGTGCAAGAACATATTGAAATCTCTTCAATTATTATTTTTATTTATTTTTAAAATAATATTAAGGATTTAATTTAAAATAAATTAATTTAATCTCCGTGAGTAAATAGTAATGTACCAAAAAATACATTTTTAATATGATATCGGCATTGTAGCACACCTCAAAGAACACATCAATGAAACCTCATTCTCCGATCCTCATTATCATAGACACAGTCGCCGCGATTATGATAATCACACCATTCCTCCTTGTGTTGTGACCGCGTACCGGCTTCTTCTCTCTATTTTATTAAATTGTTGCGGTTGATTCCAATGTTAGTATGTGTGCTACTATACTTACGCTTGTGATGTGTTAGTTACGAAGAACAATCAAAGTTTGTCGGTAATTTCAAGGTTGAAATAGTGAAGAATGACAAAAAAAAATGTTAAAAATAAAATATCTATAGAGAAGAATTTAACATTGATGAAATAACAATTACGGAAAAGAAGAAATGAAGAGAGAATAATAATTATTGATGATACCAATAAAATGCAAAGAGATTCCATACGAACAGTAATACTCAAAGCACTGGCGATTCCTTCCAATTTTTTCCTAATGTGAAAGACTTAAAGAAAACACTAGAATTAGTAATTATCACGTACATTATTTAATCTAACATAAACTATTCAGAAATAAATTGAGATGACAAAAGAAGGATCATGTATCGTTGATCAGATCTCACAATTCTACTCAATCGCAAAATGACCTTTGTCAGCTTAATAGATAGTGTATCGATCATACCTTGAACGATCTATTTAGGATCGATGTGCAGGTTGAAATGCTCTTATCTCTAAGTCTTGGAATAGTCCACGACTCTTGGAATAGTTATGTAGATCGGTATTACTTTAAGAGAATTGAGACAAAATAGAGAATATAGTGCAAAATAATTTAAATGTGAGATGAAAAGCAGCAAAAATAAACTTGGCCTCAATAAAAGATATCACTACGTTCATGTTCATGGGCGGAATTTTTTTTTAAGAGTGGCTGGAACTTGGCCTATCTTCAATCATATTTTTTTGAATTTTCCCGTTTAATTGCATGTAAATATGTACCTTTATGCAAGATTTCAGTGTTTTATCAGTTAAAACTACATTAAAATACTTTGTATTGTCTTCCCTAAAGCGGGGCCGTTTTGGAGCACTTCGATTTAAAAAGTTAAAAGTTTCAGATTTTTTCCGTTCGCACTTCCCGTGCGCTCAGATCATACAAAACGGTGGTAATCTGGCCAAACTTACGAATAAAATGTTTAGAAGAATTAGAAAAGAACAAGAAATTTTGTACCTTAAATTTATATTTTTTTAAGGATATTTTTTTTAATGACCAAAAAGTACATTTTTTAAATTATGCAATTTATAAGAAAACATATATTTAGTGTGAAAAATACTCAGTATATCTATCAGATAGAAGCAATGGAAATGACCAAGTGAATATTTGTATAACAAGTGAATNTGCGCTCAGATCATACAAAACGGTGGTAATCTGGCCAAACTTACGAATAAAATGTTCAGAAGAATTAGAAAAAAAACAAGAAATTTTGTACCCTAAATTTATATTTTTTTAAGGATATTTTTTTTAATAACCAAAAAGTACATTTTTTCAATTATGCAATTTATAAGAAAACCTATATTTAGTTTGAAAAATACTCTGTATAACTATCAGATACAAGAAATGGAAATGACCAAGTGAATATTTGTATAACAAGTGAATACGTCATTTTCTTTTTAAAAGATGATTCGCTATCTCAAATTTTCAAAGAATTTCTCGTCACTTTCTCGTGATGGTCTATATTGACTCCAAAATTATAATTTTCAAATTATTATATTATTTCCCGAAAAATATTTATTATGAAGAAACACGAAAAGAAACCGCCTCCCACTTATCTCGTGACCGCTGTCACAATCGATGTTGTTTTGTCTTCAATGTGACACATGTTTGCATCACGTTCGAATTGATTTTGACAGTAATATGAATTCTTTCCATTTGATTGTCTAGAATTGTCATATAATTAAGTTAAAATGAAGAAGAATAAGAATACATAGATAGGTATTGTATAATTTTATTTGGTACCATCTGACTGAATCTATGATTGCCCTCAGGATAATCATCCCTCCAATTTTCTTTGGCGGCTCTAAAGAGGTTTTTCAACTGGGAAAATGTTCATTCAAAAATTCCAAATTATTGCACGATTACCTTCAAAATTATAATTTTTTCTTTATCTTTATCTTCTATGGAATTATCTTTATCTTCTCTGGAAGAGAAAGTAAAAAACTTTTCATTTGAAAAGAT
>CM022875.1:41896773-41931896 GCA_012654025.1 Pachypsylla venusta
TATTATGTTTTAACCCAGCTTTCTGATGCTTACCCTCAGGCTCTCATACCGTCTAAGGATATGACCAAAACGTTTTTTTCTGCCATGAGCTCAGATTTGGATTACTCGAGATAAGAATGATTAAGGGTCGGTGAAGGATAGGATTTATAATCAATCAATAGTGGCATGAACGTGCCGATGTTACCCAGATGTATGAGAATCTAAAGAAGTTGTTGTTGTTGTTTGCTGCTGAAGTGTCAACTATGATCATTTGTCTAATATTGACATGAGCCTTCAGAATCATGTCAATCACTGCAATATAATTAAGTCAGTAACAAATAATGTTGTAATTTTTATGGTGCACTAGTTGTTGTTGTTTGCTGCTGAAGTGTCAACTATGATCATTTGTCTAATATTGACATGAGCCTTCAGAATCATGTCAATCACTGCAATATAATTAAGACAGTAACAAATAATGTTGTCATTTTTATGGTGCACTAGTTGTTGTTATATAATTAAGTCAGTAACAAATAATGTTGTCATTTTTATGGTGCATCGATTAATACTACTACTTCTTCATTCAGTAAATTTTCATCCTGACTCTATGTTATTTTCATCTAGCTCTTTCTGATCTTTTCAAATTCTGGAAATAGTTGGTCCTTTTGTCGTAACAGAGGACATTTACTCTTGATTTTCTTCTTTCTATGTATTTTAAAGAAAAATAATCTTGAAATTATGCGAGACACCACCGCATATAAAAAATTAATGTGCTCCGTTGATAAGGCTTTCGTTTCAGGGGTCGACTATTCAATATTGTCATGACGTACTATCACTGGAAAACGTCACTGAAAAAAAAAAAAACAGTTAGGTGGTTTATAATTATCTATACTTATAAAACGCAAAGCCCAGTTGGTATACTGACGTACTGATTGACTGACTGATAATCAACGTAGCTCCACGATGGCTAAACCTAGAGACTTGAAACTTGGCACATATATTCGTAGGTGCGTAATAAGAAAGGAAAAAATCGAAAGTTCAAGTGGGAGCAAGTTATCGCCAAAAATGACGCTTTTTAGCGTGTCTTTTTCTAAGTTTTTTCTGGGCAAACTAAAGGATATAACGAAAAATGAACGAGAATGGACCCCCCCACAATAGTATATCGGGACCCCATAAAAANCGTGTTTTTGCGTTTTCTTATATTTTCAGCCATTCTCGAGATACGAGGGGTGGGGTGAGATCTTATGGACACCCTGTATATCTATTGAGCACATTAGGTTTTCGTAATGAGACCATTCTGTGATTTTTTTCCCCACACCCAGTATAAATAATTCAAAATATTAATAATAGAAATAACAATAGTGCCGATCAGAGCTCACGTAGTGTTGGAATATATATTTTAAATTATACTCTATTATCATAATGACATCGAATCGAATATGAAGAAAGAAAAATATGAAAGAATAATTTCGTTCGTGCTGATTTTCCACAGCCAATAACCTTTCTTCTCGAAGAAAGAAAAAAAATAGATAATAGAATTTGAATTTTCAAAATGGCGTCGTTATGGTGTTTGTTTATGTACAGTATTTTATTAGCTAAACAATAATGATAGCAACATTATTCGTGTATTCATTTCAAATACTACTCATATTATTAAATTGCAGTATATCAGGCTCCACCTGGCTTCTCAGAATTATTGGGGTAAAAAGAAGCTTTTGTCACTACTGCAGTCCATGGATTAATAATTATCTATTTTCCAAAAATCACTTCTCTTACCTCTTACCAATACCATGAATCAGTAACTTTATAAAATTCCTAGAAATTTAGTAAAATCACGGAAAATAGACGAACGCGAAGATTTTCGACAAGTTTACTGAAATGCTTTAGGAATTTTATAAAATCCCGAATAATAGGTTAGGTTAGGTTATAAAATCCCTAAAGCATTTCAGTAAACATGTCAAAAATCCTCGCGTTCGTCTATTCTCCGTGATTTTACTAAATCCCTAGGAATTTTATAAAATTACTGATTCTATAAGTTTACTGCGACATATACATATTATGCCACAGAAAAAATACTTTATATCTCATAATATAGAAAGGCAATGTCTTTAAAGCGCCTGACTAATCCTTTTGGTTTATATGTTAGCTGGAAAAGCTGGTGTTGTACCGGTTGCTGTTACAATATAATTGATACCCTCATGTTCTTTGACTAAATCATTTCTCAATTCAGTAGATATTTTGTACTTTAGAATTCAGTAGATACTTACTAAGCTTTATTTTATTTATTTTCAGATCGGAAGTACTTATTCTGCAGAAATTTCTTCATTCCAAACTAACTCTCTCAAAACTTCAATTCATCCACACCTGAAAGATTTGATTCAAAATGAAAATGATTCCAATTTTAACATGCTTAACTTTTTAAATCCATCTTTGTCAGCAATTAGTGACTTCAAGAGGTTCTGTTTAGTGATCAGACGAGTCGAACACTTTTTATCTCGAGAAGATTCAAATTCGTTTTTACTAATCTTGAAAAGGATTCTTTGATTCTCATAGAGATGTAGATAGTTATGTAGCATGGCACCATACAGAAGAGAGAAGTTCTGATTATGAAATAAATTGTAAAATAATGTGGAATGAACTGAAGTGAAAATATGTTAGCCAGCGTCTATGGCACTCACAATGGGTTTAGATTTGATATGCACTATATTAGGAGGCCCTGTCATTTAATTTTGACTAGTGAACAAATTCCCTGTAGGTCATTTCAAGATAATTATACACTGCCTGAACATACACGAGCATTGAGCATTCGTGATCGTTGCTCGCCAGTTTTCGACGACACAAACGAGCTTTCTGTTCACACTACTCGAGCATTTCTGACGATCAGTTACTCGAGATCAGGTTCGAGCACGAACGAGTATTCGCTTCGAACATGATCGGCTCGTGGCGACTGAATAAACTGCCTGAGCCTCGAACGAATGCTCGTTCTTCACCTCTGTTCTCGATGAATGCTCGGGCAGTGTAAATGAGGCTTTTAGAGATCAAGATACATTTTCTCATGAAACACAAAAATTTTCAATGTCTCGTTTTTTGACGTTTTTTCTTCACATTAGGGATTTTCACTTCGTAGCAAAATATTTTTTTGTGTTTGTAAAGCTTCACGAGGACAATTTATTAACCCAGCTCTCAAGTGCACAGGGATATGGATAGAAATCCATCTGTTATTCTATGATCAGAAATCTATACATATTATAAATTAAAATCACATTTCGCGTCTGTCTTTCTGTTCGCGATAAACTCAAAAACTACCGAACAGATATTAATGCGTCAATCGACAGAGTGTTTCCGGAGGAAGGTTTTAATGGAAAACTTTAGTTTTGTGTTCAGGTCCATAGTATAGGAAGATATAGTAATTTATTTTATTGGAAATTCATTGGACATAGAAACTTTACTCTCCGAGTTGACTGAAACAGTTCATAGCCTATCAGAATATTTTTGATAAAACAAAACACATCATGAACTGAGAGTTCAAGATTCAAAATATGCTCACAATGGTTTTAGATTTGATATGCACTATATTAGGAGTCCCTGACATTTAATTTTGACTGGTGTACTAAATCCCTGTGGGTCATTTCAAGAGAGTTATACTTAAGGCCCATTTACACTGCCCGAGCCTTCGTTGCGAAGAGAGGTGACGAACGAGCATTCGTTCGAGGCTCAGGCAGTGTAAACAGTCGCCGCGAACTGATCATGTTCGAAACGAATGCTCGTTGATCTCTAGTAACTGATCATCAGAAATGCTCGAGCACTGTGAACAGAATGCTCGTTTGTGTTCGTGCTCGTCGAAAACTGGCGAGCAATAATCACGAATGCTCGATGCTCGTGTATGTTCAGGCAGTGTATAACTCTCTTGAAATGACCTACAGGGAATTTGTTCACCAGCCAAAATTATATGTCAGGGACTCCTAATATAGTGCATAACAAATCTAAATCCATTGTGAGCATATTTTGAATCTTGAACTCTCAGTTCATCGTCAGAAATGCTCGAGCAGTGTGAACAGAATGCTCGTTTGTGTCGTCGAAAACTGGCGAGCACCGATCACGAATGCTCAATGCTCGTGTATGTTCAGGCAGTGTATAATTCTCTTGAAATGACCTACAGCGAATTTGTTCACCAGCCAAAATTATATGTCAGGACTCCTAATATAGTGCATATCAAATCTAAACCCATTGTGAGCATATTTTAAATCTTGAACTCTCAGTTCATGATGTGTTTCGTTTTATCAAAAATATTCTGATAGGCTATGAACTGTTTCAGTCAACTCGTACAGTAAAGTTTCTATGTCCAATGTATTTCCAATAAAATAAATTACTATATCTTCCTATAATATGGACCTGAACACAAAACTAAACTTTTCCATTAAAACCTTCCTCTGGAAACGCTCTGTCGATTGACGCATTAAAATCTGTTCGCTAGTTTTTTGAGTTTATCGCGAACGGAAAGACAGGCGCGAAAAGTGATTTTAATTTCTAATATGTATAGATTTCTGATCATAGAATAACCCTGTAGAAAATTTATAAAAATTATATAGTTGTTTCACAATTATTTTTACCATGTTCTTCAAAGAGCCAGATAGATTTCTATCCATATCCCCTTGCACTTGAGAGCTGGGTTAATTAATTGTCCTCGTGAACCTTTACAAACACAAAAAAATATTTTGCTACGAAGTGAAAATCCCTAATGTGAAGAAAAAACGTCAAAAAACGAGAAAATGAAAGGTCCTATGCCCTGAATGTTCGAACGGGCTAAGAGTAAAATTTTTGTGTTTCATGAGAAAATGTATCTTGATCTCTAAAAGCCTCATTTACACTGCCCGAGCATTCATCGAGAACTGCAGAGGTGAAGAACGAGCATTCGTTCGAGGCTCAGACAGTTTAATGTTCAAAGCGAATGTTCGTTCGTGCTCGAGCCTGATCTCGAGTAACTGATCGTCAGGAATGCTCGAGCAGTGTGAACAGAATGCTCGTTTGTGTCGCCGAAAACTGGCGAGCAACGATCACGAATGCTCAATGCTCGTGTATGTTCAGGCAGTGTATAATTCTCTTGAAATGACCTACAGGGAATTTGTTCACCAGCCAAAATTATATGTCAGGACTCCTAATATAGTGCATATCAAATCTAAAACCATTGTGACCATATTTTAAATCTTGAACTCTCAGTTCATGATGTGTTTTGTTTTATCAAAAATATTCTGATAGGCTATGAACTGTTTGAGTCAACTCGGACAGTAAAGTTTCTATGTCCAATGTATTTCCAATAAAATAAATTACTATATCTTCCTATACTATGGACCTGAACACAAAACTAAACTTTTCCATTTCTCCTATACAAGTATAAAAGTTATTTTTTATTGTAATATCGCTCTCATTTCTTTTTGTTTTTATTGCTGTTGTTATTTTAGATAATAAAAATATAGATTATGATTCCAAATTCCAATATAAAAAATAAACTTAATAAATTTTTTCAAGAAATGATAATAAGTTCCAAATGCCTTTTTTTTATTTTTGGACCTTTAAAATAGATTGTTAAGAATAAAAATAACGACGACTGTTTGTTTGTTGTTCAATATTGTCCGTATATAAAAGAAAATCTAGAATAATCATTTTAAGAAAATCAATTATAAAGATATTCAAATGTTGATAGGTATCTTCCTATATTAGCATTTAGAATTTTAGGGAATGGGACGCTTGTGCTCCAGTGGATTTTTGTTTTTTTTTTCACGGGATATAACTACTCTTGCACGATTTCATAAAAGTATGCTTTGGAAATGTTTTATCTGAGTTGACTACCAGATCACTTGTGCCACCGGGTATATCAAACACAAAAATGCCAGAAAAAAATGTAATAAAATTACCGAAATCACTTTTTGGGAATGTATAAGGACCACAAGAAACGTTAACCAAGCCAAAATAATCGATATCCATTTTTTAACCATTTCAATATTTATTTTTATTTCCCATGGGGAAAAGAAATGAAAAATAATAATTTGTGTATAAACTAGGTAGGTACTATTACTTTTGTGCAATCGGGGCGCTTTCTAAATATTGAGAATGTGAGAATGATGTACTAGTACACGGAACTCTATCATCTCATTATCTCAATGTTGAGAATTATTACTAGTTTATTCATACATAATTTTTAAATATTATTCCATTATGACTACTAGATTCCATCCCCATTTTACGAGTAATATACAAAAAATCATAAGATTTGAATGAGAAATAACCACCTGCTATCAATATTGTTCAAATAAACATTTTTTTTCTTCTTTAATTTGGCTAAACGTCTCTTAAACATACATTGGTCATTCGAGAAAATCGTGCTTTATTATTGTGAGTGCTATATCATAAATCGAAAATAGCATCTATTGGTCTCTTTAACATCTATTGGTCATTCGAGACGGGTGTTTTACTTTTACCCTACATTCGCCGGAAAATTGCAAACCAGCTACCCACATTGACCTAACCCAGCCTGGGTTGGGGCGGAAAAATAGCCAGCATCACGAGGCCGCGAACACACGTGAACTCCAACATGGTACAACCTCGCTGGACGTTGCTTAACTTCAGTGATCAAACGGGAACTGGTGTATTCAACGTGCCATAGACGCTGGCTTAATAAACATATTTGATTTCAGGGCAAAGTTATCACAAATGAAAGATTTTCCAGAATCCTCTTGAATTGCTTAAGATTTTATTTCAGTGCAAAGAGAAAACAATTTATTTATTTTTTCGGCGTAATAATAATTTTCAGTTGTGGAATGGGCCTGCTAGGCCCATTCTCATGTCAATATACTTTCTTTCATCGAAAATATTTTTGTGAATAAATCTTAATGCATAAAGCCTATTTAACTCACATGAAAACTTTTTGCATGATTGCTCGTTTCTATGGAAACCCAAATTTGAGATCCCCCTCCAAAAAAATTCTTTGGAAAAAAGTAATAATATTACTTACATTGGGTTTTTTCTTTCTTTAATTACGAGTTTTTAGCATTTTCTACCCATTTCTCCCACTTTATGAAACATTAATAATACAAAATTGAGGGGAGCTTCAAATTCTTTTCTTTCCTTAATGAAACAAAAGCAAAGAGAATAATCTGAATGATGTCTATACATAGAAGAACCCAATGAAAATAAAGGCGTCATATTGGAATCGGTTTTAAAGAACATTTGTAGTGTTGTAGTCAAGGGCGTAGCCAGCATCTGGCCTAGGGGGAGACAGCTGAGATCTTCNAGGGGGGGGAGCTGAGATCTTCATGTCGGGAGGGAGGGGGAGTCGATAAAGTAAATCGTGACTTGTTTAATAATAAACCCCTAGGAGTAACTGAAATTTATCTAGTGTAAATTTAAGTTGCCCCTTCCGTGCTGCATACTCCTGGGAATTTCTGGGGGGGGGGCAGTTGCCCCCAGCTGCCCCCCTTCCTACGCCCATGGTTGTAGTCTTTGATAATAATAATATGTTCCTTCAGGTGATAAGTCCTAAATTTATGAACTTTTATTTGGAACCCTATAAACTACGTGATTAATATCACTGTACTAGTTCATTCTTTAAAAAAAAAAAATTAGCTTAACGTCTCTTTAACATCTATTGATCATTCGAGACGGGGGTTTTACCTTCTATTCGCTGGAAACCTGCAAACTAGCTACCCACATTGACCTCACATAGCCCGGGTTGGGCCGGAAAAATTGACAGCATTACGAGGGCGCGAACCCACGTGTACATCCACATGAAACAACCTCGCTGGACGTTGCTTCACTTCAGTGATCCCACAGGAACTGGTATATCCAACGTGCCATATACGCTGGCTGTACTAGTTCTTTGCCTAATTTTTATACATTTTACAATAATTACAGTACTACTAATTTTAACATATTTATAGTTCATTGTGTCTTTGGCACGTTGAATACACCAGATAGCGTTAGATCACTGAAGTTAAGCAATGTAAAGCGAAGTTATTAAGTGGGTGACCATGTAGGTTCGCCCCCTCGTGATGCTGACTTTTTCCGGCCCAACTCAGTCTGGGTGGGGTCAATATGGATATCTGAATTGTAAGTTTCCAGCGAATGAAGGGTAAAACCTCGGACTCGAATGAGCAATAGATGTTAAAGAGACGTTGAACCGAAAAATAAAGATTTTCCCTTAATAAAGATGATCATAATGTATTTTAATGAAAGCTTTTCGTTGGAGATATGCATCCTTGGGGAAACGACGTGGATAACACTGAATTGAAAGACATAATATTTAGGTAATTGAATTCGGTGTTACCGATGGTGGTTTTACCAGGCTGACGAACTATTTCCATGTCATTTTAAAATGCTTCTCCAGTATAGAAGAGGGTATTTAAGACTGATGTCGAGCATTGTATTCGGATTTAAAAATTTCTCTTATATTATATGAGCATTTCCATGTTATATTAAAATGCTTCTCCAGTATAGGAGAGGGTATTTAAGACTGATATCGAGCATTGTATTCGGATTTAAAAATTTCTCTTATATTATATGAGCATTTCCATGTTATATTAAAATGCTTCTCCAGTACAGGAGAGGGTATTTAAGACTGATGTCGAGCATTGTATTCCAATTCAAAAGTTTCTCTTATATTTCTATGAGCATTTCCATGTTATTTTAAAATGCTTCTCCAGCACAGGAGAAGGTATTTAAGACTGGTGTCGAGCATTGTATTCCAATTCAAAAGTTTCTCTTATATTTCTATGAGCATTTCCATGTTATTTTAAAATGCTTCTCCAGTACAGGAGAAGGTATTTAAGACTGATGTCGAGCATTGTATTCCAATTCAAAAGTTTCTCTTATATTTCTATGGGCATTTCCATGTTATATTAAAATGCTTCTCCAGTACAGGAGAAGGTATTTAAGACTGATGTCGAGCATTGTATTCCAATTCAAAAGTTTCTCTTATATTTCTATGAGCATTTCCATGTTATTTTAAAATGCTTCTCCAGCACAGGAGAGGTTATTTAAGACTGATGTCGAGCATTGTATTCCAATTCAAAAGTTTCTCTTATATTTCTATGAGCATTTCCATGTTATTTTGAGAGAGTATTTAAGACTGATGTCGAATATTGTACTCCAATTCAAAAGTTTCTCTTATATTATATGAGTATTTCCATGTTATTTTAAAATGCTTCTCCAGTACAGGATTTCGATTCACAAGTCTCCTTTACAGTTTGTATGAACATTCGATGTTTGGGATGTACCATCTCTGTTATTAAATCTGTAAAGGAAATGAGCTGCTCAAATATTACCTACCTAGAGATGGGTCTGTGTCTGGCATAGTAATCATTTTAATAGACCCATTTTTACGATCTCTTTTTGGTTTGTTTCATTTCATTCATTGTGTTCTGTTCCATTGACAGATCTGGTTTATCTTTTTTCTTCTTTTTGTTCAAATTAATATTATGGATTGTGGTTAAGACGTTGCAATATCTAATGACAGCAAATTATATTGTTATTCTGTTGCTTGCTTAAATGCTATTGTGAATAAGTTTATTACATTTATTTTCTTTTAAGTTTCCATTAGTTTAACCTCTTCAATGTTTAGCTTCCATGTTATTTCAAATAGTTGATGATTCCGTTGCTTGCTTAAATGCTATTGTGAATAAGTTTATTACATTTATTTTCTTTTAAGTTTCCATTAGTTTAACCTCTTATATGTTTAGCTTCCATGTTATTTCAAACATTTGATGAAATTTATTTACTTTATTTACAGCTAGCTGTTTTCCCGTGCTTCGCTACGGTTAGGAAATTTGGATTTTTTGGTGGAACCGACTCCCAGAGTAAACACGGCTCCTATTTAGAAAACTCAATATATATGCAAGAATATGACTTTTTGTACTGCGGAACACCTTTGTATCGTATTTCAGCTTTCTCGCTCATCCCGAAGTGGTACTTCTCAATTTTGATTTTTTGGTGGTGAAAACCGTACAAAAATCGGGGAAAAACCGAAAAATTTCAAATTTGTATGGGGTCCTTATATATTATTTTGGGGGGGGGGAGGTTCCATTCTCGGTTATTTTACGTTATCTCCTTTAGATTGTCCAGAAAAAAATTGCAAAAAGACCCGCCATAAAGCGTCCTTTATGGCGGTAACTTGCTCCCACTTGAACTTTCGATTTTTTTCCTTTCTTTTTACGCATCTACATAATAAAAGGGATTCTGTGTGCCAAATTTCAAGTCTCTAGGTTTAGCCATCGTTTAGCTACCTTAATTATCAGTTAGTCAGTCACTATACCAACTTTGCGTTTTATAAGTATATATTTAAGTACCTATTCGGGTAAACGAAAATATTATAATAGTCTTTTGGCCATTTGCTATATGTGGCACTTTTGTCGGATATCGTTGACCAAAATAATACACATTTGGTATAAAGGACGAAAGATGAAAAAAAAATTCTAAAAAGTAAAAAATGGTAATAATAATATACAGGTTCTGGTATGGCATTCTCTGGTTGATAAGAATATAGTTATAGATTTTACGTACTTTACATTTTGAAGAGTAGAAATTATTAAAAAGGTTACTTTTTCAAGACCCCAAGTAAAAGTCGACCAAGTAGACCAAATGTGGTTTTCGTAACATTTTGACACCCATATCTGATGTCAAAATGTGGCGAAAAAGATCATAACTTATTCATTTATATTTATTGGCTGGGTAATATATGTGGCCAAATGAGACATGGTCGAAAGGCCAAAAATTGGATATAGTTTTTTTGGCCTCCCTGAAAATTTATTGAAATTGAAAAAATAAAAACGGAAAGGGCTTGAACTTGAAATACTCGGATTCAGCAAAAAAAGACTACATAAATTCACACAAATCACTATAATTCCTGGTGTATCAGGAAAAGTATATCCTTGTTTATGCATGCCGTGAGCATGAATATTTCCGTGAATATTAACAGTTTCCTCAGTGAAATAAATATAAACTCTGAACTGAAGTCGGTAAGTTTTTCCATAAATGATTGCATGCAACTCAACACTGATCCTTACAGCAGGAGAAGATTGCAATATTTTTTTTTTACTTTTGGTACGGAAGAGGTTCATTTTGCAATTGCACCAAACAATTATTCGGCTACAAGAATTAATATTTGGTTTAGAGCTTCTCATTCTTCCAATTCTGAGAAAATAATATTGATACTTATTTTTAATAAGAAGGAGATACGATGGCGCCCGTCATTTATAATTATTTTAATTTTATACATTTTAAGCAGAAAAAACTTTTGATTCTAAAAATATAATAAAAGATGTTATTTCTCGGAATGACGTTTACCTCAGCGACGTTAATCATTTCATCGAATGTAAATAAAATATATAAACTGCCGCGCCGACGTAACTTATGAAACTTGTGAACATTTTGGTGTGTTTTTAAAATACGAAGCACGTCAACGGTCCTTGATGGGAGCCGAGGATCGAAATTAATATTAGCTTATCAATTTCAAAATATCTTCTCAAAACGGGATTCTATGTCAAGTAGCATATTAACAAAATAAATATTAAAATTGACTATTTTTTCACTTTACTAATTATTTTTATTTGCAAATTTTACAGTTTAGATACACATTTGTACACCTGCACACGTACAGAAGATAAAGAAATTAAAGGTTACATTACAAAATTTACAAACTGAGTTGACATGTTAAGTTGACATGTTTCGTCTCCTCCTCAGAACAAGTTGGTTGTTCTGAGGATGTCTCTAGGAGGAGACGAAACATGTCAACTCAATTTGTAAATTTTATAATGTAACTTTTAATTTCTTTATCTTCTGTACGTGTACAGGTGTACATATGTGTATCTAAGTGTAAAATTTGCAAATAAAAATAATTAGTCAAGTGAAAACCGTCAGTTTTATTATTTATTTTATTAATTTCAAAATATTTTCCACGTTGATTAATAATAAAAATACAGGTTATCCAAAAGAATATTTGAGTTTCTAACGGCTGTGACTCGACCGCCATTCATAGAAGACTGAGGCGCTACATACCGACCGGCCTGTAGGGGACGTTATCTAATAGTTTTATTATACCTAGGTTTGCCAACCTCTATTCAATTACGTGCATTGCCAATGAGTGGGGGTAATACAATAAGGCTTTATTAAAAACTAAAAAAATATAAACTAAATCAATTATTATCTTACATAAAAATTAAATTAAATCCCATGAATAAAATAATGTAAATGAAAATAAAAATTGCTAGACCCTAGGAAATTTATTCTGAACTAGAACTGTGTCCTCCCTGACATCCCACACAGACAAATGTTTTTTGACAGTGTTTACCACACTGTATATCACTGTATCAATGTATTGGTACATGGATTGCCAAGGGGGGGGGGGATATAGTACCCGCGCCCAAAGTTCGGCTTCAATATCATCCCTTAGAAAGTTTAGAACATACATAGTTTTATATACTATGATGGAAAATATTGTTTGTGACAACTATTGAAGGTCTCATTAAAATAAGTATCATAAATTGATTACTACAAGCTTTTTGCTAAAACGCNCCCCCCCGGAAATCCTGTGTTTAAAATATGAGATGCCGCGTTGTGATTGTTTATTAAGTTTACAGAAATCTATGACCACAAATAGCATAAATCATTTTGTGTGATTCAAATAATAATCGGAGGACTATATCACTCCATTTCCGCTTCAAGCCGACGACAGCAATGATCTTGGCCCTGATTGACCATGCCCTATTAATTATTTATGCTGTAGCCAACAGTTTTTCGTCTATTTCACGTAGAATAAATTAATTTAAATAGTTTTCTATTCATTCTATTGAGTTTTGGGGTGGTACAGACGTGCGTGTATAATGATTACAGCTGGTGCAACCTGGAGGTCAGCCATCCGAATCGTTATTATTCATTTACCAGTTGAATCAGTCGTAACCAAATTACAAATGAAAGACAATTATTTTAACCCTTTGGATGATTTTTACTTTATCTTCCCATACAGGTAACTAAAGTATTGTATTGGTGAAAAATTTCGATTTTTTTTTTTTTTTTTTTTTTTTTTTTTTTTTTTTTTTTTNTTTTTTTTTTTTTTTTTTTTTTTTTTCTTCTCTGGACGAATTATGACGACTAGATTCCAAAAAATGGGGTTAGAAAAAATGTGTGTCCGTCCATCCATCCATCCGCATATTGTGTTATCGTATCTCCAGACTTTATCTTTGGTCAGATTTTGATGATATTTGGCAACAATATTCCTTGAGGCCATAATTCGAGTCGAAACCTTAACATTGGAGATAGCACCTTCTGGGGTCCATTCATGAGTCAAAAGGGGTTCATTTTGGGGTGAACCCAAACGGCATCGGAAAATTTTGGGACTCATGGGGCTATATTCACCTAAGGGTCCTTTAGAGCACCGAACCCGAAATTCCGGTCATCTATTTTAAACTGGCAATACCACTCTAATTTTGATGAAATTTGAAACAGACGCTGTAACATATCATCGGCAAATTTTGAGACTCATAGGGATATCATCTGGGGTTCTTTAGGGCACCAAACTTAAAATTCAGGTCTCTTCTCAAGTGACACTCCAAGCTTGTTGAAATTTAAAATAAAATGTGGCAATATCACTCTGTAAAACATATTATCGACATATCTAGGATCTTCACCTGAGGGCCCTTAAAATATTTTCACTAGAGAACTGTCACAACAGCCCAATGCTGCAAAATTTAATTAAAATATATTTTCTCTAGGGAGCTGTGGTAACAGAATTTATTAGATTCGAACCAACAGTCTCCTTGTTACGAACCAGTCACTCTTCTCTATTGAAACAGATTAACGCCTAGAACCTAAAAAATATTGATTCAGAGTTTAATTATTTAAATTAAAAAAATAAAGCTAAAATTTCAATAATAAAATAAATTGTTTAATCAGTGTTTTAAAAAAAATAATAATATAAGTAGCAGAGCAAAGACCATTGCTATAATAGAACGATGACCGATCAACTGAAGACCGTTATAGCAACGCTCATCGTTCTTTCATAGCACTGGTCTTTGCTCACCAACTTAAATTATTATTAATTTTAACTTTAATTGAAATTTTAGAATTTATTTAAATTTTAGCTTTCCTTTAATTTTCTAGTAAATGAATGCTAAAATTATTTTATCACTAATTAAAATCATCAAAATTATCACTAATTAAAATCAGTGATCTTTAATTTGTTATTGACCCCTTATGTTACATGTTCAATGTCTAATAATATATAGGTATCTGCTTCTCTCTCTATCTATCTATAAATTTCTCCTGTTATGTCACGGTGTTTGTCACCATACTCCTCCAAAACGGCTAAATCGATTTTAATGAAATTTTGTATGTACATTTGGTAGGTCTGGGTTTTATCTATTTTTTATATTCCTAAACGGGAACGGCCATGCCTCTAAGGCGCCAAGCTAGAGGTCGTAGCAAAGCACGGGCTAACAGCTATAATGTTATAAAGATTTATGCAAATAAAAAGAATGGCCAGTAGTGATCGTCAGATTGCTTAAGCCAAAAATATATATAAAAAAAAACTATTAGCACGGGAACGGCCATGCCTCTAAGGCGCCAAGCTAGAGGTCGTAGCGAAGCACGGGCTAACAGCTATAATGTTATAAAGATGTATGTAAATAAAGAGAATGGCCAGTAGTGATCGTCAGATTGCTTAAGCCAAAAATATATATATAAAAAAAAACTATTAGCACGGGAACGGCTATGCCTCTAAGGCGCCAAACTAGATGCCGATGCTGTGGCGAAGCTCGGGCAAACAGGTAGTATATATATAAAAATGAGCTCCCATGGCGCAGTGGTCACTGCACTAGTCTTGCACTCGGGAGACCCGGGTTCCAGGCGGGGGCTAAAATTTGTCAGTGTGGATTGGATGCTTTCGAGGCTCACTTAGCCTCGTGAGGACAATGAGCAGCTATGGAGATAAATGCGCCTAGCGATCCGGTGCCAGCATTGTTGGTAAAATAGAAAAATACAAAGGAATTGGATAATGATTGATCTTGAGAAAATCCTACAATGCTGCAGTGAGTACCAAACTTGTGACATAATAACACAAAGAAATAGCATTTCTTTATTTTCATTATATTAAAAAAAATGTTGATTTCTCTCCAAAGGGTTAATATCAAATTATTTAATACTAATTTAATTCATTCAGAATTGATTTTCCGATTTTTGATTATAATCAATTAACAGTTGGTTCTGGTTGCTCTCGATAATTTGCTCTTTAATTTCATTCATTATCTTGATGGTAAGAAATATGATTCCTCTCAATTGATGCAAAATTATAGCATTTATAGTAAATTGATAAAAAAATAGGATTAAGCGTATAGCTAATTCTCTTCAGGGATATAGTTTACAGGCCCGTTGCTAGAATTCTATTTCTAGAGGACATTAAAAAAGACGAACGTATCTTTGTATCAATATCACTAAGAAAGCAATATTGTGAAAAAAACATTACAAATGTAAAACTTTATTATATCTGAGTGCACGGCAGTGCGCCAGGCCAAGTTCCAGAAAGCACCAGCGTATCTTTACACGAAGCAATTCACCAGGTTTTTCACACCCTCAGATATCCGGTTCTACAGGGGATAGAGCATTGAAATTTTGAACATACATTCCGCAATATAGTACAAGATAAACTTCAAAAGTTGATGCTAAAAAGATAGTATTTTACGAATCCCCTTAGAAAAAACCGACCAAGTGTAAAGTCGGTATTACTTTAAGAGAATTGAGACAGAAGAACGTGCAATAATAAATTTAAGTGCGGGATTACAGCAGCAACAATAAACTTGGCCCCAATAATAGATATCACTACTTCCATAGGCGGAATTTTTTGGTTGAAAAAGTGGAACTTGGCCTTTTTTCAATGATAATTTTTTGTGATTTAAAATACGTAACCTCACTTATAGCATTTATAGTAATTCCGTAAAAAACAACAAGTACACTTAGGGCTTGTTCACACTGTCCGTATATTTACTGGATGCCCGGTGGCAGCTTGTTTCAAATGGAGCTGATCCCATTGCATCCGATCCGTTTTAAAAACGGATGGTAATTATTTTTACTAGATCGCTGTCAACAGCAATCCAGTAAAAAATCGGATCGAACGCGCAGATTTTGTTCACACCATCCGTTTCTTTTTACGGATGCACTTTTAATTTCAATCAGTAGTACTCTTGTGATTCTGTTCTGTGAAGAAGGGTAGATATTAGAATTTTTTTATTTCAGACAGTAATTTATCAGCTTATATTTTAATTGGTAAAAGAAAGTATTAATATAGGTAATTTGAATTTACAAGTTAATTTATTAATTCACTGATCAACGTATGAAAAACTTTCGATAGTCTTTTTTGACAAATTGGATGAACCCAATGTTTTCTTTTATTTCTGCGATTTTTCCGCTTATTGTAAAAATACCACAGGACTATAACTTCGTCGTCATCCAACGCGTCCATCTTGCAAAAGCAGCCTTGAAAAGAAAGAGAAAAAACGGATAGTGTGAACAGGAGTGAAAAATATGAATCACATCCAGTAAAAAACGGATTGTATTGACTGATTGGTATGTATGTTGTATTGACTAATTGAGATCTATGTTGTATTGACTGATTGGGATCTATGTTGTATTGACTGATTGGGATATATGTTGTATTGACTGATTGGGATCTATATTGTATTGACTGATTGGGATATATGTTGTATTGACTGATTGGGATCTATGTTGTATTGACTGATTGGGATCTATGTTGTATTGACTGATTGGGATCTATGTTTTATTGACTGATTGGGATCTATGTTGTATTGACTGATTGGGATCTATATTGGTTTGACTGATTGGGATCTATATTGTATTGACTGATTGGGATCTATGTTGTATTGACTGATTGGGATCTATGTTGTATTGACTGATTGGGATGTATCTTGTATTGACTGATTGGGATCTATGTTGTATTGACTGATTGGGATTAATGTTGTTTTGACTGATTGGGATCTATATTGTATTGACTGATTGGGATCTATGTTGTATTGACTGATTATGATCTATGTTGTATTGACTGATTGGGAATAATGTTGTATTGACTGATTGGGATCTATATTGTATTGACTGATTGGGATCTATGTTGTATTAACTGATTGGGATCTATGTTGTATTGACTGATTGGGATCTATGTTGTATTGGCTGATTGGGATCTATATTGTTTTGACTGATTGGGATCTATATTGTATTGACTGATTGGGATCTATGTTGTATTAACTGATTGGGATCTATGTTGTATTGACTGAATGGGATCTATGTTGTATTGAATGATCGGGATCTATGTTGTATTGACTGATTGAGATCTATGTTGTATTGACTGATTGGGATCTATGTTGTATTGACTGATTGGGATCTATGTTGTATTGACTGATTGGGATCTATGTTTCGAGCAATCCCAATCAGTCAATACAACATTATTCCCAATCAGTCAATACAACATAGACCCCAATCAGTCAATATATATTAAGTAAAGAAATGAGGTCTACAGTTCACAGAGCTGCTAACAAGTTTGTGTAATAGAATGTTAATAATTTTTCGGCGAAGGCCGCTTTTGACCAACCACTCTTTTGCAACATGCCTGACATTAAGCTGATTATTTTTGAAGTTTCTGTTAATTTAATTTCTATTTTTGCTGCTATGGACAGAAACCGCAAATAATCTAACATCATTAAAAAATTACCGTTGAAAGAGAAATATCAGTCATCAGATTTAGGATTGCTGGTAGTGAATGTTCAGTGAACTGAAAATATTTAGGTGCGATCATAGCAATGGTTTGAATTTTACTTGTTCAAGTCAAATTGAGGGCAGCTTGAAAAAAGATGTATTTGTATTCATTTATGCAAGATAATTACGTTTGAAGTTTTAACTAAAAATGGTTTAACTTAAAGTTTTAACTAAAAAAACATGTATATATAAACTTTTTTTTTTAATTTGGCTTAACGTCTCTTTAACATCTGTTGGTCATTCAAGACATTCATTCGAGGGTTTTACCCTCCATTCACTTGAAACTTGCAAACCAGCTACCCACATTGACCTCACCCAGCCTGGGCTGGGCCGGGCCGGAAAAATGAGCCAACGATACGTGATGTTCCCGGGCGGTCACTCATCTAAGTACTTACCACGCCCGACGTTGCTTCAGCGATCTGACGGGAACTAGTGTATTCAACGTGGTATGATCGTTGGCGTAGCTAAACTTTTAAGTAATATAATCATCACATTGAATTCTTTTGCAATTTTATAACAGGGATTTTTCTTTAATTAGTAGGAGATATGAAAAGGTCATAATCATTTTCCTACTTTATTCCTTGTGGATTAAGTGATTCTAAAAAAACTCCGCCAATGTGACACATAGGTTTATTATTCTGCTGGCTAAAAAAATACCCCCTCCAAAAAACAGGAATTATGAAAACCGCTAAAAAGCGGTAAAAAACGCCAACTGTATATTTGATTTCACTAAAAACTTTCTAAGCTTACTGAGACCCCAATTATGACACATACTTTCAAATAGGTATTTAGCTCTTACCATTCTCTTTTTAGACAGCAATACTGAAAACCGCTAAAGCGGCTAAAACCGCCAAGGGTATAATTGATTGAACCCAAAAGTTTCGGAGGTTACTGAGATCCCAAATATGACATACGAGTATACATACCAAATTTCAAATCTATAGCTCTTACGATTCTCTTTCTAAACAGGAATACTGAAAACCACCCATACTTCATTGCACCCAAAATTTTCAGGGGCACAATTAGAGTCCAGATGGGACTATATACCAAATTTTATCCAATTCGTCAACTCTAAGTGGCAAAAGTGCCCACCACGGCGCAAGGCGCGGCGGACAAATGAATTTTTTTACGATTTTCGGATACTGCGTATCTTGAAACATAAAGTATCAAATTTTGAGAGGGGGTAATTTTTTTTTCGTGACGATTCCAAAGGTTCATTATTGAAAATAATAAACCAAAATACCTATGATGATCTTTGAAAATTGTGATGTTTAATAAAATAAGATCACACATTTTTAAATCTTTAATTAATGTTTACAGGGTGCGCTCGATTACAATATAAATAAATATGTCTTTGTATATAATTTAAGAAATTTATTAAATTGCATAAATAAAATAATATAAAGCAATTATTTTTCCTTAAAGTCTTTCATACACAAATGATTCAAATCCCATACAGGGTGTTTCAAAAGGTTATGCAAAAAAGGAAACCAAGTATAGTAGAGCTCAAATAAAGGCCACTTTGCTTAATAAACCCCTATACGGAAATGTACCCCAAGGTAGCTAGGGCCACCCAAATTTGACACTTAAAAATCGAAAATTAATTATTAAAAATCTAATCATTTTGCGATTGACTTCATTTTTTGCATGCTCCGATTTTTATCATGCTTCTTTGGTGAGTATTTAACACTTTTTCCCTGATCAGGGGCGGATTTATCGGGGGGGGGGGGNGGGGGGGGGGTCATGAAATGAAAATGCCCAAAACTTTTTGATACGTATTTTTTTGGTGTTATAAGATATGACATGTCTTCTAAAACTTGTTTTGCTACAAAAAGGACCGGAATAGCTCTTGTCTAAAACCAACCTTTGACCTTTTAAAATCACAAAAATTGAGCGTGGGACGATTCTAAATATGAAGTATTAATCCTGACGTCAGTTCATTGCAAATAAAAATCCCAAAAATATTGCCCAATCTGGTCTCGAACCTCGGACTTGATAGATTTCCTGGAGATGCAAGCTTCAACACGTTTTTTTCAGGTTTTTCAATTCGTACATCATTTTCCTTTATCTGCCAAACTTTGGGTGGCCCTAGCTTCCTTGGGGTCCATTTCCGTATAGGGCTTTATTAAGCAAAGTGGCCTTTATTTGAGATCTACTATACGTGGTTACGTGGTTTCCTTTTTTGCATAACCTTTTGTAACACCCTGTAGAGTACTAGTATGTGGATTGCAATGTTCTCAATGGATCTTTTGTTTTATGCCACTCACTCAATAAGAAGAACCTTTCAAGCGCACAGCAATGTGCACATAGGATCCCCTTTAATGAAAACATAACGTTCTCTTCTAATGGAAATATAAATAATACACCACCAAATTCCTGCTCAGCAAAGTCAGCACATCTGCAAAATGTTTTCCAATTTACTCAAAAAGACGCCTTAACCTGATTGTTGATGATTTATGTCATTTTTAACTGAATAAACGATGAAATACGTGCTCATATTATTACACTAAAACAAATGCTTTCATTTACTCAAACAAGAAGCAGTTTTCCCTTTTTATAATTATTACTAGCAGAATACGCCCGCTTCGCTTGACGCCTTAGAGGCATGGCCGTTTATAGTTCCAACCCCCCTTTTTTCGCGATAAAAAGTAGCCTATGTCCTTTCCTAAAGTTTAGTCTATCTCCATACCAAATTTCATCAAAATCGGTTCAGTAGTTTAAGCGTGAAAGCGTAACATACATACAGACAGACAGACAGACAGATAGACAGACAGACAAACTTTCGCATTTATATATTAGTATGGATATGGATATGGATGGATATGGATATGGATTACTTTCAAATATTATTCTTGCAGCATAGACACAAGATATAACTGTTGGGTCTGTTGGATATTTCCAGTGATAGAATTATCAATGAACATTTTCCCAGAAAGTTCAGAGCTTTCTTTCAATGAAACATTGCCTCTACAGCTGGGGATGGCGCTAGAGCTTCTCCGGGGTCCATAAAGCTAGTTGGCGCACTCTGACAGATGCAATAGATCAGGAGTTCCGTACTAAACCAAGATCTGGGCGCACGGCAGTGCGCAGGGCCAAGTTCCAGAAAGCGCCAGCGTATCTTTACACGAAGCAATTCACCGTGTTTTTCACACCGTCAGATATCTTGTTCTACAGGGGACAGGTCATTGAAATTGTGAACATACATTCCGTAGTATAGTACAATACTACAGGATAAACTTCAAAAGTTAATAGTAACCCGGGCAGGATATACGTAATTTCAAAGTTTGCACTTTGGGATACTCACTGACTGATATTGATTGATTCACTCATCATCAAAAGTTTCAGGCACTTCCTGTATTCCTAGAGCGGAATTTTGCATGAAGTTAGCAACTGACATCCAAGTAAAGGGAAAAATCCGAAAAATTGAACTTTTTAACTCTAACTGCTCCAAAACGGTGTCGCTTTAGGGAAGACTATACAACGTATTGTAATGTAGTTTTAATTGATAAAAAACTGAAATCTTGCACAAAGTTAGATATTTACATGCAATTAAGCAGAAAATAATTTATATTTGAACTCTTACACTCACGGTGCTCCAAAACGGTTCCGCTTTAGGGAAGAAGATGCTCGAAAACAGTTTTTAAACTGGTAGGACGCTGAAATCTTGCATAAAGTTAGATATTTACTTACAATTAAGAAGGAAATAATAAAACACTCCCGATGCTCCAAGTTTTTTAAGCAGGCGGTGTTTCTCAAATTTCATTACACCTAATCACGTAATTTAAAAGAAAAAATCAAATGAGGGGTGGGGGGGGGGGCACGGACCCCTAAATAATTCCCAATCCTGAAACTAAATAGAAATACGTAGGTAAATAAAAAAGTCAAAAATTCTGTCATCCGTGATGGCTCTTTTTTTCGTCATCACGCTTATTACCCTTATGAAAGGTATTTTTGGTAAGCTCTACAAATTAGGTATGGTACCTCGATAAACATTGCATTAAAAAGTACTGTTTAGGAATCGAACACCCGGTCTCTAGGTTACGAGTTCCTCCCCCTCTCCCCTCCAAATTTTCTATTACGTATTTTGTGCGATTGTCCCCCCCCCCCAAACAAGAGGGCTATATCCGCACATGAATGGGGTTACTCTCAACGACCGTTATAAAGCCATCGTGTAGTGATTCAAGAGATTACATGAACTGATCACTAATCTCTTACAGCAGAGGGCAGAGGATTGCAATTTACTGATGGCATCTCTTTACCGTTGTACAGATGGCATCTCTTATTCCACCCTGAACACCAACAATGTTAATTGGATGTTTATAAATTCTCTTTGAATATAAAATTATTTTTAAAAAGCACAACCACAGAATACATGCACATACTTTATTAGTCATATTTTAACTTATTGGACTCAAAGTAGCTTCTGATTTTTATTTCATTTTTCTCAGAATACATAGAAATCAGGTTTAATTAAGTAAGCTACCTATATCTGTTCATATTGGACTTTTATTTCTTTACTATTTTGATTTTGAAACTAATACAATGAAATAAAACCATAATGCACTGGACATCATGGGCGTAGGAAGGGGGGGGCAGCTGCCCCCCCTAGAAATTCCCAAGAGTATGCAGCACGGAAGGGGCAACTTAAATTTACACTAGATAAAATGATTTTTGGAAGCAAANACATTCCATCACGCATTAACCAACCTTCCCTAATGTGATGATTATAAAATGTGCTAAAAATCTCAATAACTAAGAAAGAATGTTTGATGCATAGGATAGCAAAAATTTAACTAATAATTTCCCCAAAAATCATTTAAGAAACTTTAAACTATAGATATAGAGAAATTAGACTCTTGAGTGGAAGATTATCACCAGGCGAGGTTAATGTCTAAGGCATTTTCTATCACCAGTGGCCTATTCCACAAAGCAACTTTGCACTCCAAATTCTCAATTTCTGTTCCATGAACGTTTTTGAGAAGTGCAAAGTTGGAGTGAAAAGTGGAGTTGTAATGCAAAGTAAATTTCATACATACCTATTTCATTTTGCTGTCTCAGTGTTCTTTACCAAATTACTCCGCCACTGCCAAATACATCCCTATCTCATCTCGCTACTACTGTGTTCTTTACCAAATTCTCCGCCACTGCCAAATACTACAGTGTTCTTTACCAAATTACTTCGCCACTGCCAAATACATACCTATCTGCTCTCATGTGATTATCTTCCCAGAACTAATTTGTTTCCAAACCGAAACTAATAAAGTAATGGCTCGTGCCTTCCCACCTGTATTAGAATCCAGTAACCATCTGATATGTCTATCAGAAAGTACGGAGACTCATTTTTCAAGCGAGTAAACAGATATATTTTAGACGTTTAAAATTTACTCGGAGAAACTTTGAACTGGGTTCTATCTACTCAATGTTATCTACAGTGTGTCCCACTATGACCTGTCATCCCCCTTTTGAATGGTTTAAACTGTTGAATTTTGAGAATTTAGAAAAGACAAAAAGTATTGATTTTTCAAGAAATTTCAATGGAATGATAAAAATATTTTCTGTTCAAATAAAATAAGGACCCATTTTCCTTTTAATTTTTTCAAAAAAATAATCAGCGGGGCTAGAGGGGTCTAAAGTTTAATTTACACCCTGTATAACAGTGTTTTATATAAATTTTGATGTAAAGAAAGACTTCATACAGAGAACTCCAATCCTTCCAACAATAAATGAGGATTTCCAACAATACATGAGGAGCAACTGATCAAAACGTAAGATGTCCGCCATCGGGAGAGACAAAAATCTAATATTTGAATATTTTTTGTTTGAATCTGTGCATTGAACATGTCACAGTTTGGTTGAATCATCGATTTTTGACATGGTATTTCATAGGGATCTGTTGCGATTTTAACTGTTGGATTCCCCTCCCTCGAAACTATAAAAACCTATATCAATTTTGTCCGTTGGTGGACATGTTACGTTTTGGTCAGATGCTCCTCATATAATTCCACATGCATAGTCCACTTTTGCTTGGTTTCCAATATGGCGGCCATTTTGTATTCTTTCCGACACCTATTAGATATCTATACAAGATAACGAGTATATATATATATATATATTTTTTTTTTTGCTAATAGTAAAGAAAAATGGTTTAGACCGATAAAACAAAAATAAAATTTGCACTAAGTAGGTAATATTCCGATCAAATTTTTAAGAAAAAAATAATATTTTTTTTAATATTTTGCCAGAAATTTTCCATGAAAATTGTGGCACTCTTATTCTTGTTTAATGGTCTAAACTATTTTTCTTTGTTATTAGCCAAAAAAAAAAATATTCGTGATTTTCTGTAGGAAAGTGCGTTTTGCGAAAAAGACAAAGTGGCCGCCATATTGATAACCAAGCAAAAGCGGACTATACATGTGGGAGTATATATTGTTGGAAATGATGAGTTCTATAAAAAAAAAATTAGGTAAGTTTTTTTCTGGGACACCCTGTATAGCTGAGGCTATATAAAGATAGAGCTCTAAGGGGTAGGTGGTAGAAAATGGCTGGGGCATTCACCTCGCCAAGTGGTTACTTTCACTTAAAAGTCTATTTTTTATTTCGATTTGACCAACTAGGAGAATAGGACCAGGGGAAACATTAAACACACCTCAATCCCACCAATGTATTCTATTTAGACTTTAATAGAATTCTACTTTTCTTTTGGGTCCCAATGGGTGTCTAGTTGGTTTTCGCAGTTTCATGTTAAGTCATCATGTACATAATCATATGAGATGTGATTTGAAGCAAATAGAGAAGTAAAACCAATTTAGCAGGCCCGATCAGAAGGGGAGGGAAATGGGGGTTAATCCCCCCCAGGCTCAGGATTTCCTAAGATGCCCGGTAAGAAAATGATCATAATGAAATTTTTCAAGTTTTTTTTCTGAATAATTAATAAATCAACTTAAAAGTTTTGAAAAAAATTCAAACACACAAAATCAGAAGTTTAGCGATAGTGGGTTAATATGGTACAGCAACTATTGCAGGACACTGATTTTAAAATATAGTGCGACCTTTCAGCTTGTACAGTAATCATAAAT
Source organism: Pachypsylla venusta (assembly GCA_012654025.1). Taxonomy (NCBI): domain Eukaryota; kingdom Metazoa; phylum Arthropoda; class Insecta; order Hemiptera; family Aphalaridae; genus Pachypsylla; species Pachypsylla venusta. The sequence goes on from CM022875.1 coordinate 41,921,628, forward strand.
ATTGATATATTTCGTAAACACTAACATCTGATAATCGAATTATTTGTTGCCAAGAAGAAGCGTACACGTCTTTACACATCAACTACGTGAATTGCCTTTACTATTATTAACTGCCCATACGGTGATTTTAGATGAAAGAATAATAGAGGCGCCCGTAAATTTTTCCCACCGGCCCAGATTTTCTGTCTACGGCCCTGTTCAATAGTATGTAGTAAGTTACATAATCAAAAAGTCAATTCCATAAAAATATTTGTATTCAAATTTCAGAAGCTTCCTTTGAGCCTCTATTGGAACAGCTTTATTGGAATACAGGCCATCACTAGTTAGATCATCTATATTAGATGGGATATCAGAGAAGTAAAACCAATGTCAATAGTATGTAGTAAGTTAACTAATCAAAAAGTCAATTCCATAAAAATATTTGAATTCAAATTTCAGAAGCTCCCTTTGAGCCTCTATTGGAACAGCTTTATTGGAATACAGGCCATCACTAGTTAGATCATCTATATTAGATGGGATATCAGAGAAGTAAAACCAATGTCAATAGTATGTAGTAAGTTAACTAATCAAAAAGTCAATTCCATAAAAATATTTGAATTCAATTTTCAGAAGCTCCCTTTGAGCCTCTATTGGAACAGCTTTATTGGAATACAGGCCATCACTAGTTAGATCATCTATATTAGATGGGATATCAGAGAAGTAAAACCAATGTCAATAGTATGTAGTAAGTTAACTAATCAAAAAGTCAATTCCATAAAAATATTTGAATTCAATTTTCAGAAGCTCCCTTTGAGCCTCTATTGGAACAGCTTTATTGGAATACTGGCCATCACTAGTTAGATCATCTATATTAGATGGGATATCAGAGAAGTAAAACCAATGTCAATAGTATGTAGTAAGTTAACTAATCAAAAAGTCAATTCCATAAAAATATTTGAATTCAATTTTCAGAAGCTCCCTTTGAGCCTCTATTGGAACAGCTTTATTGGAATACTGCCATCACATATATCAGATGATTTTTTTTTTTGTGAATTTAAAATATGCGATGTACCTATATTTTATAGTCATCAATTAATTTTATAGACCGTAAATGCTAACTTTCGCGGTCTAGCGGCTCATGACCTGAAGGCCTCGCAGTGCTCAAAAAATAATTTTTCATACCTGGGAGAGTATTAGTTTAAAATTTCCCCTGATGTATTGAGGATAGAATGATGCTTAAATTTTTTGAATTTTCCCATATCCACTAGAGTTAATATACTACATAGTTAGTTGTTCATAACACCCGTAATAGTACCTGGGTATTTATGAATAGAAGCCACGGATGTGTTTCTTTAAAGTAAGGAATGTCTTCTTTTATTCTTTATATATTTCTTTTCTAAAATAATAATAATAATAATAATAAAAAAGAAATGTCAAAAGAAAGAATGAAAGAATAAAAGCAAGTTTTCTAAATATTATTTTTGTATAAAATAGGGAAAAAAAAGAAAATGCAAAAGGAAAAAAAAAAAAAGANAGAGAGAGAGAGAGAGAGAGAGAGAGAGAGAGAGAGAGGACGCTATTCCGGAGAAAAGAAGAATGTATAAATGAAAAATGATGAAAAACGTGTTAGAAAGAAAGAAGAAGGGAGTTGTGTATAAACCAAGGGGGTACGAGGAATGTCGAAATGGCTGTGGTAGCCGGGGAAGACGACATAAAATCAATAATAATGTTAATTCCATGCATAAACTCACGGGTGAAACTCTGTGAGGAACAGGGGACAATATTTTCGGGGGGTTTAACATGGAGAAAAAATTCATAAATTTTTCAGACTCTCAACTAGAAAATTTTCACGTTATAAACATGTTTATGATGGTGGATTTTTTAAGGAGGAAAAAATCTAAGAAAAAATTCTCTTGGCAGGACTAAATATGTACTTCAGACTACAAAGGGTACTTTTCGCACAAGTATGTAATTTTCTCCTCTCTCCAGAACTTACCTGACAATATTCTATAAACAAAAACGCCTAAATCTACATTCTACAAGGCGATTTAGAGAGTGTTATGATGGAAAAGGGGGACACCAAGATACCAGTATTATAGTAATGATCATATCAATAACCTTACCAGCACGCTCAAGTGCTCGTCAGCAAGGCCGTAGCAAGGGAGGGGATGGTCCGAGGGGTCCAGACCCCCCCTAGAAATTTCATTATTTTTATTTATGCATAAATTATGTAATATTGTAAGGTGAAACTCATCATCATCATCACCACCACCACCAACAACAACAACAACAACAACAACATCATCAACAACAACATCATCAACAATAATATCATCATCATCATCAACAACAACATCATCATCATCATCAACAACAACATCATCATCATCATCATCATCATCATCATCACCACCAACAACAACAACATCATCATCATCAACAACAACATTATCATCATCATCATCCATCAACAACAACAACAATATCATCATAATCAGCAACAATATCATCATTATCATCATCATCAACAACAATATCATCACCTTATAAGATCATCATTTTCAGGTGTTATAGTCCTGGCTTGGCTGTCAATCCTTCGAACCAGGTAGCCATCGTTCTTTGGAAGCGACTAGTAACTCACGCTACTTTAAGCGTCTTATAATGTTATACGCTAACATCTGACGTGGTTCCATTTACCTACATTCATTGGGATCCGTCGCTCGTAGTAGGTAACGCGTAGTAGTTCGAAATAACGTGAGCTTGTAGGACAACCGCCCTTATAAGGTATCAGTATTGTCTCAAAAGTCTCATCCGACTTTGGGGCTATTCTGGCAACCATCAACTAAGATGTATGAAATTCATTCAAAGTTTCATAAAAAATCTAGATAGTCTCGATAAATTTAGTCAATCTTAATCAACACCATTACCAAAGGTTGTGCTCTTAATAACATTCAAACGAACAAAAGTAAAGGCCCATTTACCCTGCCTGAAAATACACGAGCATCGAGCATTCGTGATCGTTGCTCGCCAGTTTTCGACGAGCTCGAGCACGAACGAGCATTCGCTTCGAACATGATCGGTTCGCGGCGACTGTGTTACACCTCTGTTCGCGACGAATGCTCGGGCAGTGTAAATGGGTCTTAACATCTTCAAAATTCTACATCGTGGATAGTAGAGAGGTACCTACTAAAGAAATATTCAAAATGGTATCTTTATGGGTAAACAAAGTATTAAAAGAAAAACGTTGAAGAAAAAAAAAAGGCGGAAGGGGTATTCAAGGAAAAAGAGTATGCAAAGGAAATGGATGAGAAGAGGAAAGGTAGGGAAAAAATATTTCGTGTGATTTGAAGAAGTAAAATGAGAAAGAGAGCGTCAATATGAATATTGAGCGTGTAATATGCGCATGCTACGCCTCAACACATGCGTAGCACGCGTGAAAATTATAATATTTAAAATATATTCAATTTTTATTGGAAGAACTTCCTCCTTGTACGGGTGGAAAGTCGCTTTCACAAATCACATTATATTAAATTTGAATAAAAAAAAACGCTTCTTGTGTTTTTTACCCTTTTAGTTATGGGCGTGGCTTGTGCGTTTTTTTTTTTTTTTTATCACGCAGAGGTAGTGGTGCATAGAGATAATATTCAAATGATGGGGGAAATATCGGCCTGGGTGTTGGGTGATATTCCTCTTTTTATTTTCTCTCGAATAGCATTGGATGCACTGGAGGACTTCTCTTGTAATATACTCCATTTCTAAATTAGAATGTTTCCTTTCGCAAATTTTATCATCAACGCAACGCGGCGAAGCAGATATCTCCGCATTTAAATGAGAAAATTATTCAAACAACATCAGAATCATTGGAAATATAGATACTAACCTAGAGATGTTGTGCTGCCTGGTCTGACTGATTGCGTGCACATTCATACATCCACCAAATTGTGTTGGTGTTGCAAATCTGTAGTTTTCAGTGTTCACGGCAAAAAAGAATATATATATATATATATTTAAAAGTCAAGTCCATTCTGCCACCCAAACAAACAATAAAACGAATATTTCAAAGAATTTTTCATCTTTCAAAACACCTACTTTGGCGGGATTCGAGTATCTTTGCTGTTAGAGTCATTGGAAATGTTGAAAAAAATCAAAATAAGATATCAATATATTTAGAACTTCAATCTCATATACATATATTGGCTACCCCCGGATACGATTATGCCACGTGATAACAACAGTGGATATATTTATATTTTCATTATTTTTTTTTTTTTTATTAAGGTACAATTAATAATCAAGGTTCTCTTAATATATTACAAATTATTGATATATTACTTAATATATTATTGCATTGTATTCAATAGTTGCACGCATTTACATAATATTTAGCTTGTTTTTCAAAATACTCAGAGACTATGTGAAGGTGGGAACTGCAGGTTAGGTTGTACTTTTACAAACAACGCCAACTATATCTATAAGAGAAAGTTCTCTTCTTCCTATTGAATCACAAAGAAGTGCCTCTAGAATCTCCACCAGTTGGATACATTTTTCAGTTGTCCTTAAGATAAAAATATACAATTTAGAGAAATAGTTGTTGATATCCTTCATTATTACCTGCACAGCTATTTTTATTTTTGCATCCTTCAACTTATCTCTCAATTTGTTTCCCACAGGTTTTCTTTATTTCGCTTTTCTTCTATTTTCTCACTTTTCTGTCCATCGCCTTTTCCGTGGTACGTGGTACCTATAAAACTCCCTTTGTAAAAGTCTTTCATAAATTAAAATTCTATTTTCCAATTGTTTGTCAATCGTTAGCATGATTCACAAATGACATCATTTTAATGGTCAATAAAGTATTTTATTACCATATTGTTTGTCATAGTGGCTAATAAAATATAAATTCGGCAATTTGTGTTCGAATAGACTAATAATTGTACATCTCACACGCGACTGTGTTTTAGGTATAGTACCATACTAGTAGCTCTGGGAACTGTAGACCCATTCCGTCAATACAACATAGGTCCCAATCAGATTTCAATCAGTGAATAATTAGGTATAATGACTTTTCTATTTTCAATTTCTATTATTTAACATTGATGCAGCGTCTATTGCACGTTGAATCAAGGCCGCACCCAGGGGAGGGTCCAGTCCCCCCCCCCGAAATTTCAATCGTTTTTTAATATTTAAAAAAATAACAGCAACAAAAACATCAACAACATCATCAGCAACAACATAAGCATGCTGTTATTGTTGTTGATGTTTTTTATTATTAAAAAACAACATCAAAAACAACAACAAAAACAGCAGCAGCAACAAAAACAACATCACCTTCCATGATAATAATTTTTAGGTGTTAGTCCTGGCTTGGCTGTCAATGCTCCGGACCCCACCGATACGGCCCTGCGTAAACCTTTACTAAGTTGGCGGAGGTTTTCACTTAACAGCTATTAGATATTAAGATGCGAAAATGAACGATTCTTTTATTCATTTTTACTTCTTTAGCTCTACTGGTTCAGTAAGTAGGTACAGCGGAAGCCAATCTGACGATTGGTTCAGATGTCTTCTCTAACCACATCATTTATTCATCTATCTTCCGCAGACAACTGCATTCTGTTCTACAAGACCTGTANATTTTTAAGTTAGTTAGGGAATTAATATAACAAAATTGTAATTTTTATAGATAGTAAAGGGTCCGCCCGTCGATGTAATAAATAAATAAAATAAAAATCTTGGGTACGGCCCTGCGTTGAATATACCAGTTCCCGGTCGATCACTGAAGTTAAACAACGTCCAGCGAGATTGTTCCATGTGTGTGTCCACATGGGTTCGCGCCCTCGTGATGCTGGTAATTTAGCCGGCCAAGGCTCGATGAGGCCTATGTGGGTGATATAGGGGAGATATAACTTTATAGGCTTCATTGCAGACGCTCACTCTGAAACATTAAAGTGAAACAATAGAAGTTTTTGATTTCTCTTGTAATAGCCACTCACTAATATTACACAGTCAGTGTTGATCAAGATGATTTATATTTTAGCCAAATATTTTATTTTTTGTTATTATTTTGGATGAAAACAAAGAGATATAAAAATATTCAGAAGTCTGACTGGCTATTATAAGAATACATGATGATGATTGGAAATAAAAAGATTGCAACTTTTAGATGGCATTGTCTTCTTAGGCGAACATATTCTCCGAGGAGTGACTTGTTAACGGTGAATAATATTCAGTCAACTTCCATCTTTAGACTGATAATGAATCGAATGATTCGAAACTAGTTTCTTCATAAATTAAAATAAATAGTGTTTTTGGTAAGTGTTTTGTTTTAATTTAATTTATTTAAAAGTTAATATTAAAACGAAATAAAAGTTTTGCACAATCATAAATATTAATAAATCTACCAGTCGTGCCCCGCGCTTCGCCACGGTTAAAATTTGTAGAATTTGACCGAAAAATTAGATTTATCTCGAAAACGATTTAACATTTTTTAGTTCTGATATAATTTACCTGATGTCTAGAATTATGCGCCTATTTTCCTTTGGTGCATTAGAATCATGGCCGTTCCCGTGCTAAGTGCTAACATTATTCCATACAAAAATCGTTCGTAAACGGATCCACATTTTTAAATGTTGATAATATTTCTGGGGTCACATTCTATTTTTTTTGGGGGGGGGAGGGGTCGTTTCCCATCAATTTTTGATATCCCTCCCGTTTTGGATAAACAATGAGTGATCCCCATACAAAAATCGGAAAATCATCCGTAACTCGAAAACGGTTGGACATTTTTGAATTCTGATTATATTTCTGGGGTCTTGGCCTAACTTTTTTTATGGGTGGGTCTATGTCCATTAATTTTCCGATATACCTTACTGTTCTAGCTAAACAAATAGAAATTTATAAGTTCCACACAAAAATTGGCCGTAAACGGTCAAACATTTTTTCAATTTTTTATTCTGTTAATATCCTTGAGGTCTCAGTCTATAGTTAATTCGTTTTGCTAAACAATTAATGATATCCGCATAAAAAAAAAAAAAAAAAAAAAAAAAAAAAAAAAAATGGAAAATCAGCTGTAACTCGAAATCGGTCTGATAATATTTCTGGAGTCACAGAATTTTTTCGATATCTCTTAGCGTTTTAGCTAAACAATTAATTTTCTAAGTTCGATACAAAAATCGGAAGCGGACATTTTTTACTTTATTCGTGTTTTGTGGCCCCCAGAGCGTAAATCTCGAGTTTCAGCCATTGGTCTATGTTTCTGTCTGTCTGTCTGTCTGTGAACAAGATATCTCAAAAACGGCATTGCTAGAGATTTGACATTTGGCATGTATATCAGCTTCATGCTTTGAACGGCAAAATAAACTTTTGGTGGAAATGGAATATACGGTTACTGGCTTGATGCCGGCTTTTTAGTAGTTTTCGCATATCCAGCTTAAAATGTAACGGTAATAGCTAGAACTTTAAACTCTCGTCTCTCGAAACGAAGTTCCGGTACGCACAGCTATATCTGACTATTGTGGTTTTGTGAAATGTAAACCTCACTAGAATAATAGAAATTAAAGTTTCGATAGAGTCTTATAGAGCCCGAATTCTATTAACATCTAAATCTATAATAATAGATTTAGATGTTAATGTTTAGCCAAATCGAAAAATTGATGATAATGACCACCCCCCTCACAAAACTATAGGCTGGAACCCCAGGAAATTGGAAAATGTCGAACCATTTTCGATTTACGGCCGATTTTTCGATTCTTGACCAAATTCAGCCCCTCACTGTCCTATACTTAAAATTTGACGTGACACCATATCAATTCAAAGCGGAAAAGTTTTAGGTGTCTGTTTAACCCTTATTTTAGACATTTTCTGCAAAGGTATAGCCAGCCATTCCAGAGTTACGAGTTCGAAACCGGGAACGAGTAAAATAAAATTTAGAAAATACTAAAAAATCAGAATAACAGTGTCTCTAAGGTCCCTGGTGAAACGCTTAAATCTTGGTTTTTAAAGGTTGTATTATACTGGGTGAACATAAACACATATTCCCCCCCCCCCCAATTTTCATTGTCTTTGAAAAACGAAAAGGACAATATAAGAATCGTAGCGAAGCTCGGGCGAAACAGCTATATCTAACAAATTTGACTTTTCTCCTTATTGATTATTTTCTTTTTCGTTCTGTCAATCTTGTTCAAGTAATTTGTCTCCATAGCCACGTTTTCATAGAATTCAATCTTGTTTCATACTTTTTAATCATACTCTTCGTCTTCTTTAACTTCAACTGTTCCCAATTTTATTTGGGGTCGACGATACCTCCCATAATTCTACCATGCCACAACCTTTTTTAGTGTCCTCTCTCATTAGCTGTGTACCCTTTCCTGTCACGGTAAACGTCGCTTTATTCTCACAGTATCAATGCTTAGTAACTGCAATTTTCTGATGACTTTAGTTCGTAGCATATTTTCTGAGGCTAGATGCCCTTCCTAACACCAAACCTTCTGTACTTGCACGGGCTTAGGACCGTCACCTAATAGGTAAGGCTTCCTCCCCTCGGTAGCTACTTTTTTTTTAATCATCACTAATGATGCAAGTGTTCTATAACTACAGCAAGTTTTATTTCTAACTAGCTTTTTCGCCCGTGCTTCGCTACGAGAGCAATATAATTCTTTTTTAAGGACATTGGAATTGGGGTGGGGGAGGAGTATAGGTTTGTGATTACCCTGTATATTGTAACCTTTAAAAAAACAAGATTTAAACGTTTCGACAGGGGCCAAAGAGGCACGGCCATTCTGACTTTTTGGTATTTTCTAAATTTCATTTTGCCCGTTCCCGGTTTCGACCCTGTAACTCTGGAATGGCAGGCCATACCTTTGCAGAAAATGTCCTAAAATAAGGACTAAAAGGCCACGTAAAATTTTCTCACTTTGAGTTGATATGTTGTCGCGACAATATCGGAGATATCGGACCGTGACCGTCCGATTTTTGAGACTAAATTATAAATTTAGCCGTAACTCGAAAACGGCTTGACATATTTTAGTTCTGATAATTTTCCTGGGGTCATGATTTTGAGGGGGAGGGTCCATTCCCATCAATTTTTCGCTATCTGCTACCGTTTGGGCTGTGGTACTATAACAGACAACCCCTCATACATACACACAAATGGCTGATTCAAAGATTCACTTTTTGCATCAAGCTCCTTTTATATTTGTATTTTTTTTTTAATGCTATAAGTTAATATTAGAATAACTTCTTTTTTTTCTCTCATTTTTTTTTTTACAACAAAAACATTTTTGCCGCTACCGACAAAGCCGGCATCAATCCAGTCCGTCCACTTGTTGATTGATTCCACTCCTTGGTCCTCAAGACATGCCGCTTCAACTTTTATTTTACAAATTAAATAGTATCATTGCTACTTTTTTTTTTCTGTGACGAGATGATATTGATTCAATCATCCGATTGTTTGACTTTATTATAAATATTTAAATTGCTTTCAATGAATTTTTTAAACATTGTTCATTTCTTTAGAATTTTTTGTCAACATTTTTTTCTCCGTTTCATATAATGGGAACGTGAAGGATTTTTAATTAAAATTGCAAAGCAACTTGAAAGATAAATGATTTTGATGTGTTGTTATGATATTCATCCCAAACATAATACAACGCGTCCCAGAATGATCCTTCATCCACCCACCCCTTAACTTTTGAACGGCTTGGAATTTTTGAATTTTGAAAAACTCCAGGGAGGAAAGGGCCATGACCAACCGAATGGTTATGGTGAGGTCTAGGTTTGACCCCCCGATGTGACTTTTATTGACAAAAAGTGTCGATTTTAGAAGAAATTTAAATAGAATGGAAAAAAATTTCTTCAAAAATTAGGAAATATTTTCATTTACATTTTTTAAAAAAAAAAATAATCACAGGGGCGAGGATAGAGGGGCCTGAAGTTTAATATTATTACACCCTGTATAACGGATAACGGTGTTTGTTTTAAGCTTTGATGTAGAAGTCTTCTACTTTTGTTCCATAAAGATTTTCTCTTCTATTCAAAACATCATTTTTATTTTAATCAGTGTCGCAAGAGGACAAAGTCAAAAATAATTTTTCCCCAGAATTTAAGAATGGGCCGTTTTGGAAAAGGCCATTTCCGGGTAGAACGTCTGAAGTAAGGTGGTTATTTAAGACAAACGGTGAGAATTTTTTGTCAAAATTTTTTCCCCGTTTTATATAATGGGAACGTGAAGGATTTTTAATTAAAATTGCAAAGTAACCAGAAAGATAAATGATATATAAATTTTCATGTGTTGTTATG
>CM022875.1:41963138-41989667 GCA_012654025.1 Pachypsylla venusta
CTTTTATGACAGTTCCAGCGAGGTAAGCGAAAAAACGCTGGAACTGTCATAAAAGGACTGATGGTTGAGGGCGCGAACCTAGGTGTATGTTGGTTTTGCGCTCTCGTGATGCTGACAATCCCTGGTCCAATCCACGCTGAGTGGATTGGACCAGGGATAGTCAGCATCACGTAAGTAAGTGTGGGTAGGTTTGTCAGTTTCTAGCGTGTGGGGGAAAAACCCCCATCCCAAATGACCACAAAATTATTTTAGACCAAATTAAAACCAATCATTAGCCAACCATCATACCACGTTGGATACACCACTTCCCGTCAGATCACTGAAGTTAAGCAACGTCGGGCGTGGTCAGTACTTGGATGGGTGACCGCTTGGGAACACCATGTATCGTTGACTCTTTTTTCCGGCCCAATCCAGGCTGGGTGAGGTCAATGTGGGTAGCTGGTTTGCAAGTTTCCAGCGAATGGAGGGTAAAACCTCCGTCTTGAATGACCAATAGATGTTAAAGAGACGTTAAGAATTTTTTTAAAAAAAAATCATTTTCTGAGTTTCCTTGAAACGTCTGTCTGTTTGTTTATTCCTGTATAACTCTCTAACAACACGTCCGAATTTCATACTTGGTATTCACATTTACTATCCTAGGTCCTAGGAGATCACCAAACCCTCTATAGAACTTCGAGTCCTCGTGATAAATTACCGGCTTAAATCAGTCTTGATCTAATTTCGTAAAGTAACTCGGCAACTCGAATATATTTTTATGTTACTGACGTATCAAAGAAGAAATGTGAAGTTCCTCGGTAAATTAAGATGCAAGATATTTGATGGTCATGATGCATGCTGGTCACTGGTTATGCTACCGACCCAACAAGAATAGAACTCGTTGTGCAAACAGCATGTGTGGGTGTAATGGATACCTGAAGACCGGGTTCCCTTGCAGCACAACTCACTCTACAGAGTGTGTCATCAAAAGGAGTTCAAAGAAATCTGGTGTGAACATCACACGACTTTCCTTATCTACATTAAAAAAAAAAGTATTGTAATGGGCTGAAATTTTCGATGTCGAGTTTTCAATGCCAAAACACGTTTTGAAGTCCCCAGAGCGGAAATACAATTATATTTTACACTTCTTGATATATTACACTTCATCCTAAGTTGTATTTTTTCAATTTCTTATATGGAATTGATATGTATTGGCACCAAATTTCAAGTTCTAGCTCTTTCTATTTTGGTTTTAGGCGGAACTGCCAAAAAGCGGCATTCAACCGCTAATCAGCGGTCAACAATTTATTACATTTCAACCTAAGTTGTATTTTTCAATTTCTTGTAATTGATATGCATAGGCATTTCTTGTATAAAATTGATATGAATAGACACAAAGTTTAAAGTTCTAGCTATTACCGTTCTCATTTTAAGCGGGATTTTAGGCGGAACCGCCAAAAAGCGGCATTCAACCGCTAATCAGTGATATATTACATTTCAACCTAAGTTGTATTTTTCCCTTTAAAATAATTTTATTTAATTTTATTTTTATTTAATAAATTCTCCCGAGATCTCGATCTCTCGATGGTACCGAAGAGGTTTAAGGAGGAATGTCAAAAGGTTCTGAATGGGTGTCTCTCTCGGTTGCCTCCAGCATATAGAAGTTTTTTTTTTTTTNTTTTTTTTTTTTTTTTTTTTTTTTTTTTTTTTAATGACGTGTTTTCCATATGTGGAATTCAATATGTTTTTTTTTTTACATATTCTATACAACCTTAGAGTTGCATAGATTGAGTTTCATAAAGCTATCTTAAAAACTTTTTAAGTAATGTTAAAAAAACAGTTTAGGCCTATTAAGTAATGTTAAAAAAACAGTTTAGGCCTATACACAATACAAATCCCTCATTCTTCAGTCCTACTCATTGTCACCCTACCCCTCTGCCATCGCCCTACCTATTACATTTCTCATTGCGTGGTTATACTGACAATAATATATTGATCGTNGACTGATCATTGAGATATGGTTTGGATTTCTCGTCTCATTGAAAACGTTGGATGGTAATGAGGTTCAAATTGAGGGACAATATTTAACAGATGATAAAAATGTAAAGGGAAGCAAATTTTATGCTATGATACTATTTAATAATGAAGTCAAATGCATATCTCTGAATTTGTATTATAATATCAAAAAAATTGTTACTCACAAAAAAATATAAAAATATAAAAAGGAGAAAAAAAATGTCAAGGGACAGCGGACGGTAATAAGATTTTGACCTTAAAACTAATTTTTTGGTGGAAAAATATAACGCTTTTGATTAATACTCGGTGGCGCTATATACCCATTGGCTATTGCAGTAACTTGAAAAAGAAAAATACCCGAAAAAACAAGCGGTCAAAAATAAATCGTCGAGGGACCCGAATGTTAAAACTATCTGAATTTCTCTCAAATACTGCTGATCTTTTACTATCATGCCAGCGGAACTGAAAAATTCAGCTTTACGTACAGCTAGCTGAGGTAGCTATACATCGAATACGATGTCATATTTCGTTTTTATTACATTTGATGAGACAACACCTCTACATAATATTTTGTCGAGGTAATATTTCACTGACTGCCCCAATTGAATTCACTGATGGAAGCCCTATAACATTTAGCCGAGGTAATATTTCATTGACATTTGAGGAGACAACATCTCTACATAACATTTAGTCGAGGTAATATTTCATTGACTGCCCTAATTGAATTCACTGATGGAAGCCCTATAACATTTAGTCGAGGTAATATTTCACTGACTGTCCCAATTGAATTCACTGATGGAAGCCCTATAACATTTAGCCGAAGTAATATTTCATTGACCACCCCAATTGAATTCACTGATGGAAGCCCTATAACATTTAGTTGAGGTAATATTTCATTGACGGCCCAATTGAATTCACTGATAGAAGCCCTATAACATTTAGCCTAGGTAATATTTCATTGACATTTGATGAGACAACATCTCTAAATAACATTTAGTCGAGGTAATATTTCATTGACTGCCCCAATTGAATTCACTGATGGAAGCCCTATAACATTTAGCCGAAGTAATATTTCATTGACCGCCCCAATTGAATTCACTGATGGAAGAACTATAACATTTAGTCGAGGTAATATTTCATTGACCGCCCCAATTCACTGATGGGAGCCCTATAACATTTTGTCGAGGTAATATTTCATTGACTGCCCCAATTGGATTCACTGATGGAAGCCCTATAACATTTAGTCGAGGTAAAATTTCATTGACTGCCCCAATTGAATTCACTGATGTAAGCCCTATAACATTTAGTCGAGGTAATATTTCATTGACATTTGATGAGACAACATCTCTACATAACATTTAGTCAAAGTAATATTTCATTGACCGCCCCAATTGAATTCACTGATGGAAGCCCTATAACATTTATTTGAGGTAATATTTCATTGACTACCCAATTGAATTCACTGATGGAAGCCCTATAACATTTAGTCGAGGTAATATTTCATTGACATTTGATGAGACAACATCTCTACATAACATTTAGTCGAGGTAATATTTCATTGACCGCCCCAATTGAATTCACTGATAGAAGCCCTATAACATTTAGCCTAGGTAATATTTCATTGACATTTGATGAGACAACATCTCTACATAACATTTAGTCGAGGTAATATTTCATTGACTGCCCCAATTAAATTCACTGATGGAAGCCCTGACTGGAATTAATTATTAATGACTGGATGACTATTCTAAAGTTTAATGTTAATGCAGAATGCATCTAGATCCAATATCGTCATATTGCTTCCAATTATAGATCCTTCAACAAGTTGGATTCGCAATTCTGATTCATCTATCCACAGAATGATGATTATTGTTGTATCACTCCAAGTTACATTAATATTAATACCTTAGAAGCAAACTTTGAAAACATATATAATACATTAAATCTTTCAGGCTCCGCCTGTTTGGCCAGGCATGGCCTGTTCTCTGTCATGAAATATAGCATAAAACACGGGAAAATAATATTACGTTAAAATATTTGAAAAAAATATATTGATTCACAGATAATATAAGATATAAGGCCGATTGACTCTAAGTTGAAAATAGATAGGTAGAATTGATATTGTCTTCCTAATAGGTAGGTAGAATTGATATTGTCTTCCAAATAGGTAGGTAGAATTGATATTGTCTTCCTAATAGAAAGGTAGAATTGATATTGCCTTCGAAATAGGTAGGTAGAATTAATATTGTCTACCAAATAAGTAGGTAAAATTGATATTGCCTTCCAAATAGAAAGGTAGAATTGATAGTGTCTTCCAAATAGGTAGGTAGAATTGATATTGTCTTCCAAATAGGTAGGTAGAATTGATATTGTCTTCCAAAAAGAAAGGTAGAATTGATATTGTCTTGCAAATAGAAAGGTAGAATTGATATTGTCTTCCAAATAGATAGATAAATTGATATTGTCTTCCAAATAGATAGGTAGAATTGATATTGTATTCCAAATAGAAAGGTAGGATTGATATTGTCTTCCAAATAGGTAGTCAGAATTGATATTGTCTTCCAAACAGATAGGTAGAATTGATTCTGCCTTCCAAATAGGTAAGTAACATTGATATTTCCATCCAAGTAGGTAGGTAGAATTAATATTGTCTTCCAAATAGGTAGGTAGAATTAATATTGTCTTCCAAATAGGTAGGTAGAATCGATATTGTCTTCCAAATAGAAAGGTAGAATTGATATTGTCTTCCAAATAGATAGGTAAAATTGATATTGTCTTCCAAATAGATAAGTAGAATTGATATTGTCTTCCAAATAGAAAGGTAGAATTGGTATTGCCTTCCAAATAGATAGGTAGAATTGATATTGTATTCAAAATAGAAAGGTAGAATTGATATTGTCTTCCAAATATGTAGTTAGAATTGATATTGTCTTCCAAATAGATAGGTACAAACACCTAACCTATTTGCAAGAGATAATTGGACTTCACGCTATTGCCCACCAAACACCTAACCTATTTGCAAGAGATGATTGGACTTCACGCTATTGCCCACCAAACACCTAACCTATTTGCAAGAGATGATNTGCCATCCCAAATGACGCCTCTGATAGTAGGCATGGTGTTTGAAAATGTAGCCCTTAATAAATTGTTGTGTGATGCTCAAATTTATAAATGACATGGTACTTCAAATCTTGGCTGATAATAGGCTTGGGCTCCCAGAATCATATTAATAGCTCCAATATTATTACATTGGTAACACAAACTAAAAATTATATATAAAATAAATAAATTTATATATATTTAAAACAAAAGATGAAATTATAAATTATCTGGTTCAATTCATATGAAAGTAGTCCAAATTTTTGATCAAGTCCATCTAAATAATATCCTCAGTTACTCGCAATAACCACTTTCGCACATAGAGTGGTAATTCCTATAGTCTACATGAACATGATACAAAGCACGAGCAAGTATGTATAATGTATTCATGGATGAGTTGTCGGGTCAAACCAAGCGATCAATATGATGCCAAAGTAAATCGGTTCTACACATGGGGTCAACTAGTGATGACCCTAATGAATATAAACGAGATGGTGTTGCCATGATTAAACACCAATTAACCAAGTCCTGCATCATTATAACAATAAAGGCAATCAACACAGAATCGTGTTAAAATATTCACCAAGACAAAAGAATAATTATTGATCAACTCAGAGGAGATTCCTGCAAAATTATTATGAATGCCATCAATTTATTGACTGAACAAAATGACTTTTTTCATTGAAGTTTTAATTCCACGATTTTTCATCAAACGTCAGTTTATCTGTTTGTTTCACGATAAAATTTGAACGCCTCAATGAAATATGGTATAGATATATTGGATATGTATTTGTAAAATTTGAACGCCTTGATGAAATATGGCATGGATATATTGGATATGTATTTGTAAAATTTGAACGCCTTGATGAAATATGATATGGATATATTGGATATGTATATGTATATTCAAATTGATTTGGGGCATTATTGCCACCCATGGCCTCATGATGGCCATCTTAAACGAGCGAATTCCTCACAAAACTACTAGCTCACTTCATTTAAGTATGTTTTTTTTTATTATTAATTGTGACGGCCTTTTCTTTCAGAATTCCAAGTGCTGCGTCTTCTAGTTAGGACTATTGCACACCAATTTAAGTGTGTACTTTCAAATCTCTCCAAGATCTATGAGGGGCCAAATATTCTTCTGACTTTGAAAAAAATATCTGATGGATATTCAAAGCGATGAATATGATACAGTTTACACTGTTTTAAATTAATTTACCCTTTTACGTCATGCTTAATAGTGGTTGTGCCATGAGCAGGGAAGAGAGGGTGCCCTTAGGCAATAAGAGTCAGTAAGCACCTCACAATACATGTGCTGTTCCTGCCATATCTACTACCGGGTGCTTACTTCACTGTCTAGTGCTTTCGAGGCGCGTTCTGAATTTACAAATTGCATAAAATCATCAAGTCCTTTAAAAAACATATATTTAGTGCCAGCGTCTATGGCACGTTGAATACACCAGTTTACGTTAGATCACTGAAGTTAAGCAACGTCCAGCGAGGTTGTTCCATGTGGGTGTCCACGTAGGTTTGCGCCTTCCTGATTCTGGTTATTTTTCCGGCCCAACCCAGGCTGGGTGAGGTCAAAAAAAAAAAAAAAACATACGAGTATTAAACTGTTGATGCATAAATTAATAATTATTAAATGCATTGATTAATAATAATAAATGCATTTAATAAAATAATAATCTTATCATAAGAGGAGATGTCACACCTAAATATCTTACTACTTAACAGCTGAACCTGGAAATCTGAAAACTCGTGGGATAATAAAACTCACTCAAGGGTAGCAAATTATTTTTCTGAGCGGGTTTGGAGGTATACCCTAATTATACAACTATTCGTAGTTTTAAGTATGATATAGCCTCCACTGTTTTCACTCAGCTTCGTTAGTTGTCCTTATGTAGCTGCGTTCATGCCAAAAAGCCAACAACGCGTAGTCTCCGCGAGAGGTCTCCCATTGGATGACTCAACTCTACCGCTGTATAACTTCAGTGATCAGCCTCGTGAGTTGTCCTTATGTAGCTGCGTTCACCCCAAAAAGCCAACAACGCGTATTCT
The DNA here is from genome assembly GCA_012654025.1 of Pachypsylla venusta. Classification (NCBI taxonomy): domain Eukaryota; kingdom Metazoa; phylum Arthropoda; class Insecta; order Hemiptera; family Aphalaridae; genus Pachypsylla; species Pachypsylla venusta. The sequence continues at coordinate 41,970,294 of CM022875.1, forward strand.
TTGCGAGCGGACTCTTATTGGATTACTCATCTCTTCCGTTGTATAACTTCAGTGATCAGACGAGCACTGGTGTTATCAACATGCTAAAGTCGATGCCATGGAAAACATATATTGTTGGTATTTTTTGAGGGGGCAGTAAATGCCCTCTCCGTTTGATATACTCCCTCAATACTCGTATCTATACTTATAAAACGCAAAGCCCAGTTGGTATACTGCCGTACTGACTGACTGATAATCAACGTAGCGACTTGAAACTTGGCACGGAGGTCCATTTTATTATGTAATAAGTAATAAGAAAGGAAAAAAATTGAAGTTCAAGTGGGAGCAAGTTACCACCAAAAATGACGCTATTTAGCGGGTCTTTTTGCAATTTTTTTCTGGGCAAACTAAAAGAGATAACGAAAAATGACCGAGAATAGACCCTCCCAAAACAGTATATAAGGACCCCATAAAAAATATAAAATTTGAAATTTTCTGGTTTCTCCTCGATTTATGGACGGTTTTCACCACCAAAAAATCGGAATTGAGTAGTACCACTTCGGGATGAGCAAGAAAGCTGAAATTAAGGTGTTCTGCAGTGCAAAAAGTAATATCTTTGAGTAAAATATTGAATTTTTTAAATAGGAGCCGTGTTCACTCTGGTGGTCGGTTCCACCAAAAACTTAAAATAGAGAAGATTTAATTTTGCAATCTCGAAATTGTTGTTGAATTTTGTAACCGTAGCGAAGCACGGGAAAACAGCTAGTTGTGTATAACCTTAAAATTATGAGCAATATAACCTTCAAAAGTGAAATAGATGAGGGGGGGGGGGGGGGCAGCCTGATTGTGATCCAATGATTGGTCATTCGAGACGAGGTTTTACCCTCCATTCGCTGGAAACTTGCAAACCAGCTACCCACATTGACCTCACCAAGCCTGGGTTGGACTCGAAAATTAGCCAGCATCACGAAGGCACGAACCCACATAGAACAACGTCCCTGGACGTTTCTTAACTTCAGTGATCTAGCGGGAACTGGTGTATTTGTTTTGTGAAACTGTACAATCTACTTAGTGGTTGCTTCGCTTTACCCCAACACCATATTTTCCAAACGACATAATTTCTTCATACGATCAGTTATATTATTATTTTATATATCGGTGCTCATTGAGTATTATTTATAACCCTTCATATTGTAAGTGAACTAATAAAACACAGACTATATGATTAAAATTTATAATTACTAAATACTTGTAATAAATTCCTTTAATTATTATTATTGGTTGATTATAATTATTATTGTTATTGTTCAGGTCCGCAATGCACGTGCAATGGACAACATGGCGGTGATTGGCATTTTCCTAACAGTTTTCTAACTGATCTCATAGACATGATTGATATGATTGCTCAATTCAACAATGATGATCTCTATGAACAATAGTTGCATTGAACAATTGAATCAGGACAGATGATGTTGCATTGAACAATTGAATCAGGACAGATGATGCTGCATTGAACAATTGAATCAGGACAGATGATGTTGCATTGAAGATTTGAATCAGGACAGATAATGTTGCATTGAAGAATTGAATCAGGACAGATGATGCTGCATTGAACAATTGAATCAGGACAGATGATGTTGCATTGAACAATAACAGATGATGTTGCATTGAAGAATTGAATCAGGACAGATGATGTTGGATTGAAGAATTGAATCAGAACAGATGATGTTGCATTGAAGAATTGAATCAGGACAGATGATGTTGCTTTAGAAGATATAGGATGTATTTATTAGCTATTAGAACAAGTTGACTTTGCATTAAAAGGCCTCAGCTTTGAGAAACTTAGTTCTTTTTTTGCTATCGAAAGCTTTTTATTATTGCCGGAGATCATTTTGTATTGTTCAGCCAGCGTCTATGGCACGTTGAATATACCAGTCCCCGTTAGATCACTGAAGTTAAGCAACGTCCAGCGAGGTTGTACCATGTGGGTGTNGGGTTTTGGGTTCCCGTCAAACGATTTTTTGGACCAAAAAAAGTCAAAATTTTCTGCACGAATACAATACTTTATCTTCTAGGAAGAGAAAGTAAAAATTGTATTGAGGATAGAGGTAGTCTGCACATAAACTTTAATGATTATTTTCATGTTTTCTTTAATTTATTTGGTGGAACCGACCCCTAGAGTGAGCACCGCTCCTAGTTAGAAAATTCAATATTTTATTAAAGGATATGTGTTTTTGTACTTCGTAACACCTTTGTATCAAATTTCAGCTTTCTCGCTTATGCCGGTACTTTTCAATTCCGATTTTTTGGTGGTGAAAAAAACCGTCCATAAATCGGAGAGGAACCGGGAATTTTCAAACTTTATATTTTTTATGGGGTCCTTATATACTATTTTGGGGGGGTCTATTCTCGGTAATTTTTCGTTATCTCTTTTAGTTTGCCCAGAAAAAAATTCAAGTTTTAGATCTTTCCATTCTGTTTGCAAAAAGACCCGCTAAATAGCGTCATTTTTGGCGGTAACTTGCCTCACTTGGACTTTATTTTTTTTCCTTTCTTATAACGTACCTAAATAACAAAAGGGACCTTTGTGCCAAGTTTCAAGTCTCCACGTTTAGCCATCGTGGAGCTACGTTGATTATCAGTCAGTCAGTATACCAACTGGGCTTTGGGTTTTATAAGTATAGATTATCAGATAGGAATGATACTACTGGTTGCTATTACTATAGCCACTCAATTGTCCTGAAGAATTTGGGTTACTCCCAAAGCGTATTGTCATGTTGATTTGATTTTTGGAGAAATTTTTAATGATTTCACAGATACAGTTTTTGAAAAATCTAACTTGTTAATACTTTTTGGTGTCCAGCTTTTAAATACTGAATTTATATTGTGGACTGAGTAATGATGTAAAGTTGCTACCCTTCAGAAACTGAATCGAAAAATCCAATTTTTATTTATTCCTTTTCTGAGAGAGAGCTCTGTGTCATTCGGTTGAACAGAAATAGGCTTTGTAAAAGGGTCAAGCCCGACGAGAGAGGGAGGAATGGGATAATCTCCCCCAGGCCCGGGATTTCTAAAGAGGCCCGGTGAGAAAATTATTATAATGAAATATTTCAATTTTTTTTTCTGAATAATAAATAAATCAACTTAAAAGTTTCGAAAAAATTTCAAACACACAAAATCAGAAGTTTAGCGATTGTGGGCTAATATGAGACAATGGCTATTCAGGACACTGATTTAAAAATATAGTGCGACCTTTCAGCTTGTACAGCAATCATAAATATTGGTATATTTCGTAAGCATTAACATCTGATAATCGAATTATTTGTTGCCAAGAAGAAGCGTACAGGCCTTTTCACTTCAACTAAGTGAATTGCTTACTTTTACTATTATTACTGCCCATACGGTGATTTTAGAATAAGAATGATAGAGGGGCCCGTAAATATTCCCCCCCCCGGCCCGGCTTTCCTGTCTACGGCCCTGAAAAGGGTGTAGGATTTGTAAAAGTGTTTGGTTTTCATTTTTCAATCTTCGAGTACGAATGTTATAAGTGGAATCATGCATTTGAATTGACTTTCATGTTGTTTTCTTGAAGATCCGTAATTCACCCGGGACTAGTAATAATTTCCATTCTTATTGTTTTCTACATGGTTAACAAATTATGTGCTTTGGCAAGAATTCGTCCATTGTTTTACCTGCATTCCACTCTGGCATAGCTCACCATACCAACATACAACGACAGCATATTAACACAATTATCGAGTAAGATGATATCACACGACGGAAATACTAATTGTTCATTATTTGACAATATTTATTTTTAAATCTTTGAATAACATGTTGATTATAAGTGTTAAAAATATTAACTTTTAAATAAATAAAAATACTTACCAAAAACACTATTTATAATTATTTATAAAGAAACTAGTTTATATTCTTATTTAAATCATTTATATGCTCATGGTATCTCGTTTTAAACTTTCTGTTGGTTTTTCCGATATAAATTTTGCAAGGATCTTTCTCTACTCAGCACGCGATGAACAAGGGTCAGTCAACTTCCATTTTTAGACTCGACTAGACTGATGATGAATCGAATGATTCGAAACTAGTTTCTTTATAAATAATATTAAATAGTGTTTTTGGTAAGTGTTTTGTTTTTATTTATTTAAAAGTTAATATTTATTTTAACAAAATCTTGAAGCACAGATAAAGTTATAAACTTGGATATAACAGTGCCGACATCAGACATATCCATTTTGTGAGGTTAATATTTTCTAAATATAATTTTCATCTTAGATTTTAAACAGCCCAAACTGTCTGTTTGTAGATTTTTATATTTCTCATTCCATATGCTGCTTCAAAATGTATATCTATTTGAAAAAAAGTTTTATGCATTTTTTTAACATTTAAAGTTGCACTTTTTGGATTAGTATATTTATATAAATGGTTGGAGTCTTTGATGGTAGTCAGATATAGAGCCACGGTATATTTTCCTTTCCTTATTTTATAAAAAAAGAAGAAAGTATTGTAATGGGCTGAAATTTTCGATGTCGAGTTTTCAATGTCAAACAGAGCGGAAATACAATTATATATTACACTTCTTGATATATTACACTTCAACCTAGGTTGTATTTTTCAATTTCTTATATGAAATTGATATGAATTGGCACCAATTTTCAATTTCTGGGTCTTTTCATTTTGGTCTTAGGCTGAACCGCTAAAAAGCGACCTTCAACTGCTAATTAGCGGCCAACAATATATTACACTTCAACTAAGTTGTATATTTCAATTTCTTGTATAAAATTGATATGCATAGGCACCAAATTTCAAGTTTTAGATCTTTCCATTCTGGTTTTAGTCAGAACCGCCTAAAAGCGGCCTTCAACCGCTAATTAGCGGCCAACAATATATTACACTTCAACCTAAGTTGTATTTTTTGTATGAAATTGATATGAATAGGCACCAAGTTATAACTATTACCGTTCTCATTTTAACCAGGATATGCGAAAACCGCTAAAAAGCGGCATAAAACCGACAACGTCATATTTGATTTCCACCAAAAGATTATTTTGCCGTTCATGGCATAAAACTGACATACATATCAAATTTCAAGTCTCTAGCACTTGTCGTTCTTGAGATATCTTGTTCACAGACAGACAGACATACACACGGACCAATGGCTGAAACTCGAGATTTGGGCTCTGGGGACCCCAAAACGTGTTTTGACATTGAAAACTCGACATCAAAAATTTTAGCCCATTACAATACTTTCCTTTTTATAGGATAAGGAAAGTAAAATCATCTGTGCTGACACAATGCTTTCACAACGAAACCCTTTCACATTTACACCAAAGGCCTCACCGCTACATGCCTAGTCAATAAGCTATACCAGTATACCAGTGAGTGTGCATGTTAAACGGAAGGAATATACATTTCATAAAACTGCAACAGAGCTGATTATTCGCGCAATGCAGTTTTATTCTTGAGTAATACTTGCATGAAACTTCACACCTGTTTGTATAATTGCGTGTGTTCCAATGTTCCATGCAAATTTAATAATTCTCATTATCTGATTATGCTATTGTAAAAACATTTCTCCACTTAAAAGAAACGCCAAGTTAGTGTACATAGTAATAGTTAAACATCGTCAATAACCCAAGTACAACTTGCTTTATTATGGGGGGTTTTAAATTTCGATTTCCAGTTTATGCCAGAAATGCATTTTAGACATGTTGTTGCATGTGTTCAGTGCGAAAAATTAATAACTCATTGTTAAACTGAGCTACAAAATTCTATTCGGGGTACAAAGGAAACAATTCCAAAAGACAAGGTTTTGGGACACCTGAAAATTTCAAGGGAAAAAAATATTACCTTTTCCTTCTCACGAAATGAAATAGATCATCAAACCACGGACAGATAACATAAAATATGATTAACCCATATATGATAAGTAGCAGATTTTAAAATGATTAGTTTTACCCTAAGTTTTACNATAATAAGATATATCCTCAATCAATTCAACTAGAATAATTTCAGAGAACATATTTGTATGAGATATAACTATCAACCAGGAATAATGTTGTTGACAAATACAGCACTGCACCCAATTCCACAGTAAAGTTAATAGATACCAATCGATGTCTAATGTGATTTCTTGTATTTCACATCGTTACACGATTCTCTCTTTTTGTTATCGTGATTCATACATTTTATGGATTTCTTTTATTATTTGAACAAACATATGCAAATAATATAAGAGCATATGCATATGAGTACTTATCAGAGGACGGACACCAAATTAGAAATGGGTAGAAAATATAAGACGGGGTTATAGAGGAAGGATATGAGAGTATGTTGGAAAATGGCATAAGATTGAGCAACCAGATCACCAGATAAAAAGAAATTAGTGATGGCATATCGCTAAAAAATATATCGATATATCGAATTTTTGATAGGTATATCAAATTTCAAATATATCGATATATGAGAAATGTATCGATATATTAGAAATTAGAATTTTACGAGGTGAATTGGTGGAAATGTCGTCCTCTCTCTGTACTTTCCTAACCTGACCCTCCCCTACTTTCCGGTTTCCACCAATGACCAGTCAAGATTTCAAAGGGATAAGTAGGATTCCCCTAAAATAGAAAACTTCGAGTTAAAAAAATAGATAACTTTAAATTTTATCACTATAAGAACATTGAAAAAAGCCTAAAATTAGTATACCTATTAAACGATATATCATATATTGTGAAAAATATTTCGAAATAATATATCGTTACATCAGAAGAAAATATATCGATATATATCGATTTTCGATATATCGTGCCATCCCTATATTTAAATGCTAACTAAATTTCCACCCACCCCGAATTGGAGAGTAAATTGTTTAATAAACAATGTTTATTCTTTATTAGCCGTAGTGTATAGGTATGGCTAATATTAAAATCGAACTTCCCTGTCGTTTTCTGCAAACAACAACAGCTAGTCAATTGGCCCCATGAGTACAACCTGCAAAGTACACCCCGTGACTCGGAGTATTTTTCTTCCTAAAACGTGGACAGACCACCGATTTCTAGTATGGAAAAATATTTATTGGGCATCTTCTTAGGAACATCACGTTGAGGTGCAGGCTGAGTACAACTGAGTTGATGTTGTTATTTCCAGCGAAAAATCAATATATGATATACCATAGACAGAAAATCCGGGCCGGGGGGGGGGGGAATTTTAGGGGCCACTCTATTATTCTTTCATCTAAAACCATCGTACGGGCAGTAATAAAAGTAAAAGTAGGCAATTCAAATAGTTGATGTGAAAAGCCAGCACATAATTCGATTATGAGATGTTAATGTTTACGACATATGCCAATATATATGTTTGCTGTACAAGCTGAAAGTTCGCACTAAATATATGGTAAAATCAGTGTCCTGCAATAGCCATTGTGCCTTATTGCCTCTCTATTGCTAAACTTCTGATTTTGTGTGTTTCAAAAAATTTCAAAACTTTTAGGTTGATTCATTTAGGTATTATTCAGAAAAAGCATGAAAAAATTCTTATGATAATTAACTAACCAGGCCTGGGGGGGATTCCCCCTCCATTCCCCCCCGGCCTGGCCAAACCTCATACTTTCAAATAGGTTTCTCCCTCAGCTGCTCCAAAAATCAAATATTTTAAACAAGGGTCATTGGTATCATACCCGTAACATGCCATCGGAAGTCATATGATATTATCATTGAATGCAATATTCAGTATCCATCATCATATGATCATCATTATCATTGAATGCAATATTCAGTATCCATCATTATATGATCATCATTATCATTGAATGCAATATGTGATTCTCGATGACAATCATTATTGTTATGAGTCTATCAGTATCCATCATCATATGATCATCATTATCATTGAATGCAATATTCAGTATCCATCATTATATGATCATCATTATCATTGAATGCATTATTCAGTATCCATCATTATATGATCATAATTATCATTGAATGCAATATGTGATTCTCGATGACAATAATTATTGTTATGAGTCTATCAGTATCCATCATCATATGATCATCATTATCATTGAATGCAATATGTGATTCTCGATGACAATCATCATTGTTATGAGTCTATCATTATCCATCATCATATGATCATCATTATCATTGAATGCAATATGTGATTCTCGATGACAATCATGATTATGGTTATGAGTCAAGTGACATTTTGTATCTGTTTGTTTATTTTATTTCAGTAATAATATAAAAATTCCGCATTGTCTGAGATAACTATTATAATCACTGTGCTAAATGTTTCATCCATGTGCAAAAAAAGAACAGAAGTTTATAATTTTATTTGTTTTTTTTCTAAACAGCAATATAATAAAAATTGTTTCAAATTCAATCTGTAAAAGAGAAGTATAAGTATGGAACTTTTGATTCCTTTAAGTCGAATAAGTGATAAGTGGCCGTGGATTACGATACAGTAGATCTTTTGAAGCCTTATCTTATTATCTGGTCCGATACTAAAAGTCATTCTAGACACAATTGATAAAACGAGATACCATGAGCATATAAATTATTTAAATAAGAATATTGATGACCATAGTGCTTCCAAATTTGCATTACATTTAAAAAACAATATAAAACATACAAATATAAAGAAATTGAAAAATAATATAAATGAACATTTAAATATAATCCGTATTTCTAACAATCATAATGAAATCAATACAAATGAAGCCTATGAAATTTATAAATATAATAACAGTGAAAAATATACATTACTAAATAATCAAATTGAAATTGATAAGGCCAGTGACAATATTCTATTTAAAAAAGTGTTAGACATAGACTGTAAATATTTTGACGGTACTTCGCGTCACTCTACTCAGCACGCGATGAACAATGGTCAGTCAACTTCCATCCTTCGACTCGACTAGACTGATGATGAATCGAATGATTCGAAACTAGTTTCTTTATAAATAATTATAAATAGTGTTTTTGGTAAGTGTTTTGTTTTTATTTAATTAAAAGTTAACAATTGATAAAGGTAACACTAGAGATGTAAGTTTTGAAGGGTGGGCTCGTCAAAATTTAAGAAAGTCCAGCATGATATTTTGTTTGGCCCTAGAGAAAAATCGAATGATAAACATAGAGACTATATATTTATCAATCGATGTTGCAGCGGCGCCGTTCAAACTAATGGGCACTAATAAAAGTAGGCAATTCACTTAGTTGATGTGAAAAGGCGTGTACGCTTCTTCTTGGCAGCAAATAATTCGATTATCAGAAGTATACCATTATTTATAATTATTGTCAACAAAAAACAGCTGACAATTTGTCAATTTTTATATCGTAGCAACATAGTTAAAAAAAATGTTTTACTGAAAAAGGGCAATTAATCCAAATTTTCTTTTTTGAACCCAGCTTCTCAATTGCTGTACAAGCTGCACGTCGCACTATATTTTAAAATCAGTGTCCTTCAATAGCCATTGAGTCCCATATTAGCCCACTATCGCCAAACTTCTGATTTTGTGTGTTTTAATTTTTTTCAAAACTTTTAAGTTGATTCATTTATTATTCAAAAAGAAAAACTTGAAAAAATTCATTATGATAATTTTCTCACCGGGCCTCTTGGGGAATCCCGGGCCTGGGGGGATTCCCTCCATTTCCCCCCCTCCTCTCGTAGTGCCTAGCTTCCACACCTCAGAGAGGAATCTAAAAAATGAATAAATATTCAAAAACGATAACAAAACTTCATTCTAATATTTTCATCGTATCCGTTTGTGAAGTTTGTAAAAATGAAACTATAATCTCACATACGATATACTTGTACATCTAAATTACAGAGGTTCAGATGTGTTATGGATCCCCATAACATGATATGGATCCCCAGAACATGTTAATCACAGCAATATAATTACATCGATAAACACAATATAATAATATTGTAGACATTTACTGTGTTATTTTACAACATCAGCTCAGGTCTACCTGGTTAGTGAAAATGTTACCCCTAAGCTTACATACTCGTATATCTAAATTACAGAGGTTCAGAAGTGTTATGGATCCCCATAACATGTTAACCACAGCAATATAATTACATCGTTAAAAACAATATAATAATATTGTAGACATCTTACTGTGTTATTTTACAACAATTATACAAAATGTATAAATCAACAATTTCATATAAAATTCAGTGATAATTCAGATACCCACACAAAGATATCAATCCTATATATGGTATTTCAGTCGGCAAATCGCAGTGATGAGTCGATATTTTCATACATATTACCCTCCTGCCGCCACAATTTCCACCCTCGCTACGCCCCTGATCTCCTCTGACCGATTGTTTTACAACGCTTCTTCTTTTTTCGAACCCCTGAGTGGTTGAATTGAAATACCGTACAAATATTAAAACAAAGATAAGTCAAGCCAAAACAACAGCTATAGCTTGTTGCTCCCACACCAAGTTGTTAAACATATTCAAACAATTACAATAAACACGCTCGATGTTAAACAATGTACCCATACAGATTGTGTTCACCAGATATTAGTCTAATTGACAGCTTTTGTATATTAAAAATAAAAAGTAATACCTCACACCTTTAACGAGAAACACGCAAACACACTTCTGGTCACTATTAGCAGAATATTATGTAAAGTAATATTCTAGAGAGATAATGCCTTTCCAGAGGAAGGAACAGTTTTTCAATAGTAAAATTAGTTGGTGCTGAATGCCAGAAATATTACATACAACGATTTTCCTCGGGAGTTGTTTCCCTCCAAAAAATCCTAAAATAGATAATTACAATGTGATTTTACTTACATTCAGAAAAAAATTGGCGATAAAGATGACCGAGAAGAATCTTACCAAAAATAACCTTGTTAGTAGGTACCCCAAAATCAGAAATCATGTTGAAATCGGGTCTGAGGATTTCTACAATTTCTACCCATATCAAGATTTAGGTTAGCCAGCCTCTATAACAGGTTCAATACACCAATTCCCAATGGATCACTGAAGTTAAGCAACGTCCAGCGAGAGGTCAATGTGTGTTACTGGTTTCCAAGTTTCCAGCGAATGGAGGGTGAAACCCCCGTCTCGAATGACCAATAGATGTTAAAGAGACGTTAAGCCAAATTAAAAAAAAAGAAATCTCACTTGACCTCACAAAAGTGAGTGCACCCAGAAAAGCCAATCCCATCCGAGTACTCCATATGCCCAACGTCGCTGGACTTTTGACGGGAACTGAATTTGTAAAGTCGTTGACTACGTAATTATGTGATTTTTGTGCAATATTAGGGAGATTTCGCAAATCTGTTATGAGGTTCCCATAATCAATACGAAAACGATAATTTTATGGGTTTCGTGTCTCATAGGCGGAAGAATTTTTTAGATTTCGGAACACCGCGATATACGAAAACGAAGATTTAAGTGCCTCTAGCGGATAATTAAAGAGAACTTTTTCAACTTCTTCCCAATAGACTGCTAGACAACAGAAAAGAAAATATTAATTACACAAATGAAACACCAAATACTCAGATGAAAAAAATGAATAAAAAAAAAATGAACACTTGGAAGAAAAAGAAGTTTCATAAATCTGAACTGAATATATTTATTTTGAACTTCGCGGGATTTTCTCAACTAGTTTACTTTTCGTTTACAAAAAAAAAAACAAAAAAAAACCCANAAACCGAGGTCCGATAAATTTGTCATGCGCAGAGTATTCCGATAAATTTGCGAAATCTCTTGTAAAATATAGTAGAGCACTCTGCCCATATCTAATAAATTCTTTATCTAATAGACTTGTACGGGTTAATAATAAGTATACGAGACTGATTACATAATCATAGCGATCGCAAAAAATGCAGGGGTTGATTTTGAAATATCTTTAATGTTTACCTGGACAAAAGAAAAAATAAAGGTCAAGAAGTTTTACTGGTTCCATACCTGAAGCATTTGCAGGAGTTACTAAGATAATATAGAACGTAATTCCTGGAAGTATTTTGTCTTGAACTGGTTCAGATTATGAATTTACTATGTCAAAATAATTTTATAAAAATAGATATTCATGAATTGTATCATGAACTGAAGTGTATAAACACAATTTTATCGAACATCAAGAAAAGCCAGGTTCTATGGCACGTTGAATACACCAGTTCCCGTTAGAACTCGTGATGCTGGATTTTTTCCCGGCCCAACCCAGGCTATGTGAGGTCAATGTGGGTAGCTGGTTTGCAAGTTTCCAGCGAATGGAGGGTAAACCCCCTATCTTGAATGAACAATAGATGTTAAAGAGACGTTAAGCCAAATAAAAAAAGAACACCAACATACATGGCTATTTCGGGGACCACTCAAAAGTTATCAACACTATCCCTAACTCAATGTTTTCTGTCACCTGCTCCCAAAATTTCAGATTTCTAAATTTTGTCATTGTTGTACGAAAAGTTTTTTTTTGTCCTACATAATTATTTATTTTATTTTCTCCAGATCGACCTTTCATGTTTGAAAGAAGAATCTACAGTCACATCAGGAAACCCGCACGCGCGGTACCAGCTTCTTAATATATAAATCAGAAATTTGTATGTACCTATGTGTGAGGGGTTTGATGGGAATGGACCTCCCCCCCAAAAAAAATAATGATCTACGACCCCATCAGGTAAAGAATCGTAGCGAAGCACTGGCGAAATAGCTAGTATTCTATAAAACATCAAATATAATAATCGTGGCATGTATTCAATATTGATATAAGTCCAGACGTTGTTAAAAACAAAGACACACATCTAATCAAAAACAGCTGTCATGCACTAGAACAACAGAAAAAAAATGAACATTTGCCTTTCAAATATTGACATGTGTTAAATAGGTTAGGCGTAGGCAGCACATTATTAAAATTTTGCTAAAAATGTTTGCTGTTCGCGATGATGTTTCATATAACGGTAGTTATTTGGGGTTGTGTGTGTGGGGGGGCTTTTATTTTATTTAATTAAATAACAGTTCTGCCTAATGGTGTTATTGGATATTTTTGATACGAGTTTAATTATGTTTGTTTATTGATTATTCTATATTCTATACTTTTGCAGATATAAGGGTACGACGATGGAGCTGGGGCCTCCATGTATAGACATGGAAGATTCCGCATTGAATATGTCATGCAACCTATTCTTCCTTTAAATTCTAAATTTTTTTTTTTAAAGTAAAATTTATTTTATATCCCAAAGATTTTTAGTAACATATGGATGGGATATAGATTGGAGGGCGGCTTGTGAATCTGATATTATTATCACATCTCGTATGGTAATATCAGGCTGAGTCATATATTCTAAGGCTGATTAAATTCTAAATTTGTTTGAGCTCGTTGTACCCAATTTTTCCGTGCCATCTTTTTTATCTATTTGTCCATCTTCTGAGTGGTTTTCCTATTAGACTTCTACGTTTATTGGCCTCCATTCCAGTACTGTTTTAGTCCATCTACGAATATTGACGTTTCTTCTGGCAACACGCTCCGTCCTTTTCCATTTTACTGATTCTACTCTCACTGTTATCTCTCACATGCGTTAACTATCTTAAATCAATAGCTATTTTTATTTCCTGTTTTTCCATATTTAACATTGACAGTTATAAATATATATTTCGATCTATAAAATTGAAGGATAAATGAAACAATGTTGGACGTTTTTACTACTTGCTTGAGAGTCCCCGTGCAGGACACCACGTGTTGTTGGCTGTGTAAGTGTGCATTCGGCCTCGTGAGAATAACTGAATAAAAATTGTTGGTTGAAGTGAAGCGGCAAGAGGAAAGGCCATATACTCTAATTTACCTTGTTCTAAAAACAGATTACTTACCAAAGTTCGAACAATTAAAAGAAGAAGCATGGGCGTGAAATAATTGTGTTCATGATTGAAGGTAAAATAAATGCACCACCAGGGCATGACTTAAAAAGACTAAAAAAAATATTGATTACTATGAACTTGTAAAAATACAAATTTTCACCAAACTATGGTTCAAGGTAAACTTCAAGTGTTCAGGCTACCTTCCAAGCACAAAAAGCCCAATTGAGGCTTAGGTGCAGGGGCTCATTCAGCCCCAAAGAGGAATCTAGCTCACGAATATACGAAAAAATTCAAGGGACCCACGGTTAGCAAAACTTCAGTCAGCCTTAGGTAGATACTTCTGAATTTTATGGTTGAAAACTATCAAAAAAAGAGGCCTAACATTGGAACTTATTCCTTCTAGTCATGGCCACTAATGAACAGACTTATTGAGGATGAGGTTCAGTTTTTCTTGCCTGAATTTGGGATGAGTGAGGATGACCTATACAGGATGACCCAAAATGTATGCTCCCCTTATTTTTTTCCTTGAGTTAGAGAAAAAAGAAAAAATTGTTTTTCTTGGATTTTAGACTCTGCTTTTTGCTGACAACTACGATATACAGGGCGGTCCACAAGTTGGTTATACAGGTTGTAACTTTAAATTCTCATAAGGGATTTTTCATTTTTTATTTTATATTCTTTTTTCCATGATTTTATATTCCCTTCGCAATTCTAAAGTGTGCCATAAACTGATTCTTTTTCAAAACCCCTATATTTACAAGTATGATATATCAAACAGAATTGTTTTTTTCCTTGAATAAGGTAGTATCATTAGTTTTTTTGTCATTCGTCAAAATTCACTTCGCGATCATACAGGGTGTACCAAAAATTGAAGAAAAAAAATCATACCCGCTAAAATACAAGTATGACATATCAAATCGAATATTTTTCTTTCTATAGAATAACGTGGTGTCATAATATTTTTAAGTCAGACTTCATGTAAATAAGTTGTTTGGAAAAAAACTCAAAATGATTTAGACATTTCAGAAGATTAAATAGTTTTATTTTTTTGCAGACACAAAAAATTGCAAAGAGTTATAAGAATTGATCAGAGTGGCCGTCTCCTTGGACAATGCATTCCTCTGCTCGTCTTAGCCAACCCTGGTGTGAGGCGCCTGGAATGGGCTAAATTGTGCGCGAGCATTAAATATTCTCAGCACTTTCAACAGTTTTATTATTAACTTACACCTCATCTTTGAGGTAGCCCCAAAGAAAGTTAAGTACCCTCCCTACCAGCAATGATAACTCAGAAGATTTCTTTATCGAGTAAGAATATTGAGCTTTCTTATTGATCTAATCCTCACTCTAAAACTTCCTTGAGATTGAGTGGAAACTATGACATGATTTAAGCATAACGTAAATATTTATGTTAGGGTATGTAATGAATGTGTACTTTATATTCCTAAAAAGAGCAAATATAATATCATTAACGAACATCAAAATGTAACAGAACTTATTGATATAAAGTCTGACAGAGAAACTAATGATACTATCTTATTCAGGAGAAAAAAAACAATGCGATTTGATATGTCGTACTCGTATTTTAATAAATTTTGGGTCACCCTATATATTCATAAATTTTGGGTCACCCTATATATTCTGTAACTTTATCTTTGAGTCTTATATTTTACTTAAACTATTCTTGAATAAAATATTNTAAATCAAATTTGATATGTAGGTCACCAGTCCTTAAAAGTTATTTATAAATCTCAATCACATGGAAAGGTTGCGTAATAAATAAATAAATATATTTTCTTTGTTTTAAAATAACGTAGTAAAGAATCTTAGATTGTCCACCTATGTCTGAACATAAAAATCCCAGTTGAGGCTTAGATGTAGGGTTTTTATAATCCTGAGAGGAATTTAGCCCGCGAAAAAAAATATAGATCCCCAAAATATTTAGGCTGTTAAGGTAACTGTCATCCTCCACGTCATCGAGGGGTTGCAATACATTTTGAAATAACTACGATTATCAGGTAAGTATATTTGCTTTATATCCGAGAATTCATTTTTTAATCCAAATTAGAGCTCATCTTTGTTCAATTTGTTTTAAAAAGGATCTCAATAATAGGTAGGTATGGTATAATTAATACTCATAAAAAAAGAAGAAACGTAAAAAATTACCTATCGGCGTGCCATGACTGGCGCACCGAAATGTACCTTTAATTTGCTAAAGTCTATTATATTATTCTAGCAAAAATGAACATGATTAGAGCACGAAAGGCCTTTCCACGTCATCAATCAAACAATATGTCAAGCCCTCACAAACTACTCCCCCTTGACCTCACTTCAAGGTCATATTCGTATGTTCACTTATGTTATTAGGTATATGAAGGAGAGATTGGAGATTTTTGTTATAAGAAGAGCCTTTGATAACTTTATCTAAAAATTTATAATGCTGTGTTTGGAGCACATACAACAAATGAAAAACATTGAAAAATAACACCTGCGACAGTGAAAAGGTCAGAAAAGGCTGTTTAAACAGATTTGATGAAGGAAAATCAAAAAGGAACACTTTCATGCTAAAATTTTTTTAATCAACATCCTAAAGGTTAACCGTAAGTTGATGAGAAAGACTTCGGAGTCTCTATAAACAAATTTACAGCATTATATTATTAGAGCTAGCAGCATCACTAGCTCAGTTAGTAAGAATGACGGATTCGTAACCAGGAGGCTGTTGGTTCGAATCCAAACGAAGGCAAAAATTTAGTAACAACGTGAGGAATTGTATTGTGACAAAGCATTTAGCTTTAACACAAATATTTTATTTTATANACTCTTGGTAGCTACCGCATTTTTTTGACTTGGCGGGGCGGAGCGCTACCGCGCTCCTTAATATTATTAGAGCTAAAGGGTGCACCAACATTGCCCATGAAGAATGAAAATATCGTCAGAAGACATTACTCAAAAAACATATTGATTTCACGCTGGTGTTGCCAGAAGACTACCGAATCAGGAAAAGTCTACTGCTTCTTAAATTTTTTCAATATTGAATTTTAAAATCAAATAGAGCGTTAAAAATAGTTTCACATGTTTTTGTAATCTCATTTGTTGTTATTACCTACTTCTTTGAAAATAATTTAGAGAAATTTATTTAAAGTATTTCGCAACAAAAGTCGCAGTTTTTGCATTTGAACAGAGAAACGCGACCGACCGGTGCGACAGCTTCGTGATGTCCTCTTGTTTTGATTTGAGAATGACTTCTGAATTCAAAATTTTAGACTCTTTGTTGTATAGTCTTCAGGATTTTGTTTTATTTTTCAAGACAATTGTCTGAACATCCCTTTTTTCGAATAGATAGGTTTTTTTTTCTTTAATTTGGCTTAACGTCTCTTTAACATCTATTGGTCATTCAAGACGGAGATAAGTACCTAAAACATTTTTCTAATTTTTACAAATATTTTTGATGGCTATTCGATTAGAGAAATTAGAGAAAAATATGGAAATAATGGGAAAAAAAAATGAAATGAAATTAATTACAAAGAAACAGCTACCCACATTGACCATACCCAGCCCGGGTTGGGCCGGAAAAATAGCCAGCATCACGAAGGCGCGAACCCACGTGGACATCCACATAGAACAACCTCGCTGGACGTTTCTTAATTTCAGTGATCTAACCAGAACTGTTGTATTCAACGTGCCATAGACGCTGGCTAATGTAAACCCCTAAACAATGTAAAATATGAAAGCTTGCTGTTGTTTATGACCACTAATAACTTCTTAATAATCTTGCACACACCCAAAGCGCATTAACAATCAAACTTTTCAATCCCATTTTCCATCGAGATGAAGATATTAAATGAACGTCCAAGTTAACATTAGGGGGACTCGTTTTCCGAACAAACAGCTGTTCCAGCTCTCAGAAAACAACTTTCAACTTTTAATTGTGTTCGTTAATATTTAATGTTAGGAATGGCTAGCTGACTGTCTCTTTGAATCTTCTCACAGAACTTGCTGAAATCATTGATGCAATCAGTTTATTATTATTTGTCAGCATCTATGGCACGTTGAATACACCAGTTCAGCCAGTGTCTATGGCACGTTGAATGCACCAGTTCAGCCAGTGTCTATGGCACGTTGTATACACCAGTTCAGCCAGTGTCTATGGCACGTTGAATACACCAGTTCAGCCAGTGTCTATGGCATGTTGGATACACCAGTTCCCGTTCGATTACTGAAGTTAAGCAACGTCCGGCGATATTGTTCCATATGGCTGTCCACGCGGGTTCGCGCCCTCGTGATGCTGGCTATTTTTCCAGCCCAAAACAGACTCGGTGAGGTCAATGTGGGTAGCTGGTTTGCAAGTTTCCAGCGAATGGAGGGTAAAACCCCCTCTCGAATGACCAATAGGTGTTAAAGAGACGTTAAACCAAATTAAAAAAAAAGCATACGAGTATTAAACTATTAAACTCTGGAACTGTTGGTGCATTTAATAAAAGAACAATCTTATCAAAGGCTGTTTGATATAATCAAAGGATGTTTGATAAGAGGAGATGTCACACCTAAAATATCTTACTACCTAACAGCTGAACCTGGAAATCTGAAAACTCGTGGGATAATAAAACTTTGTTAGTCTAACTCATATCGTGGAAGTTAAGCAACGGTGCAAACTCCGATTGTGCTCGCTCGGGAAGACTATGTATCATTGGCTTTATTAGGGTGTACTCAAGACTCATGATGACAACGCCTACTGCGTTGTTTACGGTGATATGACAGGAAAGCAAGGAAAACGATTTCTCAATACACCTCTAGTTGTAAAAAAAAAAAATAGGTGAATTCACACATGTTGCTCTAATAACATAGGTTTCAGGTCAACAATTTACGTCATTGGAGTCACCAGTTCCCTTCAAATCTTTAAAAATAAGCATCTTTTGGCTTTTGATATAGTATCGTAGGCTATATCGGGATGTACTGAGTCTAATGGAAACGACTGAGTAGCTCTTGTTGATTACACAAGAGGCTATTTCTTAGTTAACCTGAGTGAACTAATCAATCGAAGTATTTTCACACCAGCATTTTTTAATTTGATTTAACGTCTCTTTAACATCTATTGGTCATTCGAGAGGGGGGTTTTACCCTTCATTCGCTGGAAACTTGCAAACCAGCTACCCACATTGACCTCACCGAGCCTGGTTTGGGCTGGAAAAATAGCCAGCATCACGAGGGCGCGAACCCACGTAGACACCCACTTGGAAGAACCTCGCTGGACATTGCTTAACTTCAGTGATCGAACGGGAACTGGTGTATTCAACGTGCCTTAGACGCTGGATCCGGGCGAGTTTAGTACTCTGATTGAAGTGTTTTCAACGTGTTGTTAGCTGATATAGTGTGCATATAAATTTTTGAGGATTAAGTTTATCCTCAAAGCTTGGGGTCACTATCGGTCTCAATACAAGGGGGGTACAAAGTCCACCCCTATTGGAATGTCTTCACCAAATAATACAATCCTCGAACACCACCATACACCTAACAACAAAACAAAACTCTATAACCAGGGAGATTCCTTGAGTTCATTGTGGT
>CM022875.1:42013682-42029278 GCA_012654025.1 Pachypsylla venusta
ACACAGCTATTGTGTATTAGCTTCTGCAAGAATTTCGCCCATCTGGCTACCATTGTATACGATAGTGTCACAAAATGGTAATGATGATAAAGGCGTATTATAGGTGATAGGCGAATGGCTGTTTATTATAGGTGATAGGTGTATGCATTCTTCTGTCAGATTCTGCAAAAATTTTTGAAAAAAAATTCCACAAAGAATTACTATATTCACTTTACTAAAAAAGTTCTTTACTAAAGTGAAAATATAGTAATTTTTAACCTCCATTATGGTTTTAGTTGACATAGTATCAAAATTTAATGAACTTCAATATTTTAGAGATTTTGATGTTCTCTAATTCCTACAGTACGATTATTTTATTGGAAGTATAATGGTCAGCGGAGGCTGTTTAATTAAAATAAAAGTAGAATATTTATCAAATTGTTGTATTGTTAATTAGTTTTACAAAAAAAAAAAAATGTGAAAATATCAAATAAAATATTGAAATTTGAAAAAAGTATTTGTTAGGGACACGAGCGCTTTCGTCATTGTCATCTGAATTTGACAATGACTTAAAATAATGAAGGTTAAAATTTACTAATATATCTTCGATTGACTGAAAAATATAAAGATACTACCGAGTACCCGAACTTCGTTTTGAGAAGATGAGAGAACATGGGGAGTAGAAACTTGTTGTTTAGCTGTGTTGAACGTACTACTCCCAACAAGTCCTACCCAACAAAATTTATGTTCAATTCTATTAAATTATAGATAAAAACTTATTCGCAGACCTACGAATGTACATACAAAATTTAATTAAAATCGGTTTAGCCGTTTTGGAGGAGTATTATATATTAGATTTATTAGGGTAAACTAGTTTCGTCCTCTCCTGACCACATCATCGGAGTTAGTGTCAGAGAAATGATCTTATTTCTCTAACTCTAACTCCGATGATATCCGATTTCATATATTGGCACCGACCGACTGATTTTTATACCTATGTGAGGCTGGGAAAGTAAAATTTTGTATCGGCAAAAAATTCTTTGCCGACTTTTTATAATTTCTCCTGGAATAAAAAAAAGACTTTACATTTTTGGATAGTGGACAATAGGATATGTTTTAGGGATTGTATTTGGGGGATGGGGGTTCAAATCATACTCCTTGAATATTATTCAAAGTATAAAAAGGGTATGGACTTTTATAGGGTTGTTATCATACTGTAACAGGTGCTGAGCTTTTGAACTTTCGTCTGAGTATTATGTAAAAAGAGGAAAAATAAAATTTGGAGGAGGGAGGTGCTTTTATTATTTACGTTTTTATCATTTTTTTCCAATATGTTTTTTGAGATATTACAATTTTCGATGGCATTTCTATTAAGCCAAATTGTCCAGCTTTTGAATCGTAGGTAAAAGTTCTGTTGGGGATGATGAATTTAATAAAATGCTCATTTTTGTGCAAAGATATTTTCAAGATTTATCATTAGTTTACTTAGTTAATATAATAACTCAGAAATCTATAAAACTAGTATTTCAAGTAATACAACCGTTATGTACTTGGTAACTCCGGTATAAATTTGTTATTTTGGCACCTCCTTTAAAAATGTCTGAACTGGGTACTTTAGCTGATGTTTATATCTGTTCATATCCTGTTAATTCTATATCTTTTCATAATTGACTCTTTTGAATAGGTATCTCTAAGTGTATTAATGGGTCAAAGTTAAGTGGCAAAAACACGCCAGAAGAATTTTTTATACGATTATATTTATTCCACCTACATATTGTGTTATTCAATTTACTCGTAAGCCAACGATCATACCACGTTGAATCACTGAAGTTAAGCAACGTCGGGAGTGGTCAGTACTTGGATGATTGACCGCCTGGGAACACCACGTATCGTTGGCTCTTTTTTCCGACCCAACCCAGGCTGGGTGAGTTTAATTATTTAATTTACTCGTTGTTGCTCTCAAAGGTATACGATAAATAAATTCGGTGTATGCACCAATTTCTGTATAATTTATATTGAAATAAAATGATTCGTTTTAGAAAAAAACAAATTAAAATACTCTGTTGTTGTTTTTTTGGCAAGACGTCAGGCGCCCATTTTTGCTATAATAGAGATAATTTTTAAACAATAAAAAGCCTAGAAAGACCCGAGGCAACGGATATCAGCTACATAATTGCATTTAGCATACAAGAGGGTCCAATAAGGTTAATCTCTATAATATGAGGTAGTGTGATTAAAAAAAAGTAATAAATTTTAAATAATTAATATCTGTAGGCTTAGTGGGCTCAATTGGGTTTGCCATAATGAAAGGTGCCGACTTCATTATGACTGGAGACTGCAAAACTGACTTGAAAATTCAATTAGTTTCGCCTCAAATTACATATATGATTTTAAAACACTTACCTATATCTATTGTGCAGATGATACCATGATAGGTATATACAACGTCCTTGTGCTGGCCCTTGTGTGCAGATGATACCATGATAGGTATACACAACGTCCTTGTGATGGCCCTTGTGTGCAGATGATACCATGATAGGTATACACAACGTCCTTGTGCTGGCCCTTGTGTGCAGATGATACCATGATAGGTATACACAACGTCCTTCTGATGGCCCTTGTGTGCAGATGATACCATGATAGGTATACACAACGTCCTTCTGATGGCTCTTGTGTGTAGATGATACCATGATGGGTATACGCAACGTCCTTGTGCTGGCCCTTGTGTGCAGATGATACCATGATAGGTATACACAACGTCCTTCTGATGGCCGGTTCTTCGCACCGAAAGGTCCTGGAACCCCTCCTATTTTGGTACAAACTCACTGGATGTTGCTTAACTTCAGGGATCTAACGGGAACTGGTGTATTCAACGTGCCATAGACGCTGGCCTTAGCGGATAAGTCAACAACAGGTGCCGCTACCTGAAACACTGGCTAGTTTCAATCTAGCCAAAGCAAAGCGGAATAGGAGACTATTGCTACAGAGGCGCTGGCCTTAGCGGATAAGTCAACAACAGGTGCCGCTACCTGAAACACTGGCTAGTTTCAATCTAGCCAAAGCAAAGCGCAATAGGAGACTATTGCTTCAGAGATGCTGGCCTTAGCGGATAAGTCAACAACAGGTGCCGCTACCTGAAACACTGGCTAGTTTCAATCTAGCCAAAACAAAGCGGAATAGGAGACTATTGCTATAGAGACGCTGGCCTTAAATACCTTGAAAATAAATTATGTTGCAAAATAATCGTCTTGTTTGGAATCAAACCAGTTAAATAAATGGTGAAAATCTTCAGTCACTGGAATGCCCCATCAAAACCATTAATCTTGAAAAAATCAACATTTCAACAAAACATCAATATAATAATTGACACCTATAATAATTTTCAATTTTTTTCGTTTGATGTAAAATAAAAATCTCCCACCATTATTGTTGCTCAGTGACTTCCGTTATCAGAACTGATGTTCAGCATTATGGAAAATCCTGATGCTCTTTTCAATCGACGAACGCTAATGAAGTAAAGAAAGCATATAAATTGATAAGCAATAGGCTTGTCTAGAGAACACCCACAGAAAACTTTCCCAGCCCTCTGTCTCTGTAGCAATAGTTTCCCATTGCGATTTACTTTAGCTAGTTTAAAACTAGCCTGTTTAAAGGTAGCGGCACTTGTTTGTTAACTTATCCGCTACTTTCTCATCCCTAAAGGGACAAACTTCTCGTTGTGGTTCCATATTCCTTTCAGGAGTTTCTGGATCGACCGATCCTGCGGATTCCCTAATTTCTCTCTCTTTCTCTCCTTCTCCCTCTCTCTTTCTCTCTCTCTTTAAAGGTGGCGGCACCTGTTTGTTAACTTATCCGCTACTTTCTCATCCCTAAAGGGACAAACTTCTCGTCGTGGCTCCATATTCCTTTCAGGAGTTTCTGGATCGACCGATCCTGCGGATTCCCTAATTTCTCTCGCTTTCTCTCCTTCTCCCTCTCTCTCTCTCTTTCTCTTCTTCTCTCTCTCTCTCTTTTCTCTCTCTCTTTCTCTCTCTCCCTTTCTCTGCTTCTCCCTCTCTCTCTTTTTTTTCTCTCTCCTCTCTTTCCCTCTCTTTTCCCGTGTAATATTCCGTGGAGGCAGTGAGCACATATAATAATAATTGTAAAAGTAGTTATATATATATATATATATATATTTCACACTGTTCCTTTTTGATTATATAATTTAAAATAATATTAATATTTTTGTTTTCTATGTTTTATTGTCTGGATGACGTTGTACTACATATAAGCATGTTTAATATTCTGTACAATAAAATAAATTGAATTGAATTGAAATGAGAACATCTCACCTCACTTATACGGATTGGCTTTATACGTGGGTGGGTGCCGAATAACCGTTTCCTAGAAGAAGAATTTGTTGGAAGGTTCGGTATGAGTGCACACTGATTTCAATTGCGAGCGGGTTAGAACCAAATCGTGTCACAATGGTCCCTAACCCATAGCCCAATGATGATTTTTAGATTTGGGAAACTTCTCTACTAACTAAAAGGGAATAGTCCTATCATTATCTCTGCAATCAACATCAATTCTATCTGTGTACTAAACATGACCGTTGTTTGTTTCACTTCAGTGATCTGACGTGAACTATTGTATTTGTTGTAGTAAAGTCAATCTCACAAAAAATTATCATTGAAAAAAGGCCAAGTTCCACTTTTTCTAACAAAAAATTCCGCCTATGGAAGTAGTGATATCTATTATTGGGGCCAAGTTTATTGTTGCTGCTGTAATCCCGCACTGAAATTTATTATTGCACGTTCTTCTGTCTCAATTTTCTTAAAGTAATACGGACTTTACACTTGGTCAGTTTTTTCTAAAGGGGATTCGTAAAATACTACTTTTTTACAAACAAATTGTGAACGTTAGTGAACTCCACTTTTGACCCCGGTATACAACCCAAAATGCACTTTTATATGTGTGTATGTATATATGTATGTATGCTGTGGCCTCAGAACTGTCCATGGATTTTTTTTTTTTTTTTAATCCAAGAATACCTCGTGTAAGCAATTGTGGCGGCCTTTCCTTTCGGAATTCCAAGTGCTGCGTCCACTAGTTAGGACTATTGCACACCAGTTTTTCCACGTCTAATATCTCTCACCCAGCCTTGAAATTGCCGAACCCCTAATGAAGTTCAGCAACGATTCTACTGGGTTGGAGTGTATCTCTATGAGTTCACAAGGCGGGAACCCTAGCGTCCTGAAGCGTTGTAGCGCCATATATGGGCAGTCAAATATAATGTGCGAAGCCGTATCCTCTCCTTTTCCACACATCCTGCACATCGCTGTTCCCTTGTTAACCCCTATAGATTTTAGGTGTTACCTTACCTAGTGTAAGTTGCCCAACTCAGAATACCTAGTGTAAGTTGCCCAACTCAGAATACCTAGTGTAAGTTGCCCAACTCAGAATACCTAGTGTAAGTGGCCCCCTAAAGCGCGGGGACATTGGTAGCTGCCAAATCTGCCATATGGTAATCCGGTACTGTACCAATTTGAAAAGATCTCAAGGAAATGAGTATGGGCTTGCTATTAAAGTTCTCAATGTGTGTGGAAGGATGGTCTATTACACAATACAAAAGGTCAGGGAGACATTTCGCCAATATCAAAGTTCTCTATTTTCTAGTAGCTCTAATGTGAAACAACGGGGAAAGTAAATTTGTTTAAAGAAAGGGGTGAATCTTGAAAGGTGTATAAAAAATAGAAGAATTATTGTATCGTAATTTTTATGTAATATTAAGCCGTGTTGAAATCGAGGGCCCCACCGCCTCCGCTACATCCAAACCAGCCCTTTTTTCTCAATAAAAAGAAATCTGTTAATAAAAATAAAGTTTAAATAGAGGGTGTTTCATATAAAAGACAAATAAGGGTGGTGTAAGTAAAGATTATTTTCTGGTCGAATGGTATTGAATAAATAGCAGTACTTTAGAAAGTTAGAACTTTGCTGAGTCTTCTGAAGACATATTAAATTTAGAAGAGTTGAGAAAAATGGAAAGATTTTAAATTTATTGAATTATAATTTTGTGAGTTGAAAAAATCAGGGATCAGGGAAACAGATTTGATTAATTTTAACAATAATTTTTGGTTGAAATCAAAGTGACTAATGTCTGGTCACTACATTACCGTCTAATTTGTCAATATATATCGACCTTATGGGATTGGCTGGAGGACCAGAATTTCATTTCTATTCCAGGCATTTGAGAAAATCTCTGGAGAAGACCAGCTGGTGTGTGCTCCTGAGTAAAAAACACAAACATAAGGGCAATGCCTTTCCCTGTTACTAATAGCTTAAAAAAGTTAAAGTTATCTTGGGACCCAACCATTGTGAGGACAAAATACTAATGGTACTCATATAAATTATGGTCTTTTAGGACAACCGCCATCATAATCTGGTGGTCCGAGTGTTTGTAGGTACTTTTTTTTTTATTATAGGTACGTTTATAATAATAATAATATAAAAAAAACGTCGGGCATGGTCAGTACTTCGATGGGTGATCGCTTGGGAACACCACGTATCGTTGGCTAATTTTTCCGGCCCAACCCAGGCTGGGTGAGGTCAATGTGGGTAGCTGGTTTGCAAGTTTCCAGCGAATGGAGAGTAAAACCCCTGTCTTGAATGACCAATAGATGTTAAAGAGACGTTAAGCCAAATTAAAAACAATATTTATTTTTACAATTTTTTTTTAAAAATTTGCCTTAACGTCTCTTTAACATCTATTGGTCATTCGAGGCGGGGGTTTTACCCTTCATTCACTGGAAACTTGCAAACTAGCTACCCACATTGACCTTACCCAGCCTGGGTTGGGACGGAAAAATGAGCCAACGATACGTGGTGTTCCCAAGTGATCACCCATCGAAGTACTGACCACGCCCGACGTTGCTTTTTTTTTTTTTTTTTTTACAATTTTGGTTTTACAATGAGTTCTTAATTTCAAATTTACTTGTCCTTAGATAAACTTATCTTTCTACCAAGTAGACTAATTGTTTAAAAATTAATAAAACTAGTGGTTTGTGTAAGGGAGAACATATTACAATAATGGGGGAAAACTAGATACAAACCCATTCACTATTTTTTTTTAAGTTATACTTCTTTAGGCGCGATATGAAAAAATGATGAGAGTGAAATTTTATTTTCGCGGGTTTTCACCCACGACTGTGACGCGAGACTTTTTTTCCTAACGGAAGATTTGTGTCATCCACCAAAAACTGTATGCATTCCGAAACTACTTATCCGATTGCAATGAATTTGGCACAGTTGATGGGTGAATTCTTGGGAAGATTTTTGTCTAGGTCCCATCCCTCTAATGTTAAGCTACACCGAGTGAGGACAAATAATGGATGGGTGAGAGCAGCAAAAAAGTTCACGTTTTTCGACCTAAATGTGTTTGGGGGGCCGTAGTTGGTGGAGCTTTACTAGCAGAGGGTTATTAATATTTTGGATATTGTTAAAGAATTTTGGGTATAGTATAATCTAATTGTAGCCACACTGTAGTTGATCATAGAAGGCCCGGGTTCATTACCGCCTAATATGCGGTCTGGTAGAAAAAGATATTGGTTTGATTATGTTGTTGTTGTTAACGTTCTCAACGACTCTCACTGTGTCTCCAGGCCAAGAAAGGCGGCCTCTCCAGCAGGATCTGTCCATAATGCTGACGGCTCTAGATTAGTTGGGTTTGATGGATATTTGAATGATTGATAGTTGGCTGCTCATGATTTACATCATAAGCAGCCAGCATACATAGACGACAACGATCAGATACTTCAGGGTTTAGCAAGGATTTATATACCAACTCTTTGAGGAAGTATCTGGAGCAGCACGGCTGGGTCCAACGGAGGAAAAACACAGTGAGTTGTCATCGGAAGGTGATCATGGTTTTGGCCATGCCCGGGGGCACGGGTAGCCACGGTACGAAGAACCAATTATCTTGGGGGCCGGTTTGATTATGTAAATGGTTATTGTGTGAGTTGCATTTTAAGAAATTGTTTTGGATAGTTGCTTGCTAACTTGTCGAGGGTATGTTGATTTGGTGTCGCTGATGAAAAACCTTCACTTTTAGTAATGATCACAATGAAACCACAAATCCACGCTCGAGAGCTCTCTCGTCTTTAGCAACTGATCTTTATCACATCAACCATTAAGAAAAGAACAAAGGTGCAAACAAAAGATTCTGCATTACCACCCTAATTTTACGCAACATTTATCATGAATAAGAAACAATTACCAGAGATTTATTCTGACGACAATAAAAAATTTGGATAGCTAAAAAATCTTTTTGACGCAGGATGACAGAGGACAGTATCAATCTAGGAGGAGATTTTAAGGGATACAACGATTGAATTCTACAAATACTTACAGAAAACCTACTGTGCTCGGAAGTACATTGTGAAAATTCACAAAGTACCTACTATTTTTTTAATTTTTAAAAAATATATAAATGAGATTGTGTGCTTGTTGGTTTATATGTCGTTCTTTCAGATCAACGTAGCAACTGGTCGACCTGATTTTATGAACAAAGATGTTTTATGGGCCAAAGAGTATTTGAATAAAGAAGGGATTGGACAGAATAACACGTTTTTTTTTTTTAATTAATTCGGTTGACTAACTATTAGGTTTCTTTTTATCCCTATTTGAAAGGCCATGACTACAAAGTACCATGCGAATATGACCGAACCTGTTTGATAGAAATTTCGCCCTTCATTTAGGCTATGTTCAGATGACCGCTTGGTACGACGAATTGCGCGGCACAAGATCTATATAAATAGTGCATATTGTCTACATGACCGCGCGGTACTAGTTCTACAAACTTGTTCATTTGATCCAGGGCGGTACCGCGCGATCATCTGAACATATCCTTAATGTATATATATTGTTTTCCTTTAGTCATGAATGCATTGCATATACCTTGTTCAATTATTCGTTTACCCCAATAATTTTTATATGTTACTTCTAACGCAAGTGGAAATCAACGTATGTATTTTATTTATTTATTTTAATTTAGTGAAAATGCTTTTCTTATGTGCTGTCTACTAAATTGTGCAAATTCACTTATTTTGCATTAATATTGGCCACATGTACTTACCAATATTATTATATGAAGGCTGCGCAAGGCTTCAACAAGCATTTTTTTTTTTTTTTTTTGGAACCTAACCCAATACTACTTCCAACACGTTCTACGCAGCTTAACAACCCGTTACTATTGTCCCTGTTCTGCATAGGTTAACAAACGTGTAGGTAATTTGTAACCTATATGTGGTATACTCTGATCGCGTTTAAACGGCTGTACCTCGGTAATACGATAACTAATGTAAAAGTCAGATTTATTCTCTTAGCCAACGATCATACCACGTTGAATACATCAGTTCCCGTCAGATCACTGAAGTTAAGCAACGGCCGGGCTTGGTCAGTACTTGGATGGGTGACCGCTTGGGAACACCACGTATCGTTGGCTTTTTCCGGCCCAACCCAGGCTGGGTGAGGTCAATTTGGGTAGCTGGTTNAAAAAAAAAAAAAAAAAAAAAAAAAAAAAAAAAAAAAAAAAAAAAAAAAAAAAAAAAGATTTATTCTAATTTTTTCGAAACAAAGTTCGTCGGGCACTCAGCTGGTATTATTAAAGAATAAAGTTCTTATTTTGAATTGCTTCTTTAGAGTAAACTGATGGATAATGTCTCATGAGAAGAATATAGTTTTTGATTCCAAAACAAATTTGGGAACGTCTGTATAATCTATAAATGATCAGATTGGATTGGATCCCCAATCAACAGAATGTGGTATATTATTAAATTGATAACCCATTCAAGATGAAGTCTTTGTGGTACGGTTTCACTGGTTATAAATAGAACAACATTACAAAATCTACAAAGAGATATCCTTTTTACATCTTCGTGATTGACTGGCAAAGGGATTGCATATTTTTTTTTAAAAAAAAAGATTGTCATTTTGAAAGCATTATTGGGCCAGAAATATCCTTCATATGGTTCTTGAATCAAGAATCGTATGTAAGCAGTTTATCATGAAATGTTTGGCTACAGCTCAGGCGAGGGAAGACCACTTCATATTTTAAAATCATAAAGTGGCATAACCATCATCAGATTTCGATGGTTCTAACGACGAGGCGTATTAATAAATATTAATTTGGTTAAAATAAGTTCATCCCCTCGGGGTTGACAACCTATATAGACGTTTAGAAAGAAGAAAACCTCACGAGCTCACATAGAGCTCCATTCCTAGGTGCACCAAATTGGAACCACCTTCATAAGACGAGTCTGTTTATGTTATTTACATAAACTGTTTATTATTTCTTATTTTTAATATTTCGTTAGAATAATATTGTTCATTAGATTTAAGTATCTAGATTGCAATTATAATAAAATGCCTTCATCGGCTATTTTATATTACAAAAAAAAAAAAAAATAAGTTCATAAACTTGATTTGAAGCCAGCGTCTATGACACGTTGAATACATCAGTTCCCGTTCGATCACTGAAGTTAAGAAACGTCCAGCAAGGTTGCATACCATGTGTTCACGTGGGTTCGCGCCCGCGTGATGGTGGCTATTTTTACGGCCCAAACCAGGCTGGGTGAGGTCAATGTGGGTAGCTGGTTTGCAAGTTTTCAGCGAATGGAGGGTAAAACCCCCGTCTTGAATGAACAATAGATGTTAAAGGGACGTAAAGCCAAATTAAAAAAAAAATTCAATGTATTTAAACTAAAGTCAAAAAAATCAGTGACGTTTTTCCGAGATAGAATCACATAGAAATAATTTACAGCATTATCTAATTTCGTTCCAAATGTCAAATGTCTGAAGTTGGTAGCATTGGCAATGAGTTCAAATTCTGAAACAAACAATTTCAATTCAAATTTTCCATCTCAATACAACCTCAAATACAGTTAAGGTAGAAACCTACAAATAGAACGTACATTGTAGTTTCAGTTTTATTATTAAGTTACTTGAGTGCACCCTTTGTTTACACAAAAATAAAATGCCCTCAAGCCTATAAGTCTGAATCTAAGAGTTCGAAATAAGCATACAGTGTGACATGCTTGTGTTCTGGGGAACAGTCAATGACATGTTTGTGTTCTGGGGAACAGTCAATTTTATATTTTGAAACAAAACACATCTCTATTAATTCACACTTACTCTGAAAACGAAATCTACAATTGTTTGACGTGGGCATACTGTGTGACATGATTGATTTCTGGGGAACAGTCAATGGCATGTTTGTGTTCTGGTGAACAGTCAATTTTATATTTTGAAACAAAACACATCTCTATTAATTCACACTTTCACTGAAAACGAAATCTACAATTGTTTTGACCTGGGCATACTGTGTGACATGATTGATTTCTGGGGAACATTCAATGGCATGTTTGTGTTCTGGGGAACAGTCAATGACATGTTTGTGTTCTGGGGAACAGTCAATTTTATATTTTGAAACAAAACACATCTCTATTAATTCACACTTACACTGAAAACGAAATCTACAATTGTTTTGACCTGGGCATACTGTGTGACATGTTTGATTTCTGGGGAACAATCAATGACATGGTTGTGTTCTGGGGAACAGTCAATTTTATATTTTGAAACAAAACACATCTCTATTAATTCACACTTACTCTGAAAACGAAATCTAAAATTGTTTTGACCTGAGGGAAGACACTTCTTTTGGTTTATTATTTTTAATGATGAACCTTTGGAATCGTCACAAAAAAAAATCTNGAGCAACGCGGTGTACGGTGGAAAACCGGATTATTTTTTATTCGATTTTTGGATTCTACGTACCTTGAAACGTATAATATCAAATTTTGAGGGGGGGGGAATTTTTTTTTCGTGTCGATTCCTAAACCGAAAAATGGATTTAATACGATTGTGATGTAGACCAGAAGATTAATGATGTTGACATTCTTTAGAATAATCGGGGCAAACGTTGACGGGGTGAACTAAAGTTGTACCTATCTTTTTCTTTGAATAAATATTGCAACTCAATATTAAACTCAATGCAAATTCTAATTTTAGTGGAGACGCCCCAATTCACGTTTTCATTCTTCCTTTTTCTTTGCATAATACATTTTATATTTTCATTTCACAATGGCTGATATCCCTTTTCTGATTTGATAAAAAACAATTTGTTGCATAAATTTTCAACCCCTTTTCTTGTTTTTCACAGCTTCACTTTCATTACTATTTTTCAATATTCGGAGAAGAAGAAGAAGAAGAAAAAAAATGTCGGTTAAATCTGAATGGAAGATTTGAATTTATGTTTAAGTCTATATTGAAATACAATTCTGTCTGCATAAACTAATCCTTTATCATAATTATCGTCAGTCAATTTTATTGGAAAGATAAAATAATATTGGAATCGTGAAAAATGATATTTGTCAGTCCTCTGATTTGAGATAATATTGGGTACGCAACATTTGCAACCTAATGATTGTAATGATTCAATTTTTGTTGTTTGCTATATTAATGTCGGTTCCTCTATCACCTAACAGCAGTACGGCCAGTATATTTAATCTTCCCTTTCGGATCTACTTTCCATTTCAATCTTCTCCTTCTAATCTACTTGCTATTTCTATTTTCTCCTTCTGATCTACTTTCCATTTCAATATTCTCCTTCTGATCTACTTTCCATTTCAATCTTCTCCTTCTGATCTACTTTCCATTTAATCTTCCCTTTCTGATCTAGTTTCCATTTCAATCTTCTCCTTCTGATCTACTTTCCAATTCAATCTCCTCCTTCTGATCTACTTTCCATTTAATCTTCCCTTTCTGATCTAATTTCCATTTCAATCTTCTCCTTCTGATCTACTTTCCATTTTAATCTTTCCTTTCTGATCTAGTTTCCATTTCAATCTTCTCCTTCTGATCTACTTTCCAATTCAATCTTCTCCTTCTGATCTACTTTCCATTTCAATCTTCTCCTTCTGATCTACTTTCCATTTCAATCTTCCCTTTCTGATCTACTTTCCATTTCAATATTCTCCTTCTAATCTACTTTCCATTTAATCTTCCCTTTCTGATCTACTTTCCATTTCAATCTTCTCCTTCTGATCTACTTTCCATTTAATCTTCCCTTTCTGATCTAATTTCCATTTCAATCTTCTCCTTCTGATCTACTTTCCATTTCTATCTTCTCCTTCTGATCTACTTTCCATTTCAATCTTCCCTTTCTGATCTACTTTCCATTTCAATCTTCTCCTTCTGATCTACTTTCCATTTTAATCTTCTCCTTCTGATCAACTTTCCATTTCAATCTTCCCTTTCTGATCTACTTTCCATTTCAATCTTCTCCTTCTAATCTACTTTCCATTTAATCTTCCCTTTCTGATCTACTTTCCATTTCAATCTTCTCCTTCTGATCTACTTTCCATTTCAATCTTCTCCTTCTCATCTACTTTCCATTTAATCTTCCCTTTCTGATACGCTTTCCATTTCAATCTTCTCCTTCTCATCTACTTTCCATTTAATCTTTCCTTTCTGATCCACTTTCCATTTCAATCTTTCCCTTCTCATCTACTTTCCATTTAATCTTCCCTTTCTGATCTAATTTCCATTTCAATCTTCTCCTTCTGATCTACTTTCCATTTTAATCTTTCCTTTCTGATCTATTTTCCATTTCAATCTTCCCCTTCTGATCTACTTTCCAATTCTTTGGGAGGATTCTATCATCAGACAATTTGTTGTATTGTGCAAACTATCTCTTCCCTAAGAACATACATAATTTACCTAAAAAAAACACTTGCTGTGTTGTAAGAACGCCAAGAAAGATCTCGTTATAAAAAAACATTTGATATCACATTAATTCTCATTTTGTTCTTACGGGCGTTTATCCTTTGGAAGCGAAAATAATATTTTGCCAATTAGTTAAGAAAATAATTTATATAAAAAAATAAAAATAATAAGAAATTTACTTATTACTAAATTTGTTGTCCTCGCTTGGATTCGAACCAACAGCCTCCAGGTTACTAATCCGTCATTTTTAGCAACTGAGCTACTGAGGCTGGTAAAATAATTAATATATCTGGATATAATGTGTACAAACTGTGGAAACGGGATTGAGCGAAGGTCGATTTATCGACAGCTAACTAAGTGTTCATTTTTACAGCTAAAATTATAGTTTGTACTTGTATATTAAATGGTTAGTTTTGTCAAAAAATCAACGCTGTATATATTCACGGTGTAAGGACAATGCTGTACGCCCTTAATTTTATACGTAAGATTTAAAATTTTCCGTTTGTCTGAATATCTACTTTGTTTGACTCCAAAATAATGAGGTCGATGCTCATCTGCTGTGGCCAGTTAAGCATAGATCAACCCATTCCTAAGAAATGTATTTGTATTTGATTGAATATATATATATATATATTTAATTTAATTTGGCTTAACGTCTCTTTAACATCTATATTGGTCATTCAAGACGGGGGGTTTACCCTCCATTCACTGGAACCTTGCAAACCAGCTACCCACATTGACCTCATCCAGCTTGGGTTGAACCGGAAAATTCGCCAGCATCACGAGGGCGCGAACCCACATGTACACCCACATGGCACAACCTCGGTGGACGTTGCTTAACTTCAGTGATCTATCGAGAACTGATGTATTCAACGTGCCATAGGCGCTGGCTGAATATATTTTTAAGTAAGATAACGGTTGGATAAGTTTCCACACAGATCTCCTTTATATAAAAAAGAAATGTCATTCGTCAAGCCAAATCTTTCATTTTTTTTTTAATTCTTATTTTTTACGGAGAGTTGTACAATATAAAATTATATAGAAATGTAAGAATTAACATTGCTTGATTAAGTAAAAGAATAATGAAACGAATTAAGAATCACATTTCTTATAATCTTATTCTTTGATAGATTTCCTTACACAATTTAAAATATTTAATAACAAAATGAATGGGTAAAACGCAACTGTATTTTTACAGGTAATATTATTAGAGTACATTATTATGTACCCTTTTCTTTTGAAACATGTGCCCAAAAGAGGGCCATCAAATAGAAACATCTGTTCAAAACAACAATGATATGTTCAAGGGACAATGAAAACGAACGAGAGTTGCAGAATCAGTTTGGTAAAAAATCAATTTGAAAATTTTGATATTCTCTATTATGGTTAAAACGATCAAAGAAGAATGGAAGTTGTTGCATTCTGGTATAGAGAAAAATGATGAAAATAAATGGACTTTCAATCAACGAACAAGTACATAATTTGGATAAAATGTTTGCCATTGAATAACCAAAAGAGGTACGAATTAGGCTCAACTAGTTTAACAATGAATATTAGTGAAGAAAATGATGATGATGTCCTCAGGAGGTATCTTCTGATAAACATCTATAGATAAATGATATATAGATAATTGACAATATCGATTTAGAGTTTAATTAATTAAATTAGAAATTAAAATTTGAAAAATTACAATTAGAAGCTAAAAATTAAAACATTCAAATTAAAACTAATAACTTAACTTGGTGAGCTTTCAACAGTACTCAGACTGTCATCATCCAACCAGAGTTATGATAGAACGTTGTGTCACTTCGTCTCAAGTTGTGATAGTGTTCAAATATGTCTACTCCTATATATAT
>CM022875.1:42030857-42042175 GCA_012654025.1 Pachypsylla venusta
AACAACAACGACAACATCATCATCAACAACAACAACGACGACAACATCATCATCAACAACGACAACATCATCATCAATAACAACAACATGATCATCATCATCATCATCATCAACAACAACATCATCATCAACAAAAACAACGACAACATCATCATCATCAACAACAACGACAACATCATCAACAACAACGACAACATCATCATCATCAACAACAACGACGACGACAACATCATCATCAACGACAACATCATCATCAACAACAACAACAACATCATCATCAACAACAACGACGACAACATCATCATCAACAACAACAACGACAACATCACCTTCCATGATCATCATTTTCAGCAGTTAGTCCTGGCTTGGCTGACAATCTTTCCGACCCCCCCCCCCCNAATTCTCCCCCCCCCCCCCCCGAAAAAAAAATCTTTAGTACGGCCCTGAAAATATATGTACCTAACATATAAGTTTCAAGGTATCTTAAAAAAGCTTTATTAGTTTCACGAAATAGAAAAAAATCAATCATAATGATGAACATTAAGTTTGTTGTAATAAAACTGAATCCCTCCTCCCCACCCATAAAAAAATTACTTCGCAGTAAAAAGTTGCCGTCAGTCATTAGACATAAAAGGCACGGAAATCATCAAAAAGTTCGCTTCAGTTACATAATTTTCCCCCTTTTCAAACTTCCTATATTTCATTTCACAATTTTTAAAAATCTCAGAAGCCCTCTCCTTTACGTTGTTTTTACTTTCTCTTCCTATCTATACTTATAAAACGCAAAGCCCAGTTGGTATACTGACGTACTGACTGACTGACTGACTGATAATCAACGTAGCTCCACGATGGCTAAACGTAGAGACTTAAAACTTGGCACAAAGGTCCCTTTTAGTATGTAGGTGCGTAATAATAATGGAAGTTGACTACCATCAGTCAACTTCCATCTTTCGACTCGACTAGACTGATGATGAATCGAATGATTCGAAACTAGTTTCTTTATAAATAATTATAAATAGTGTTTTTGGTAAGTGTTTTGTTTTTATTTATTTAAAAGTTAATATTTTTAACACTTCCAAGAGTGTCTAAAACTAGACGAATTATTTGCAATGGGATATTGAATGATTGCATAGGACACCAAAGTCGAGGAACCTGTTTTTTAGACATAATTCGCCTAGTTTTAGACACTTCGCCTACTTTTAGAAATAATTCGCCTTATTTTAGACACACTTGGAAGTCATATGTTGGAAATTTCAAATGGCTGCCATTTTGAAACCAAACACGCTAGACGAGTGAAATTTTTTGCAAAATACTTCGAATTTCATTTTCTTTCTGAAAATATATCAAAAGATGGGGCTCGTATTTAAAAAACAAAAGTTGGGCTCCCCAACTTTTTTTAATATATGTTTCCAGGTGTTTTCCAAACAACATTCGTTCTACGGCCAGTGGTGCGGCTGCTTCCAGTAGTTACATCTTTGGTTTCATCACGGCTATAATAATAATTGCCGTTAATTTTCTCATTATTAATGTATGTTTCCAGGTGTTTTCCAAACAGCATTCGTTCTACGGCCAGTGGTGCGCCTGCTTCCAGTAGTTACATCTTTGGTTTCATCACGGCGATAATAATAATAATTGCCGTCAATTTTCTCATTATTAATGTATGTTTCCAGGTGTTTTCCAAACAGCATTCGTTCTACGGCCAGTGGTGCGGCTGCTTCCAGTAGTTACATCTTTGGTTTCATCACGGCTATAAAAATAATTGCAGTTAATTTTCTCATTATTAATGTATGTTTCCAGGTGTTTTCCAAACAACGTTCGTTCTACGGCCAGTGGTGCGGCTGCTTCCAGTAGTTACATCTTTGGTTTCATCACGGCTATAATAATAATTGCCGTCAATTTTCTCATTATTAATGTATGTTTCCAGGTGTTTCCAAACAACATTCGTTCTACGGCCAGTGGCACGGCTGCTTCCAGTAGTTACATCTTTGGTTTATCATCAACAAACTCAACTTTCCCCATACAGATGTTCTTCATCTCCACGGCTATAATAATAATTGCCGTTAATTTTCTTATTATTAATGTATGTTTCCAGGTGTTTTCCAAACAACATTCGTTCTACGGCCAGTGGTGCGGCTGCTTCCAGTAGTTACATCTTTGGTTTCATCATCAACAAACTCTACTTTGCCCACACAGATATTCTTCATTTCTACGGCTTTAATAATAATTGCCGTTAATTTTCTCATTATTAATGTATGTTTCTAGGTGTTTCCAAACAACATTCGTTCTACGGCCAGTGGTGCGGCTGCTTCCAGCAGTTACATCTTTGGTTTCATCATCAACAAACTCTACTTTCCTCTCATTGATGTACTTCAACTCCATGGTCTTCTCTATTTCTTCAGTTTCATCAATTTGGCGGGTTGCTTTCTTTTGTATAAAATGATGCCAGAAACTGAAAGCAGAACTCTTCATGATATTGAAGAACATTTTGCAGATAAAACCAAAACGTTTGATACTAATATTGTAAGAAGTGATAAACCTTTTAAGGAAAAGTATGCCATTGATAATTATGCGTTGGAGAGCGATGAAAAATTTTGAAATTTGTATCTTATAGTCCTCAGAATTTTAAATTTTGTATTTTAAAATCAGTTTGTCTACATTAAGCGGTACTTTTTAGTCTTATCCTTTACCGATTTTAAATTTGGAGGGTATGTACAGGTGATAGGTTTGACGAAAACGAGGGCAAAGGAGGGGTTTCTCCCGACGCCCGGACGNGTTGGAGAACGATGAAAAATTTTGAAATTTGTATCTTATAGTCCTCAGAATTTTAAATTTTGTATTTTAAAATCAGTTTGTCTACATTAAGCGGTACTTTTTAGTCTTATCCTTTACCGATTTTAAATTTGGAGGGTATGTACAGGTGATAGGTTTGACGAAAACGGGGGCAAAGAAGGGGTTTCTCCCGACGCCCGGACGCCCGGTGTAGAGGTGTAACGATATATACAATTGTTTTAGCTCAATATCTAATAGTGGGGCACTTTATATCCCCCCCCACCAGAATTCTCTCTTTAAATTCCTGAAAAAATAGGT
Organism: Pachypsylla venusta; assembly: GCA_012654025.1. Classification (NCBI taxonomy): domain Eukaryota; kingdom Metazoa; phylum Arthropoda; class Insecta; order Hemiptera; family Aphalaridae; genus Pachypsylla; species Pachypsylla venusta. The sequence continues at coordinate 42,033,945 of CM022875.1, forward strand.
TCCATTTAAGGTTTAAGGGCCATATTCTAAAACTCCACTCAAGTGAAAGTTGTCACTCCGACTAGAAATTAGCGAACTGGTCACTTGTATAAAATTTCTGTTTTATTTTATAATAAAATTACATGTAATTTTTGTGGTCAGAACATTTTTTAAAATACAAATTGCCAACGATCATACCACGTTGAATACACCAGTTCCCGTCAGATCACTGAAGTTAAGCAACGTCCGGGCGTGGTCAGTACTTGGATGGGTGACCGCTTGGGAACACCACGTATCGTTGGCTTTTTCCGGCCCAACCCAGGCTGGGTGAGGTCAATGTGGGTAGCTGGTTTGCAAGTTTCCAGCGAATGGAGGGTAAAACCCCCGTCTTGAATGACCAATAGATGTTAAAGAGACGTTAAGCCAAATTAAAAAAAAAATACAAATTAGACACTTAAGTGGTAGTGACCTCTCCGACTCGCACTCAACTGGAGTTTTAGAATGTGGCCCTAAAACTTTAAATTGTCTCACTTTTATTGAATTTGTTAATTTTTTTTTTTTTTTAATTTGGCCTAACGTCTCTTTAATATCTACTGGTCATTCAAGACGGGGGTTTCACCCTCCATTCGCTGGAAACTTGCAAACCAGCTACCCACATTGACCTCACCCAGCCTGGGTTGGGCCGAAAAAATAGTTACCATCACGAGGGCGCGAATCCACGTGGACATCCACATGGTACAACCTCGCTGGACGTTGCTTAACTTCAGTGATCCAACGGGAACTGGTGTATTTAACGTGCCATAGATGCTGGTTCATTTAAGGTTTGTTCATTTAAGGTTTAAAACTTTAATTGGCTGTTTTTTAGGGTTTATGTCAAATTATTGGCATACAAATTTAGGTATGAAGAGTCCACTGGAAAATAGAACAATAATTACATTGTATAGACTTTTGGTTAATCACACGTTTCCTTGATTTTGGGGGGGGGAAGAGCACGCGGAGCAGCATTTAGCTCAATTTTTCTTACATTGAATTGAAATGCTCAATTTTTGCTCAATTTTTCTTACATTGAATTGAAATTTTGTACGCTCAACGTGAAAATCTATTAACAAAATAAATAATACAATTCTGGAAGCATCTGTTTTACTTTCCTTGTCCTATAAAAAGGAAAGTATTGTAATGGGCTGAAATTTTCCATGTCGAGTTTTCAATGTCAAAACACGTTTTGGGGTCCCCAGAGCCCAAATCTGGAGTTTCAGCCATTGTTCCGTGTGTGTCTCCGTCTGTCTGTGAACAAGATATTTCAAAAACGGCAAAAGAAATTTGGTATGTATGTCGATTTTATGACATGAACGGCAAAATTAGCTTTTGGTGGAAATGTAATAAAACGTTTGGCGCTTTTATGCCGTTCTTAAGCGGTTTTCCCATATCCCGTTTAAAATGAGAACGGTAATAGCTAGATCTTTAAACTTGGTGCTTATTCATATCAATATCATACAAGAAATTGAAAAATACAACTTAGCTTGAAGTGTAATATATATTTGGCCTCTAATTAGCGGTTGAAGGCTGCTTTTGGCGGTTCCGAATAAAAATAAAATGGAAAGAGCTAGAACTTGGATCACTGAAGTTAAGCAACGCATACAAATTTAGGTATGAAGAGTCCACTGGAAAATAGAACAATAATTACATTGTATAGACTTTTGGTTAATCATTTTCAATATTGAACCTTAAGAATCGTCACGAGAAATTACAGCCCCCCCCCCCACCTCGATTTTTTTTACATTTCAAAGTATGAAAAATTATAAATCGAATTTAAAAAAAGTCAATTCGTCTGTATACGCTGTAGGCCAATGAAGTGCACTTTTAGCGATGACCCGCTTTTATCAAATTTGGTAATTAGGTAACCTAAATGTCCCCAGAAATTAAAAACGATTTTTTTTTTCTTTCTTTCTATTTTTGGATTCTACATAACATCTGAGACAAAGCAAGGTCATGCTGCGGGGATCGTCCAGGAGCCTTACGATGGAGATCCTGGCCCTCAGTCGGAAAAATAGGCCTTATCACTGGGCATTGTGGTCTGAGAAAACACTTACACACCGTAAGGATCCACCAGAACCAGATAACGTCTGCGGGGAGGATGAGGAAACTGCCTCTCACGTCATTTTTGACTGCAACTCCTTGCTTACATGGAGACTGAGTATGGGACAGCTACAACCCAGGCTCGACATCAATGAAAAACACCTAGCTAAAAGGCTGATCAAGCTTGCGCAGATTTTAGACCTTAACAGCTAGGGAAACAGGCTATACTCCAAGCACAAAAAACACACCAGAGGCTTAGGTGCAGGGCCTTACACAACCCCAAAGAAGAATTTAGCTCACGAATATACGATGAAAGTTAATATTCTATTAAATTTTGGTGCTAGTGCAAAACCCGGTGAATTGCTTCGTGTAAAGATACACTGGTGCTTTCAGGAACTTGGCCTGGTGCACTGCCGTGCGCACATATAAAGGCATATTCGAGGAATGTGTCATTGATATAAAATTCGTCAAAGTCCTTCTCATTTAAATTCTATAGATTACGCAATATTTAATATCATTTAGTTGAAAGATCGTGCCCAGTAGCATTTTGCTGTAGACTTTGTGTGTGTGTATGTGTGTCATGAGGTGAATTAATTTTTATTAAAAAAATCTGGTGTGATCATCACACGACTTTCTTCATCTATAAAAAAAGAAGAAAGTATTGTAATGGGATGACATATTCGATATCGAATTTTCAATGCCAAAACACGTTTTGAAGTCCCCAGAGCGGAAATACAATTATATATTACACTTCTTGATATATTACACTTCATCCTAAGTTGAATTTTTCAATTTCTTATGTTTTAAGTTCTAGCTCTTTCCATTTTAGTTTTATTCGGAACCGCCAAAAGCAGCCTTCAACCGCTAATTAGCGGCCAAATATATATTACACTTCAACCTAAGTTGTATTTTTTCAATTTCTTGTATGAAATTGATATGAATAGGCACCAAGTTTAAAGTTCTAGCTATTACCGTTCTCATTTTAAACGGGATATGGGAAAACCGCTTAAGAACTGCATAAAAGCGCCAAACGTTTTATTACATTTCCACCAAAAGCTAATTTTGCCGTTCATGTCATAAAACCGACATACATACCAAATTTCAAGTTTTGCCGTACCAAATTTCATTTGCCGTTTTTGAAATATCTTGTTCACAGACAGACAGACAGAGACACACACGGACCAATGGCTGAAACTCCAGATTTGGGCTCTGGGGACCCCAAAACGTGTTTTGACATTGAAAACTCGACATGGAAAATTTCAGCCCATTACAATACCTTCCTTTTTATAGGACAAGGAAAGTAAAGCAGATGCTTCCAGAATTGTATTATTTATTTTGTTAATAGATTTTCCCGTTGAGCGTACAAAATTTCAATTCAATGTAAGAAAAATTGAGCATAGTGTATTGATCAATATTTGACACCGCTAAATGCTGCTCCGCGTGCTCTTCCCCCCCCCAAAAAATCAAGGAAACGTGTGACGGGGAGTTAACTGTGTGAAATATTTACTTAACTTAAGTTTACTTTAGCTGCAATTTCTACAATAATATTATTCTAAGAAGTTTTTTGTGAAAATTTGTAAAGTTCTTCGCAGCTCTGTTGTTCGAAGAGAAACGAAATAAATTTGTCGCATGTCGCTTGCAATGAGAAAACTTTTCAAACTATTTTCCAATTTATTATTTTGTAAATTTAAATTAATGTCATTTCAGTATAAATCATTAAAACACCCAAAAAAGTTGATTGGTAAACTTAGGGGTTCATAGACTGGGGCCTGTTTCATAAAACTTATATGGTAAATAAGTATATGGTCGTCAATTACATATTATAAATAAAATATCCAATACTATATAATTTAATCAAATTAGAGTCTAATGCATGCAATGATAGATAATGATAGAGAGTTGGGCATGGTCACTACTTGTATTTACCTATAGGATCATTGCTAGGTATCTCTCATATTTTAATAATATCTTGTGTTGTACGGTTTCAGAATATATTACAGACACAATGCATGTATTACAAGCAAATTTCACAAGTCTATCTTCTATCTATAATAATAAAAATCAATGTAACGATAAATGTATATATCACTAATTGTTTAGCCAAAACGGTAAGAGAAATCATAACGTCCGAAATCATAACGTCACCTTATTTCAGAAGGGGTCTAAGTAGAAAAAAGCAAATTTTACAGGAGGGTAAAAAAACCGTTTTTTTAATGAAATATTTGACGTTTTCTTTTATATCTTACAGACGGCTTGGATTAAAGGTTTCATTCAATTTTTATTTAAAATAAGGCATAAGTAGGGATATTTTCCTCTAAAAAAATCTGTAATCTCTTTTATTCCACTTGTAAAAACCTTTCCAAAAAATGGCCTTCCTTTTTGTACCTATAAGGAACCATTTCAATCAATTCTGTAGAGATCTATTTTGAAATGGATGCCTGCGTCTTTAAGAATACATTAGAAATGCATGAAATCATCAAAATTGGCTCTTTACAGCTCCACAATTGGATCTCTACTGTATTAACTTTGTTCCAAATTCAGTCAAATAGGTCAAAGTCTATAATGATCCCCCATTCTATATTGCTATACACAAATTAAAGGCAGTATAGAAACAAATAAAATTGGCTCTCTGAAGAAGGGAGCTCTCTAGCGAAAACTGTAAGAGCTAACTCAATTCTGATCATACCATTGGATGCGCCTTGATATTTTACATTATATGGGACAAAAAAGCTGATTTTGAAAAATTTCGAGCTAGACCCCTTCTGAAATAAGTGACGATAAGCTGTAATCAAAATTATCAGAATTCGAAAATGTCGAACCTTTTTCGAGTTCCGGCCAATTTTTCGATTTTTGACTGAATTTAGCAGGTCATGGTCCGATATCTTAAATTTTGTCCCGACAACATACCAACATAATTTGCAAAAAAAAAATATCGGTTCTTGTGCTGCAGAGTCCCAAGATTATTATGGCCCTTGGTGTTATGATGATGGACTTGACTTTGGGTTTGTAGTTTGGGGGTAAATTTATAGTTTGTAGAACACAATTCCAAACATTAGAGGGCATGGTAAGGGAGGATTGAATATTCAATGGAAGTTTCCCTGCAATGTCCTCTACTGCTCATAAACCATTGCCGCAAGATGTTGCACTGCGTGCTCTTTCTTAAAAATCAACGGCGCGTGTGCATACAATATACAAAATAAATTTTCCTACTATCTAAGCAACCCTTCCTACTATCTCAGTCACCCTTCCTACTATCTAAGCAACCCTTTCTACTATCTAAGCAACCCTTCCTACTATCTAAGCAACCCTTGATTTTTTTAGAGAGAAAACAAGAAATTCCAATAACTTCAGCAGAGGAAAAACTTTTCAAAGTTTAAGTAACGTCAAGTGAAAAAACTTACTTTAAACTTTAAGACAACAACAAAAATAGGTATTTGAGAATTTCAGATAAATATCTTCTCTTCATATTATATTAATGAAGTAACTTTTTAGGTTCAAAGGCAATCCTTAAACTGAAATTCTGTCACACTACCTCCTCGCTTGAATAGATTCATCAGCCTCTTTTCATAAGGGAAATGGTGAGGAAGCTATCTAAATTTGGAAAAATATATCGATTTATTAGAAGACTTGCTTGAACTCACACTCCAAATTTGGTAAAATACCTATTTGGATTTATTAGAAGACTTGCTGGATCTCACGCTCCGAGTTTGGAAAAATATATGGATTTATTAGAAGCCTTGCTTGAATTTGCAAAAATATTTAGATTTATTAGAAGACTTGCTTGAATTTGCAAAAATATATAGATTTATTAGAAGACTTGCTTGAATTTGCAAAAATATATGGATTTATTAGAAGCCTTGCTTGAATTTGCAAAAATATTTAGATTTATTAGAAACCTTGCTTGAATTTGCAAAAATATTTGGATTTATTAGAAGCCTTGCTTGAATTTGCAAAAATATTTGGATTTATTAGAAGACTTGCTTGAACTCACACTCCGAATTTGGTAAAATTTATGGATTTATTGGAAGCCTTGCTTGAATTTGTAAAAATGTTTGGATTTATTAGAAGACTTGCCTGAATTTGCAAAAATATATGGCTTTATTAGAAGCCTTGCTTGATTTCACAGTCCAAGTTTGGACAAATATATATAGATTTATTAGAAACCTTGCTTGAATTTGCAAAAATACATAGATTTATTAGAAGCCTTGCTTGATTTCACACTCCAAGTTTGGACAAATATACAGATTTATTAGAAACCTTGCTTGAATTTGCAAAAATATATGGATTTATTAGAAACCTTGCTTGAATTTGCAAAAATGTATAGATTTATTAGAAGACTTGCTTGAATTTGCAAAAATATTTGGATTTATTAGAAGACTTGCTTGAATTTCCAAAGAAGAAATAGAGAGAAAGAGAAATGGAAAATGAATAGAAGAACAAGATAGAGATAATCAAAGAAAGACCAACAATTTCTGTACAATTTATCTCTATTTTTAAGAAAAAAGGAGTGAAAACAGAGAGAGAGAGAGACAAAATATTAAAGAAGAAGAAAATGAGATCGGGGAGAATACACGCGGAAATAGGAGCAACCCCAATATTTTTTTAGACATTTTGAAGAAAAAAAAAGGAACTTCCACATGCAGCGTGAACTTTGAAAGTGTCACTTCTTGAATCTCGACTGTTTAGGAACGATTATTTTTTTTAAAAAAATAACAGTTTTTTTTTCGTTTTTCGAAAGAAAGAAAATCTATTTTAAAAACTTAAAAATATTGAGTGAAATTTTTAATTTATTGTGTGCTGTAGTATTTTTTAAAAAAGACATTTTTTTTATATTTTAAATAAATTAACAAGGAATTAGATATTAGTTTGCTAATTTTGACCGCGAATTTTGAAATATAATTTTGCGAAAATATTTTTTGTTTACCTAGTGTTGGTTTTTAGAGCAGTATAGTTATTCTGCAAAATAGTTGTTATTAGCGTTTGACTGTTGTGTTTCATTTTATTTTATAAATTATTCAAGGTAAGATTTTTTTTTTTTAAAAAAAATATCGACTTGATAATCTATACTTATAAAACGCAAAGCCCAGTTGGTATACTGACTGACTGATAATCAACGGAGCTCCACGATGGCTAAACGTAAAGATTTGAATTTTGGCATACAGATTCCTTTTAGTATGTAGGAAAGTAATAAGAAAAAAATCGAAAGTTCAAGCGGGAGCAAGTTACCGCCAAAAATGACGCTTTTTAGCTGTTCTTTTTGTAACTTTTCTCTGGGCAAACTAAAGGAGATAACAAAAAATGACCGAGAATGGACCCCTCCCAAAATAGTACATAAGGACCCCATAAAAAATATAAAATTTGAAATCTTCCGGTTTCTTCCCGATTTATGAACGGTTTTCACCACCAAAAAATCGGAATTGAGAAGTACCACTTCGGGAGACTGCTGAAATTCGATACAGAAGTGTTCCACAGTGCAAAAAGTAATAACCTTGAGTAAAATATTGAATTTTCTAAATAGGAGCCATGCTTTTCCTGGGTGTCTGCTCCAACAAAAATTCAAACTTGAGAAGATTTAATGTCGCAATCTCCAAATTGTTGTTGAATTTCATGACCGTGGCGAAGCAAATGCAAAGGCAAACAGATAGTCCCTTTTATTTGCCATACCTAAAAAGGATATTAGCAGTTATTTGAATGTCCATGCTATTATCAATATCGTACAAGGCGCTCGAGAGTTACCATGGTTCAAAAATACCAAAAAACACAAACTTCAAGCGACAAACGGATTCTTAAACGATTCATTCATAATCTATACATGTTATAAATTAAAGTCACTTTTCACGTCTGTCTGTTTGTTCGCGATAAACTCAAAAATTACCGCGAACGGATTTTAATGATGTTTTCGACAAACTGCGGAGTGACTTCCGAGGAAAGTTTTAGTTATTTAGTTACGGTCACTTTTTCGGACGATTTAAATTTTTTCCCCCAAATTTTCAGAATTTTTTTACAATATCTTGAGATTTGTCGCGGAAACATATTATGAACTCAAAGCGAGAAAGTTCTTCATTCCATGATTACAAGTTCGAATCTGGGATCGGCCAAAATAAAATTTAGACAGTACTCCTTGTTTAGCCAAAACTGTGAGAGATATCGAAAATTTATGAGAATGCCCCCCCCCC
>CM022875.1:42044954-42055653 GCA_012654025.1 Pachypsylla venusta
TTTTTCCGGCCCAACCCAGGCTGGGTGAGGTCAATGTGGGTAGCTGGTTTGCAAGTTTCCAGCGAATGGAGGGTAAAACCCCCGTCTCGAATGACCAATAGATGTTTAAGAGACGTTAAACCAAATTAAAAAAAAAAAAAAAATCATGATACTATCGTTAATCAAGGTGAAGACCAATTCCCATGGTATACCTAGTCTGGGAAAATGGACGTTCAATCAACTCTGCAAAAATTTGCATTTCTCAGACTTAAATTAAAAGAAAGATGAGCTAAAATTGTTGAAACTAAAAAAAAAAAACATACCGTCTGTGAATATTTGCATTCGTTGATTTTCTTTGATTCATAAAAAAACTGCTATTTTTTATTTTCCTTGATCGTCAATTATAAATTTCCCACGAATATTTTCTCAAAATCAAGGTGATATAACTACTTACCTATTTTTTTATAAATTTAATGTATAAAAAACATCAAGTTGCATTAAAAAAATAGAAGGAAAAAATCCTTAAAACTGTGAGAATTTTTAAACATTTTTTTACTTAAAAAAAATGTTAAAAAAAATGAAAAATCACACATAAACAAGTGAGACTTACAAAGAAGATCATAAAAAAGTAGAGGGCTGATTGACCCCCTCCGATAAAAAAATAGTCGTCACCCTACGCGTAGCTTCAATTGAATCTATTTAAACAAATATGAGTATGGAGATTATGAGGGTAAATTTAAATATGATAAAAAATAATACAATGCCATGCCATCCTGCTATCTAACTGATGGAATATATTTTACAGTTAACAAATAGAAGCGATGGCTCTCACATGGTATTTTTTTTTATTATTTCATTAAAATTATTTGAGAACCATCAGTTTTTAGACATTTTTTTTCAGGGATCGTTGATTAATCACTATTATAACTTAGCCAAATTTTTAAAAAAATAAGCTAGCGTTCGTTTCATTCTCAATTGCTCCCATGCTCTACGGACCTTTGGAAGTCCCTAAAAAATATGCTCGTATTTGATAAAAAAAAAGAAGAATTTACATTTTTTTTTAATTGGAAAAACTAAAAAGCAAAGATGCGCTGATCAGCATAAATTGTGACTGAGTGTAAAGCGGGCATACATAAATTTAGGACGTTTCATCTTCAGGTTCAGTCTTTATATGTTTCCCCAAAAAATAATTTTTTAGATAGTTTCTTAGGTGATGTAATCGGGCAACTGTAATGGTGTAATTCGGCAATTGTCTTGGTCCATGTGTAGATCTTTTGTAAACATTAAAATTATTTTACATTTATTCATTATTGATTTTAAAAAAGATTCATACGGTAGATAAATAAATCAAAACAAAATATTTACTCTTTAGAGTAAAGATGTAGATAACGAGTCCACATTAACCATTAGTGGTACGTAATCAAGAAAATTCAAATTTACTTCTAGCAAGTAGGTACTACTTTTTTTTAAAAAATTTGACTTAACGTCTCATTTTTTGGTCATTCAAGACGGGGGTTTCACCCTCCATTCGATTGAAAATTGCAAACCAGCTATCCACATTGACCTCACCCAGCGTGGGTTGGCCGGAAAAATAGCCAGCATCACGACGGCGCAAACCAACGTGGACACTTACATGGCAAAACCTCGCTGGACGTTGCTTAACTTCAGTGATCTATCGGGAACTGGTATATTCAACGTGCCAAAGACACTGGCTAGTACTACTTCTATTATGTTGTGAAATTACCTTTTATGAGTATTTGGGATTGAGAGCACCTTACAATCAGTCTTCTTTGGATGCTTCCTCTAATCAGTTGGAGAAAAATCATGTCTCCTTATTTACATATTTATTTTTTATTTTCCGCTCACATCATCACTCATTCTTTATATGTTATAATAATAATAATTATAATAAAGGAATTTCTTTAGTGACTTTAGTTTTTTTTGGTTTTAAAGAAAGATTTTAAATGTTTTAATTTTAATCGAATCGATTTCTCAAATTTAGATAGAAAATCTAAATCTTTATATGTTATATATGTTTTGCTTTGATATTACACACACGGTCAGTACAAAGTGCATACATCATACGATATAAAATATTTCAGCTGAAGATATTTTTAGGTTCATTAAGGAACCCTATAATACTGACATCTGTGAACCTGTGATCCTAATGACGTGACGGCCTGAAGCTTATAATACCAAGGTGGCGAAATGACATAATGAAAGCATATTTGGTAACGCTCAACTTTGCTATATTTATAATTCAAGATGACCAAAAATGACTCAGGAAACATCGCAAAATCTGAAAAAAATATTTAATTTTGGTTATTGAAAAGACAAATTCAAAGTATTTACCCACTTTCCAAATGAATAAATAATTTCTCAAGTTCTACCACAACTTCGGCGCATAAATGAATTCTGTCTGCAAAATATAAAAGAAAAAAAAATAGAAAGAACCTTTCATCCGCCCTGAAATCACTCTATTGACCTACATTTGAAAATGTTTTTAAAAAAATGGTTCTCATCCTTTGCGATGAATATTCTGAACCGGTGTCTTAAAAATAGAAAAAAATAGGTAAATTGAAGAGTATAAAGGATTTTTTTAGCAAAAAAAGTATAAAAAAAACAGCTCATAATCATGAAGGTAGAGTTTCCTGAGAATTGTGATTTTTTTTTAATGAAAAAAGGTGTTTTTTTTATAACATAAAGGTTTTTTAACGTTTTATGTAAAAAAATAAAATAATCAAAAAAACTTTCTTTTGTTAGCTTGACAAGAGATTTCCCTTTCAACATACATACTAAGGTATACCTTTGCATTTTTTTTTATTAAAAAAAGGGTGTATTTTACAAAAAGACTAAGTACAATTGTACATTTCAAGGTTATCTATGCATTTTTTTGCTGTCTACTTTTGAAATGATATTTAGTTAAAAGCTATCAAATTACTCTGTATTTATTTTTTATAAATACTTTTTTGTTAAATTAAACAAGAAATGCAGTTTTGTACAAAAAAGAGTTGAATTTAGTATTATGCATATACGGGCTGGTCCACTCTCCAGTGTGAAAATTAAAGCCAAAAGGGTGTATTTCTAAAAAGACTAAGTACATCTTTACATTTATTCAATCACTGCATAAAGGCCAGTAACAGCCAGCGCCTATTGCACGTTGAGTAGAGTAGTTCTCGTTGGATCACTGAAATTAAGAAAGGTCCAGCGAGGTTGTTCATGTAGGTGTTAACGTGGGTTCGCGCTCTCGTGATGCTGGCTATTTTTCAGATCCAACCCAGGCTGGGTGAGGTCAATGTGAGTAGCTGGTTTGCAAATTTTCAGCGAATGGTGGGTAAAACCCACGTCTCGAATGACCAATAGGTGTTAAAGAGACGTTAAGCCAAATTAAAAAAAAAAAAAAACGTTGAAAAATATGGTAAATGGATGTAAGTGCTTTTAAAGCTAGGCTAAAAACTGGCTGGTCGTACCTTGTAATCGCAGTAACATATTTTTGAAAATTAGATATAAGTCATGATATTGAGACATTGCTTTTTGTCGCACCAGTATGCAGGACTAGAGAATCTCATGCCTAATTCTTAGAAACAAAAATAAACAACCAAGAACCATTTCAATAATAAACGTTTGAGAAATCAAAAAATAATCTTTAATAATTTCTAAAGAAAAGAAGTACATTTTAGAAGTACAAAGAAGTACATAGGTATTCACTAAAAAACAAATTTTCCCAAAAAGGACCTCCTTAAAAACAAACGACTCTAATTTCTACTAAATCATGTCCAATGGGATTGAGTATAGTCGTAATAAATAACTTATATTTTATTGGTGTTCATTATGTTAAATCAACCTTAAATTGTACGAAATTATGTCCTGTAAATTACTCCATTAACATATAAAAAACAAATTCTGGTCGTGTTTTCGTTCATTCTAAAAATAATACCGCAAAACTTGTCCGTTGATAATCTGATTTTCCGGCTTAAATATACGACACAAGCATTCGGCAGAGCAAAGATGAAGAAAGATTTATTCCCGGGGCAAGATATATGTACACAATTTTTGAGTGTGTCCGATGGGGCGGTAACCCCTCTATGTCTCCCCCTGAAAGGGGTACCTACCTGATGTGATGTATTCATACAGGCTGGCAACTATTACATTTTTATATTATTTTTCGTACCTACAGTGAATCAATACTCGGATACCTGAGACAATATCATATTTTCACATTCCTTCCTTTTCTTTTCCACCTGCCTTTCTTCCTCAAGTTTTCCTCTCCTATTCACTTTCTTCCTATCTTCTATTACATTTTTTATTCAACTTCTCCCGATTTCTCCTTCCGTTCGTTTTTTACATACAAGTAACGACCAATAAGATTTTCTTTTATTCTTCACACTTTCTCCCTCTCCTTTGCATATAAATTGTATTATTGTTTTGCTCTTTGTTCTTCTTGATCAAATTTTATTTTCCTTCCGAACATTACATCCAGTTGGATGGTGCTGTCGTGATGCACTCGTATCTTATAGTTTGTTTACATCTTACGTACCTATCTAAGAAGGTAAACACGACAATTGAAATACATGTTAATCATAAAATGAATAATACTGTAAATAATCGATATGGCCAGCTTCTATGGCACGTTGAACACACCAGATCCCGTTAGATCACTGAAGTTAAGCAACGTCTAACAAGGTTGTACCATATGGGTGTCTACGTGGGTTCGCGCCCTCGTGATGCTGGCTATTTTTCCGGCCCAACCCAGGCTGGGTGAGGTCAATGTGGGTAGCTGGTTTGGAAGTTTCCAGCGAATGGAGGGTGAAACCCCCGTCTTGAATGACGAATAGATGTTAAAGAGACATTAAGCCAAATTAAAAAAAGAATAACATATATTGATTGGTGGCGATGCTAAATAATGATCATATTGATTAGTGAAAATACCAGATAACATATTGATCAGTGGAGGTGCCAAATTATCATATTGATTAGTGGAGATGCCAAAAAACCATATTTATTCATCAATATGGTATTAGGTAGTAATAATTAGAGGTTATACCAAATTAAGATATTTATATAAATGGAGACTTTTATATAAATGTAGGGTTTGCAAGTTTCCAGCAAAATAATCTCATTTTACGGCATGAGTGACCAATAGATGTTAAAGAGACGTTAAGCCAAATTAAAAAAAAAAAATCTGTAAATAATCTATGTGGCCAGCTTCTATGGCACGTGGAACACACCAGTTCCCGTTAGATCACTAAAGTTAAGTAAAGTCCAGCGAGGTTTTACTAAGTGAGTGACAAATCGCTTTTATTTTAATTTAATTTCCTGATTACGTAGGGATGTATATAAAATTTAGCCATCATTCTATTTCATAAGTATAGATTATGAAAGAATCCGACACAGCAATATAAGGTTTCAAATTAAACTCTCTCCCATATACACTTTCCACATAATTCCGTTACATTGAACTGCATAGTGCACAAGTCCACCGACTTATATAATAAGTAATAAATTTTTAAATTATAGAGGGAACCGTAGCGATTGAAGGATTAGCATTGAAAAGTGCAATACCCTTTTTCAAAAACCTAAAACAAAGCCTTTGGTATCCTAAATTTTTTTTAGAAAGTAACTGACAATGGACTCATCATTCGGGTCATTGATATTACCCATTTTTACTTTATAAAGGATATTTGCAAACTGATATCGAACAAAATAAAGGGTTGTATTTAACAAAATCAAGGTCAACATTATTTTGATCAGACAAAATCAATTAACTAACGGTTCATTTTTTTCAGTTCTTCTTTGAAAGACAATAAAACTAAGGGTATATCGATTAGAAAAACAGCAAAGATGGTAAATTTTAATGATATGCCTACCCGATTATATGACCTTGTTTTTATAATAGATTTTTACAAAATCCCCATTTATATTTTGCGATCTTTTTTATTTTATTATATTATAAAACCTTTTCGTTTGATTAACACTAGATGGACCAAAAAAGTATTCTTTGTAGGGTGCTTATGAAAGGACCCTAATATTAAAACCAGGCAGAGTAAGGTGTGTAGCCTCCAATGCAGAGTTTCTGCAATCAGTTACTCAATTGTCCTCACCAGGCTCTGTGCACCCACATAAACTTAGAATACAAGCAATGTATTGCTTGTCCGCGTCTAGGGCACGTTGAATACACCAGTTTCCGTTAGATTACTCAAGTTAAGCAACGTGCAGCGAGGTTATACCATGTGCGTGTCCACGTGGATTCACGCCCTCGTGATGCTGACTTATTTTTCCGGCCCAACCGAGTTTGGGTGAGGTCAATGTGGGTAGCTGGTTTGCAAATTTCCATCGAATGGAGGGTGAAACCCCCGCCTTGAATGACCAATAGATGTTAAAGAGACGTTAAGCCAAAAAAAANTATATATATATATATATATATATTGCTTGTATTGCAATGATATGATGAGCAAAAAAAAATAACAATATGCCAGTGATTTATAAAAGGATCACAAGCTGAAATATGATGTACCAATAAATCTAATTGAATTCAGTTTGCCTTTTACTTATCTTGCGGTTAGGTACCTACGTGTTTTGGAGGAATCTTTTTTGTACAGAGATAGAATAGAATCTTAATAAATTTTCAAAATTACAATATTTGATTACAAAGAGCTTTCTATCCAATCCATTTATCTGTCTATGAAAGAAAAAAATATACTGAAGAGTATAATAGGTATCCTATCTTTGGGGAAACTAGGCGCGGCCGCAAGCTCACGCCACTACGAGCAGCTTCAAAAGACTACACGCTACAATAAGGCAAGTGGGGTTTATAGCTTGATGTCGTTCGCAGTAGAGTTGCTTCAAAAGAACGACCGTCCGTTCTTCAACTAACGACTTGTGACACCGCCCTTATTGGCATTAGAATTCGATCTCAATATTTCTATATAAAGGTGCACCAAAGTCACCAAAGGCAAGTATAAAAGGAATTAATCTTAAAAGGGAAAAAAGTGTCTAGGGTTAATATTAATTCACCTGCCTTATTTGTAAAAAAAAAACATTGGCCAACTTTTATGATCCTGTGCGGGTTTCTTTTACTCGAAAATATTTTTTAGCGGTCTCTTTCTAGCGGTAAATGCCTTTTAGCACTATAATTAATTATAACTGTTCTTCTTGTCATTAGATGTCTTTTCCAGAATAGAAATCCACCCTTAAATATCTTTGTAATTATATGGAAAACTAGCTGTTTCGCCCGTGCTTCGCTACGACCTATAGATTGGCGCCTTAGAGGTCTGGCCGTATTACTATTCTATGATTTGTCTTTCAAAAATCGAAAGCTAATAGTAAGTAGGCGTGTACGCTGTTGTATGTATATACATGTATCATGCTATCTTTCCCGCTCCAATGTATTTTTTATGGGGATTGTTTACTTTTTGCGATTTCTACCCCTTAAAATTAAAATTTTGCAAAATCCTAGTGCAACATGATGCAACGAAGGTCCCTGCCAAATTTAATGTCTGTAGCATTAATAGTTTCGGCTCTACGTTGATCAGTCACTCAGGACATTGTCTTTTATATATAAAGATTAAATCTTGAGGGCACAACCTTTGTCTTATCAATTTACATAATAATAACACATTTATTAATATTGAAAACTCAACTAAATCCATTGGAATCAAACCCCAGGAACGTATCATATTACTTACCTCTTTGACAATGTCAATTACTAGTCTATAGCCTCAACGAATAGATGCACAAAAACTTTAACCGCAGACGAAAAAATATATTTACAACCGCATATTCATTGATCAGGCTACCATTAAAAACGATGTTGACGAATGATAACTAAAAATGAATTTGTAACCCAGGTAGGTAGGTACTATTATAAAATTAATTATTACGACTACGATTAAAATGATGAATGTTTATCAAAGTTTCTTTTTGCTCCAAATTCTATCCGCTATAAAGAAGAGATAAAATTGTATGCAGAAGAAATAACAAAGGGATCTTGTATAGGTTGATTTTACCCTCTTCCTTTCATTATAAATTTTGAAAACCAAAAAGCGGGGGAGTTTTTATAATCACTAATAAAAATGCCCTTTTGTAGAAATCGACCCTTATACAATTGATTTCAGATGATAAAATATGCACAAAAAATAAAAATTAATGCAAACTTAGTACAGCGTTTGAAAAAAGATTAGGTTACGAGTGAAGTACGAAATTGAACGAATGGAGGATTATCATTATTAAAGCTATGTGCCCGAAGGAAAGTGAAGGAGCCAAACAATTTCTGCCCGCCTCAGAAATGATAAGATTTAAACAGGTTACTTATAGTTTCACGGATTTTGTATCGTTCAGTTAAATTCAAAAATAAAGAAATCCGTATGTGATATCCAGAATATCAAATCTGGGGGATTCAGGTGGTATCTGCTCCCTCTCAACCGCCCATGAAGGCTATGGTGGGGGAAAAAAATTATATAAAATCTGTTATGTTATAATTTATCTACTTTAGAAATTAAAATGGTGAAATAAATAAGTTAATAAAACATTTCGTGATGTTATTAAATAATAAAAGTTGAAAAATATGGTAAATGGATGTAGGTGCAAAGCTAGACAAAAAACTGGCTGATCTTGCCTTGTAATTGCAAGACTTTTTTNTTTTTTTTTTTTTTTTTTTTTTTTTTGCTTAACGTCTCTTAATCTTCTATTGGTCATTCGGGGAGTTTACCCTCTATTCGCTGGAAACTTGCAAACCAGCTACTCACATTGACCTCACCCAGTCTGGGTTGGCCCGGAACAATAACCAGCATCAGGGCGACGCGAACCCACGAGGACACCCACATGGTACAACCTCGCTTTACGTTGCTTAATCTTTAGTGATCCACCCGGAACTGGTGTATTCAACTTATCATAGACTATAGACGCTGGCTAATCGCAAGGCTTACATTGGTCCATGAATGAATTTTCAATATAAATAATGCGGAATGTTAGCCACGACTTTCACTCAATTCTTTATGGGACTACCCCCTATCATCTATCAGGATAAAAGATCATCATTTGAAAGCCATATTTCTCATTTTATCTTTTATTTAGATATCTATTATAGCTATGATGAAACAGTCGTGATTATCGTTTTTATAGTAGATTACATATCCAGTATAAGTATTCCAAAAAAAAATATTGAAAAATAATACTCCCCAAGTCAGGAAAGATCCATCCTTCTTGTGATTTGAACTCAACAACACACCACAAAAAATATGTCTTTAGATTTATTCTACCCTAAGAAGTGGGAATCCTCTCATTCGCGGATATAGCCCTCTTGTTTTGGGGGGGGCACAATCGCACAATATACGAATATACCTAATAGAAAAATTGAAGGGGGAGGGACTCGTAACCCAGAGACCGGGGGTTCGAGTCCTGGGCAGTACTTTTTAATACTATGTTTATCGAGGAACGAGTAAGATACCTAATTTGTTAAAAGCTGTAGAGCTTACCACAAATACCATAAGGGTGATAAGCGATTTTATAAGCGTGATGACGAAAAAAAAGTGCCATGACGAATGACAGAATTTTTGACGATTTTTTNAAAAAATGGGGGGCTCCCACGGACACTCCCCTATATCCGCGAATGAATTAGGAATAAGACATTCAAAAAGGTTTCAACCTAAAAACAATAAAACTTCATCACTGGTTCAACCTATCCTGAAATTATAAAATTTTCAATAGGCATGAATAAATGAACGGACTTGGACATTGCTTCTGCTTAATAACAAACCCAAAGTAATATATTTCGGACATTTTCCTCATCATAGAAATGCCTCATGCGCCCTGGTGTGAAGTCATTTACATTTTATTTGTATATTTTATATAAAAAGAGCCACCAACATTGCATTGAACTCTGCCAACATATTCATCTTTGTTTCCTTTATGATGACAAATATCTTGTTATCTCTTCCTTAATGGTTCACAACTCTGTTCGTACCTGGAAGTATATCATCACAACCACGTGGAGAACCATAAAACCAACATTCCGAGTATTGGTAGAAGGTATGCCAGATGGAATCTGGTTAAGACTGAATCAACCAAATAAATGTGGGTCTAACGTTTAATAAAGATATGAACAGACCATCTCTTTCAATTGATTAAATAATCAAAGTGCCATTGCTAGTCGCAATAATATTTTTCGACAATTTTGAAATCATTATTTAAAGAACGATGTGAGCTAGCGTCTATGGAACGTTGAATACATCAGTTCCCGTTAAGTTAAGCAACGTCCAGCGAGGTTGTCCACGTGGGTTTGCGCCTTCGTGCTGCTGGCTATTTTTCCGGCCAAACCTAGGCTGGGTGAGTCAATGTGGGTAGCTGGTTTGCAAGTTTCCAGCGAATGGAGTGTAAAACCCCCGTCTCGAATGACCAATAGATGGTAAAGAGACATTAAGCCAAATTTAAAATATATATATATATATCTGTTAAGACACATTCTATATAATAATATGTTTTTCTTTTTTATTTAGATTCAAATTCAATGGAGAGAATTAAGAAGGCTCAAGAAATACGAAAGAATGTCGTTAAAGGAAGGGCAGAAAGTATAATAAAATCAACAAAAGAAATAGAGACGTTTATAGTTGATCTGGCTACTAGGATGTCGCATTTTGCTTATCCAAATTGGTATGATTTCTATACAGAAGATCAAATATTTCTTTTGATGAAAGAGGTAATGAATAAAAGCCGAGAATTTGAC
>CM022875.1:42060097-42074518 GCA_012654025.1 Pachypsylla venusta
TAAAAGTGTAGCTTAGGCTTAGTGATATTGGAGTGATTGTTGAGAATACCTTGTAATGCTATGATGCCCACAAACATTGTGACATAATAACACAAAGAAATATACATTTACAGTTAAAAGTGTAGCTTAGGCTTAGTGATATTGGAGTGATTGTTGAGAATACCTTGTAATGCTATGATGCCCACAAAAATTGTGACATAATAACAGAAATAAATATACATTTACATAACTCATATAAAGGTATATATTTCTTTAAACTATGAACATTTAGATATTTTTTAGATTTTTTTTTTTAAATCGTATGCCTGTCACACACTCCAAGTCTAATGAAAATGATACCTTACCCTTGGTCTCCTGCTACAACAAGCATGGCCTTGATATCTTTGTAAAATATGTTAAAAAAAAATATCGCCCTATCCATGCGGCACCAAAATACACGGCCCAAAAATAACAATATTTTCTGAACGAACAAAAAATGTATGTCTGGCACCCTGACACGGACAGTATAATAACAATAACTAGTATTCTTGGAATTACGTTTTCAATGATAGTACGTAAGACCAATAGTATAGTACCATGGCACTGAACAAAAGTCATTTGACTGCATATGCCCTTTGAAATTGAGTTAAAATCTAAATATTTTTGGATTTCTCCGTATAATAAAGAGTAGGGCAGTGTTGTTTGTGTTGTACTTTCACATATTTTCGATTAGGCGAAGGGAATGACTCGGTATGTGTGCTGTGAACAGGGCCGTAGACAGAAAATCCGGGCCCCTCTATCATTCTTATTCTAAAATCACCGCATGGCAGTAATAATAGTAAAAGTAGACAATTCACGTAGGTAGTTGATGTGAAAAGGCGTGTACGCTTCTTCTTGGCAACACATAATTCGATTATCAGATGTTAATGTTTACGAAATATACCAATATTAATATTTATGATTGCTGTACAAGCTGAAAGCCGCACTATATTCTAAAATCAGTGTCCTGCAATAGCCATTGTACCATATTAGCCCACTATCGCTAAATTTCTGATTTTGTGTGTTTGAATTTTTTTCAAAACTTTTAAGTTGATTTATTTATTATTCAGAAAAAAACTTGAAAAAATTCATTATGATAATTTTCTGACCGGGCCCTGGGGGATTTTCCCTATTCCCCCCCCTCTCGTCAGGCTGTGAACTAAGATAAGTAAAAAAGTAAGTAGGTGGTTGTCTACGAGCTTCCGAAGAATAGGTGTGTGATGATATAAATATTGGAACATTCTTTGTAATGAAATGTTTGAGCCCTGTAAATGATAATCTCGAGGCATTTGTCAAATATTAGCGTCCAAAGAAAAGATAAATGAAGACAATAATTGACAAATGAACAGATCTATGATTGAGCTCCAATATGATAATCTTGAACACCATTGAATATGTCGATGATTCCATAATGAAAAAAATCATGATGATGATAATGATTTTCATAATAAAAAAAAGCAATTTATTTGTGTTAAAGCTAATGCTTTGTCACAATGCACTTCCCCATGTTATTACTAAATTTGATGCCTTCGCTTGGATTCGAACCAATACAGCCTCCTAGTTACAAATCCGTCATTCTTACCAACTGAGTTACTGAGGCTGGTAATGATTTTCATAATAAAAAGATTCATTTTTGGCAGCCTCATAAAAAATTAAATATTCTAAAAATGCATTGTGCAGTAACGCTTAATAAGCTCCAACCGTTTCTCTGAGTATGTGCTCGGAGTATGTACCAACATTATTTTAGACATTGGCATCACTCTTTAAAGTTCGAGAATTTTCTCTTCTCTGAAGAGTCATTAAAAATTAAATAGATCAATTAATTATTGATTGTTCGGTTGCTTGCAATTTTGAGTAGTCTTTTTGCAACAAGTTTATCACAGACATAGAATTGACATAAATATTAATGAAAGCAATAAAATAGGTAATTATTTAAAAAATAATATCATAAAATGAAAAAAGACAAACGAACTTTTCAAGTTTTTACATCAGAGTGTATTAAACCCAATACTGCCAACATGAATTAGCCACCAGACAATGCTGGCAGAGAGATTGATGAAACGTTTTCTTTAAGATTTATAACATGATCGCATAAAATTTGAATCTATCTCCTACCTATAAAAAAAAATCTAATTCTTTTGAAGTCTCAGAATATAAAATTGTTTTAAAGACTTGAATAGGCATTAGAAAAATAAAATAAGGAAAAGAAAAATATATAAAAAAAAATAGGTTGTTGAATTATTGAATAAAATTGTTAAGACAAAAAGAAATACAATATATTCAGCATTTTAAAAAAATAATAAATAGCTACCTATATCTACAAGACATATAAAAAATGTACAATCCCAAGACCAACAGTAAACGAAGAAAGTAAAGTAGACAGAGAGAGAGAGGCAAAAAAACGAGTTAAAGAAAAATCAGAAAAAACCACAATTTTATGCAAGAAGCATGGAATAATAATAAATAAAGCATACATATAAAAAAAATTGTTAAATATATGCACAGAATAATTTGACTGCGCATATTTACATTCTAAATAGTGAATTCTCATTGGTTATATCCCCTCTTTGCGTTTTTATTTCTTATATATATTTTTTTTATATACCTGTCAGTCCGTCCTCCTAGTTGTGTTTCCTCAGGTTAGAAGCGTTTCTTTATGTTATTCTATCTTGCTCACTATTTTGTTTATGAATACAATATATTCAAAACAGTTTCAGAATTGATTGATCCTCTTTGTGAATTTTTTTTACAAATTTATTTAAAATTTATTATTTTATATTATTAAATATTACAATAATTCTGATTTTTTAAATAAAATTAAACGAAAAGAAATAATATAATTTACGATTTTTAACGTGACATTATTTTTAAAAAAAAAAAAATATTTTAACAGTTTAAATATTTACGATAATTTACGTAATTTTTTGCAGACGATTTGCAATTTTTTTTAATTGAATTTATTTTAAATAATTAATTTAAATTAATACTCTTAATCGCGTTTTCGTGTTTTGTTTCTTCTAGTTTTGTGTGTGTGTGTTCAAATCGTTTAGTTTTCGTTTTTTTAATTATCTACGAATAACATTTCGGAGTGTAATTTTAATGAATATTTAAAATAATTTAATTAAAACTTATCTTCTTTAAGAAAAAAAACCCGCCATTCTACTCCCTATTTGTTTTTTTTAAAGTTTCCACTTCTTCCATATAATGCTCCAGACAGTTTTCATTTTGTCATTGTGAAGTTAAAAAGTGATACTTATCTTATCATTTTTATAATCAATATACTGTAAAATTCCTTGCCTTTTTAAAAAAACGTTATTAAAACATTCATCATTGTGGAAGAAATAGGTTCCAAAGAAGGGGGTGGTGGGGGGAGTTGGTTAGGTCCAACTATAGCTGAACTTAAGAGATCAGCTTCAATCAGACGATGGCTTCAACAAAACAATAATAAAACACTTGTAGCAAATATTAACAATAATAATAACAATAACACAAATAAAAACAACAATAACAACAACAACTCACCGCCGGAGAAAAACATGCCGATGTTAATTCAACATCCGGCTTTAGCAAGGGCGCCGCATGAGGATGTCTGTCAACCATTAGACTTTAGTGTTGCGGGTTCCAAATTTAACGGGTCACATAATACTTCTAGGAGCTTACATTCATTTTTAGAACACTCATCAACGACAACTTCCTCAACGTCGGATGATGATGGAAAGGACGACGACATTTCTCCCCGAAGAGGTAAGTTGAAATTATATTTAAGAATGTATGCACTGATAATAGTATATTCTGGAAAACCACCTCATGGTAAATAAAAAGGGACTTCTCAATTACCTATCTTGTGTATCTGTCTTTCTGAAATGGTATCTAATCATATCATTCCTTACACCAACATTTAAACAACTGTAGGAGATGATCATTTATTATTATTTCAGATAATATCTTAGTAGGTAGGCACAATGCAAGATACTACTTTTTATATTTTGGTTTCCTTTTCATAATTTGCATTATACCATATACTAGTGGTCTCGATCCTAGACCTTTATTGTCAAATCGAATTTGTCCAAAAGAAATGACGATATTTTGTACTGATTCCGAAAAAAAAAAATTCATACAAAAATTTGATTACACTTTCCAAGTGAACTTTTTGATTAGTTGGGATGTTTAATCTCATTAGTTTACAACTCAACAAAAATATTAGTGGAGGTGACAAATTGCATAGGTTTTTTTAGTTCAGATTTCAGTTCAAAATAGTATTAAGTGGGCAAAATAAAAGAAATAACTAGGGGTGATGCTAAAGCAAGACATTCATGTATGAAATTTTATTTCAACAAATTATTTAGTAGAGTCAATTATTAACTGGACATACAAAAATTTGATTACACTTTCCAAATGAACTTTTTGATTAGTTTACAACTCAACAAAATTATTAGTGGAGGTGACAAATTGCATAGGTTTTTTTAGTTCAGATTTCAATTCAAAATAGTATTAAGTGGGCAAAATAAAAGAATTAACCAAGGGTGATGTCAAAGAAAGACATTCATCTATGAAACAAATTAATTAGTGGAGATAAATAATTCAAATTAATTAGTACAGTTATTAATTGGACAATTAATTAGTTGGTCTAGAATCAACGGAATAATACACAGAATTAACATGTTTATTGTCTAATGAATGTGTCTGATAAGAAATTTGTGTGTTAATAAGGTGAATACCAGTTTTAGAGATTTCCAAATGGATTAACAAAGTTATAGAGGCGTGACTGTTTTTAAGAAGTTTATTTAGTGGAGGCGCAAAATAACCATTACAGGGGTCACTATTGTATTGTCTTGTATTGTATTGAATATTTGAGAAATTTTTCATTTTGTGTGTGGTATAAGTTTGTGTTGGGTAATATGTATTCTGATAAGGATTTATAGTGAACTAGGAAATCAATGATGATATGATTTCGCTCGATCGCTCTAAGTGTTAGTTCTTTAGAATACATTCTAGCCCTACTGTAATATTTCCAATAAACTTTCGGAAAAAAATCGTTGCAAAAGTGTGCATTATTCCTGGAAAACTATTAGGTAATGATTCCCTTTACAAATAAAATACGATTCCCCTCGTATTCCGCTCATAAATAACTAAATTTATATTTCTTCTACGTCTTAGTTTAGGAGATAATGTTCACTATTAGATTTTTTTCTTCTAAAACTACCACCAACTTCCGACATAGTCTTTCTAAAAAAGAAAAAAAGTATAGTACCACAAGAGAGAATTACCTACACTTATTACTTTTATAATTCAATTCTTAGAATCATGGAGCTAAGAGATGAAATTATTATTATTATTGATGAAGCTCTTTTTATGAGCTATTATGTAAATGAGGTTTGAATATTCCTGGAGAAGAAGCTTCCACTACAAAGAGCTCATTAACTTTACGATATTTTTTTCCTCTTAAAATAAAAGTTCAAACTTTACAAAAATCATAACCTTTCTGAACAAGCTTAAAATATTACGACGCTTAAGTACCTAGTTGTTGTTGCTTATTCCTAATTTTTGTTTGATCTTGATTTTATAGACACATCATTTTATAAAATGAATGGTTAATGTTTTGTTCTTAACTATATCGGAAACTAACAATACATACGGAAAGAAAAATATTACATATCCGTGACTTTTACAAACTTAAAAAAAGACCCGTAATGATCAGAAAAATATTTCATTCATCCGCAAAACTAGGTAAAAAAACATGGTCAATCAACTATATGTCAAAATGGTTTCATTTCTTCAATATTTATCATACTTTTTTATTATTACATGCCGTATACTCGTATACTCTGTGAAAAATGCAAGCTACTTCTCCTCATACAATTGGACTTAGTATTAGCCATACGAGTATTTGTCTCCAAATGCAGGAGCCTGAATAACATCCCATTTCAGGAATCTTATTAGTATTGAGCTTGCTCAAACAGCTTCTGTTCATTGTTCAAAGATATATAAACAATAATCAATGTTCAATAATATATAACCAATTATCAATACTGTTCTAAGATAATGATCTTAGAACAGTAAAAAGATCAGCGCAGTTTTCTAGTAATTTAATGCAGAGTTTCAAAAGGAAAATTTGTGACAAGGGATATATATAGTTTTCTAGCACTTCATCATCACGTGATTTCTCATGTGAGTCATTGTTATAAAATGCATTGATTTTTATTAGTTCATGGACTTACTCCATATCTACAAAGATGGAAAAAGTGAAGAGTGTAGTTTGGATGTTTCGTAGAGATTTGAGGATACCTCGAGTATATTTGACAATAGTCAGCGGCTATGGCACGATGAATACACCAGTTCCCGTTAGATCACTAAAGTTAAGCAACGTCCAGCGAGGTTGTACCATGTGAGTGTTCACGTGGGTTCGCATCCTCGTGAAGCTGGCTATTTTTTTCGGCCCAAACCAGGCTGGGTGAGGTCAATGCGGGTAGCTGGTTTGCAAGTTTCTAGTGAATGGAGGGTGAAACCCCCGCTTTGAATGACGAATAGATGTTAAAGAGACGTTAAGCCAATTAAATTTATTGATCATTCAAGACGGGAAATATTTGACAATGATTAAGTCCGGCTGATTGTTATAAAAAGTAAATTATGCAATTTATGAAATCCATAAAGTTGTAGTAAACTTGTTGTTACATAAGTGTGACCCGGATGAGTTCTGTTTAATTAGGACACCAGATTGTATTCAGTGTAAATAAATGCGGCCAGTCATTGAATTGAAATATGATATTTGCATTTCCAAAAAANAAAAAAAAAAAAAAAATACCTTGAAACTTTTTGATCAAAAAAGGAGCAAAAAAGGACTCTGTATTTTATCATTTCCCCCCTCAAAAATATAGAAAACTATTTCATTCTGGCTATTTAATCTACTTTAGAACTCACAGAATGAATGAATGTCAAGTAGTAGGATGTTTCTGAACTTTCCTAATTTCTCTGAATTTATAGATTTTCTTAAATTGTAGAGTAGCTTCATTGTGCATGAAACACAATCGTATTGGCAATGAGCCAAATTTACACCTTACGAAGAAAAATAACTTAAAATCTCTTTTTTCTTTACTATTAAGAATTTTGGGATATTTATTACCTACGTGCAGTCAATACAGAAAAAAAGGCTTAAACGATTTTCTTGGCCTCAAATATCTTTCCTAAGATATTTGAGTCCTAAATTAGACGTCACTGATGACAGATTTTATAATGGTTAGCGATCAATATTTGTGTATGCAAAGCTTATTCATTCATGAGTAAATATGATCGCATGGTAAGTTGGTATATTTTTACATGTTCATAATTTTTTACAACGGCTACTGTTGGTCGTTCACTCTCTGTGTTGGCATCAGTAGGTAATTGTATGTTACCAACGGATGTTGTAAAATCAAGAAGTTTTCTCATTTATTTTTTTACGACTTTTTTTTTTCTCTTACTATTTTTTTTAGCTAATGGGTGTATATACCAAATCGCTATCTTCTAAGTATTTCTTTTGAAATCATATCGGTAGGTATTAGGTTTTTTTTATATATATTTAAAGGGAAATTGTGCATGTAATGGGTTTTTTTTAGTTACCATCAAATAAGTTTATTTTAGTTGTAATGTTTATTGAATTCGTTTTCATAAGTTCCGGAAAACTACCTTTAACTTTATTATTTTCCGATAATAAAGATTTGGGAATCAATCACGATAAATAATTTACCCCTTCAAATTACCCCAGACTTCAAGGTACGTAGAATGTTCTGTTTCAGGTCTTCAGTCTTTGGAGGAATTACACCTTCTTAATCCAGCCTTCCTCTGTATTTCGTCTTTCCATCACGAGGCCGCGAACCCACGTGAACACCCACATGGTAAAACCTCGCTGGACGTTGCTTAACTTCGGGTACTGGGTGTATTCAACGTGCCACAGACGCTGGCTAGTAGTATCTTTCCAGTATCGGTTAATTCATTTTAATGAACGTGAAAAACATGATACACGTGAAAAATAGCAAATTCTGTTCTGGTTACGTTCAAGATTCCTGACGTTTTTTTCCATTTTCTTTCTCTTTAAATATCATACCCAGATGTTTTTCGTCTTCCAATCATCACGTAATTTAGCCTGAACTTTGACGTCATTCTTTAAAATTTCCATGAATTTCTTTTAAACAAAATTAATTAAATAATAAAGGAATTTATTTGTGTTAAAGCTAATACACTCCCCATGTTATTACTAAATTTGTTGCCTTCACTTGGATTCGAACCAACGGCCTCCTGGTTACAAATCCGTCATTCTTACCTGCTGAGCCACTGAGGCTGCATAAAAAATAATAATTTAATATTTAAATTCATTAATTTCTCTTCATTATAATAACTTACAATGGTAATCATAGTGAACTTTTTATTAATTTTAGGTAGTCTTTATGCGTAAAACTACTATTATTTTATATTTTTGCTTGTAAATAATAATGGATTAAATAACTCTGTTTTATTGGATGATTTTAATGATAATATTCTTGCCATAACAATTATAAATAGAAAAATAATCTATGTGCATCAAAAGCAAAAGTAACCTGTATGTAGTTAGGTAATAATAAAAAAAAAAAATATTGTTTAAGAAATAGAATAATATTTTGTGCGTATATGCAAAAATATTTGAATTTAATGTTCCTAACACCATTTCTCATTAACATAAAGTTGGTAAACTATTTTAATGGCTTTATAATTTGCATAGCTTCGCTACCTAGGTTTGAAATAATCATAACAACTGAATATACTGGGTGACGAAAAAAGAAGAGAAACAAAAATTATTAATTATAATCAATACATAATTGAATTAAAATTTTGTAAATAATTTAAGACACATTTGAAACAGGACAAAAGATAGTATACATGGAGAGGAATACAATTTTCTCTATCACCTAACTGAATCACACTCAGGAGGGTTTTTTNCCTACCTCTATATGGTTTTACTTGACATAGTATCCCAATTTAACAAAATTATCTATTGGTCATTCAATTTTACCCTCTATCCGCTGGAATCTTGCAAAACCAGATATCTACATTTACCTCACCCAGCCTGGTTTGGGCCGGAAAAATGAGCCAACGATACGTGGTGTTCCCAAGCGGTCACCCATCCAAGTACTGACCACGCCCGACGTTGCTTAACTTCATTGATCTGACGGGAACTGGTGTATTCAACGTGGTAACTTAGGAGGTTGAGTTAACACCAAACACAACCGCAAAATATAAGTAAACGTTTTTCAATTTTTTGACTGGACCGGGTCACGAACCCAGTAGATTTCTAAGAAAATATAAATTGCTATTATTTTGGGCGTTTGCAAAATGAGAGCATAATAAAATGTTGTTCAGCTTATTAAAATCAATTCCATGCCCCTGTTTCTTTGAAGAAATTGGCCTGGATTTGTATTTTTAAAGATTAGAAAGTGGAAATCATGTAAATATTTTCCCATATAGCAACGTATAATTTTTAAAATCCCTCCCCACTCTCTCCGGGGAAAGAGTAGCTCCAGAAAAAAAGAAACCGTCTCTATATTTGTTGTATGATTATACAATAAATATTGCAGTAGGTATAAGAGTTATTAAAAAATAAAGTAAATCTAAAATTGAGCAAAGTATTTTATTGCTGTGTAAATCAGTTGAATTACTGTATGCATAGCTTTTTACTTTATGATATCTTGAGATGTGAAGACTATTAATATGCATATACTTAATCACATGAAGATGAAACTACTGAACCTTAGCCACGGGATTAATCAGACCATTTCACAAAACAATAAATTATGAAATGAATAATATATGATTTAAATATTATTATTCTTTATATAAACAATATGCATAAATGAGAGGTGTAATTAGCAATGCTTGCTACACCCAAGAACATCAGTTTAATTGATTTTAATAGTGCACTGCATAGAACAGGTGATTTATTTTTCATGTATAAAACAGAACATAAAAACATCCGGAAATCTCAATCAATGCACAAGACTTTCTTCGTCTAGCTTCCAATAGAGGAAGTAGGTATTCTATAGGAAAATAAAGTATTGCAAAGATTCAGCATTTAGTTTTATGATCAAAATATTCTAATCTAAATTAGAATATCAAATAGCCAACGATTATACCACGTTGAATATACCAGTTCCCGTTGGATCACTGAAGTTAAGCAACGTCGGGCGTGGTCAGTACTTGGATGGGTGACCGTTTGAGAACACCACGTATCGTTGGATCTTTTTTCCGGCCCAACCCAGTCTAGGTGGGATCAATGTGGGTAGCTGGTTTGCAAATTTCCAGCGAATGGAGGGTAAACGCTCCGTCTTGAATGATCAATAGATGTTGAAGACAGGTTAAGCCAAATTATTAAAAAAAAAAAAAAAAAAATCTNATTAAAAAAAAAAAAAAAAGAATATCAAATGGAAACAAATATTATCCGTTGGTCCGTCCTTCTTTCACACAACCCCAGTGCATCTTGTTAATATTGTCAGAGATAAACAATAATTCAATTAATTTAAACTACCTATCTCTCTATATTCTGGCTTATCAAGGAGTGCGGCGTGGCCTACTTTTCTTTAAAAAACATAAATTATCTCTATGTGAAGTCAATACGACCATTTGTTACTACGTGGTAAAACTGACATACACACTTTCGCATTTGTAATACTAGAGTAATTAGATTTGGTAATTTTTGAACGATTTTCAATTTTTACGATACATTGGAGCAGGGCCTTGGAGGGATAGAATTTTAAAATCGCCCATAATTCCAAAAATAACCATTTTATGATACCTATCATTTTATGATACTTATAAAAAAGTGATTGAAGAGTGCCGGGTTCTACCCCTGGCTTAGGTCGTTCCTTTGAACAATTTGTATAATACCATTCTAAATGTTCAGGACTTATTTCCTACTGATTATTAGTGTACGGCCGATAGATAGCACGGTCAACCTATTTTAAATTAAACGTATCTCAGTTAAAGGTTTTAGGTCTCAAGAAGACTGCCTCTGTTGGACGGATGACGTAGAATTCGTATGCTTAGTACTTACTTACTTTCCGAGTTCTCTTCTCTCTCAGTCAATTCTTGCACCGCCAGTAATTGGCAATGGACAACGCTCTTTCATTTGCTTGTAACAGGTCGCTTTATGTACAAGTTCTTTCGTTGGTTTGTATCGACCCACATTCATAGTTTGGATCATCTTCATAACCCCATTTTTCCTTATTGAATTTGCGCAAGGATACTCCAGAGCGCAGACGATTGAGGGATTTCCAGGTTGCAAAGGGATGGTCAGCCCCAGGAGATAGTTGTTCTCTGAGGTCGAGTATGGGATGCCGGACTGATTGTTTGCAGAGCTGTATTTTACGATTGTCGGGTGAGGAGTTCAACTGACTTGTGGTCTGCAAAAAACTTCTTGATTTTAGTCGGACCGGTTGTATATGTCCGTATAAGGGGTGTCGGTTATCTGTGGTTTGTTTTTGTCTTTCAAACTCTGCATCCACTGTTCTTCTTATGTCTGGAGGACAGATTCCAGCTAGTTGGTAAATTTTGTCGATAGCGGTGGGCTTGAGACAGCCAGTGATTATGCGGCATGTCTCGTTAATGGCCACATCAACTTCTTTGGTGTGGGCCGATGATTTCCAAACAGGAGCCGAGTATTCTGCTGCAGACAAACTTAGGGCCATCGCGGATGTACGCAGGACATGAGGTTGGGAGCCCCATGTTGTTCCTGTCAGTTTTCTCAGGATGTTGTTGCGGGCCGAGACTTTCATTTTAGTATTATGACATTGTTTTTTGTATGTCAACGTCCGATCCAAAGTAACTCCTAGGTATTTGGGAGTATATTTGTGTTCTAGCTCCTGCCCGGACCATATTACTTTCAGTTTTGTTTTGGCATCAATGCTTCTCAGGTGGAAAGCGCATACTTGTGTTTTTGAAGGATTAGGTTTCAGTTTATAGTACGCTGTAATATTATTTAGTGCTCCGGTCAGCTTTTCCTCCACCTCCCTAAACGACCTTCCTTGGACAGCGAGGGCAGGGTATGCTTAGTATTACGTTGTTACACTTTGGAACGCTAAAAACAATGTCAATCTGAGAAGTGACAACGAAATGAAGTTCAAAGACGAATGATAATTATTTTCAGTTCCTATCCACTGTTAGTAATAATAAACACACTTTATATTCAAGAATATAAAACAGGTAGGACGTAAAACAAATCTTAATTACAACTTTAATTATCATTAATTATTAAAGAAAGAAAAAAAACACATTAAAATAATAATAAATTAGATTATTATGAATATTGTTGTTTTATTATTCAGATGTGATGATAAAAGAATCCAGAATTTGGAAAATTATTTGATTCCTTTCTTACCTCCCCTGGACTCATTAGCAACAATTTTATTGATTACAAATTTCAAAAGACACGCCAAACAGAAAATCAGCTCTTTATATGAATTCTGATTCAATGAACTGATTAGAAAAGTCAGTTGAATATGAATTCTGATCCGATGAACTGATTAAAAAAGTCAGTTGTATATGAATTCTGATCCGATGAAATGATTAGAAAAGTCAGTTGTATATGAATTCTGATCCGATGAAATGATTAGAAAAGTCAGTTGTATATGAATTCTGATCCGATGAACTGATTAGAAAAGTCAGTTGTATATGAATTCTGATCCGATGAACTGATTAAAAAAGTCAGTTGTATATGAATTCTGATCCATGAACTGATTAGAAAAGTCAGTAGTATATGAATTCTGATCCGATGAACTGATTAGAAAAGTCAGTTGTATATGAATTCTGATCCGATGAACTGATTAGAAAAGTCAGTTGTATATGAATTCTGATCCGATGAACTGATTAAAAAATTCAGTTGTATATGAATTCTGATCCGATGAACTGATTAGAAAAGTCAGTTTTATAGACTTTCAATGAAAGATATTCCCATTAACGTATAGACCTGAATTAAAATTATTTCTCTAAGAACGCTATTACCTTGCTTGATATGTTATGTGGCACCAGAGGGACCTCTCGACCACTAGGGCGACCGAAAATTATGTGGATGGACAATATTGACGAATGACTAGGCATTGCACCAATTGAGGCCCCAAAAGAACTGATTGCCAACTGAGAAACTTTACAACGGTAGTGTCAACATCCATCTGGTAACCATCGACTGCAATGACGCCACTGTAAAATAATGAAAACTCAATCCTACTTATATCAATGCAAGCCGAAACAAATATGTTGGTTTGTCTTTCTTTCACACCGCAACGGAGCAAAGGGCTCAAGTAATATTTTGAATACAAATTGTTTATATAGACCGGATATTGACAAGGACTATTTTTTATTTTCGTGAGGAAGTCCAAAACTCGAGGGAGCCTAAAAATACAAGCGGGTTCAAAAATACTTAAAATCCTCACGCTATTTTATTTGTAAAAAACAACATTTTAATGGGGAAGTCTTCTGAATCACTTGATATTAAAAATTATATCGGTAGGTACTGTTTGAAAAAAAATATTAAAAAGTGTTTCTAATTAGGTATTAAATATTGTCATATTAAAATTATCAAGTAATTAAATAAATTACCAATTTAAATTCTTGTTTTATTTTTTTAAAAAAAATAATGAATAAAATATAAATTCAATAAATTAACAAAGTACATTAATTTAAAGTTCTTTCTTTATATTATTAAATATTTTGATTCGTATATTGTGTCCTTCAATCTGATCAAACCCTTGATATTTTCCGTGCCATCATGGAAAGTGACGGTGGTGAAAGATTTGAAACCCGGATCATCCCGGCCCCAATGTAGATCATTCCGGCACCAATAGTGGTACATAACCGAAATTCATGAGGATGTCGATTCCATGGGTTGCCAGTTTGAATCCACGCACTACTGTTTACCAGCCACAATTAACGTTTAAAATCGACCACAAATGCCCCTCTTTAAAATTTGATAATCTATGATTTATCATTTTTTACATACATTTACCTACATCAAGGGCGTAGCCAGCATCTGGCCTAGGGGGGGGGCAGCTGAGATTTTCATATCGGGAGGGGGGGGGGTCGATAAAGTAAATCGGTACTTATTTAATAATAAACCCCCAGGGATGACTGATGATTAAGTTATTGGGGCGACCCCAGGGCCCGAACAAGTGGTTGATGATCCCTGGATAGTTACAAGTAAAAGTAACGCCCCAGAAAGTAATTTGTTTTTAACTTTTTATGATTAGTTCTTAGCTTTTTTGACATATTTTAACCCAACTAGACAGGTTACGAAAGATTGCTTATCAAGGCCATGCCTTGTGCCTTGATAAGCAATCTTGCATGAGCCCGACACTTTTCTAAGGATATCAGGGGATTAAAAGTGATGGGATTGGTGATAGAAGGAAG
>CM022875.1:42090876-42134633 GCA_012654025.1 Pachypsylla venusta
TATCCATATCTCTGAAGATGTTCCTCTAACAAGTCTTTCCTTCGTCACTGTTTATCCATATCTCTGAAGATGTTCCTCTAACAAGTCTTTCCTCCGTCACTGTTTATCCATATCTCTGAAGATGTTCCTCTAACAAGTCTTTCCTTCGTCACTGTTTATCCATATCTCTGAAGATGTTCCTCTAAAAAGTCTTTCCTCCGTCACTGTTTATCCATATCTCTGAATATGTTCCTCTAAAAAGTCTTTCCTCCGTCACTGTTCATCCTAATGATATCATTAAAGATGATAGGCAATATAATAATGTATATACAATAACAATAAATATACATTTTGTAAAGATGTGTATCACATATTAAAATTATAAATTAACGCAAGCGTAACAAAAATAAGAAACGAGTTCGTTATTATGCATGAAAACGATGCGGAGACACCAATACGACATTCAAATTACTCTTTTCTTTGGGTCCTTCTTTATAAGAAACAGTTCTCACCAGTGAAAAATAATATCTGAACATTGTTACATGCACATTGTCTTCTTCTGTTTAGAATAGGATACCTTAAAATATATTATGTAGACTAATGTATTCTTACAGAGGTAAATAATTATAAAAATCGAATGACTGTTGGAAAAATAATTGGGGTAAAATAGATTATTGAGGTATGGCCAAGAAGATGTTTGGAACCATTTATTTATTTTAATTTTATTTATTTATTAAGGTGCAATTTACAATTAATTTACTTAATCTATAACTAATTACACCTTTCTGATATTGATCAGAACTTGGAAGTGCGGAGTGGTAAAAAAAAATCTCTGACCACCCCTCACCCCAAAGGTCAGAAATTGAAATCAAAATTTAGCCCGGTTTTCCGATTAAACTTTGATTTCATTAAATAAATCATCATTTTCTGCTGCGAATTTATTTCCAACAGACAAACAGTAAAGGCATGGATCAGGTGGTAGACCTGCGAACAATCACCGATTGACTCGTTTACCCCAGGCAGATTAAAATCACCTAGAATTAAAATTTTATTAAAATGAAGTAAAGAATTTTTCAAATAGTCACAATATTGATCACAATCTGGTGGAAAGTAATGGTTTCCTAGCAATATAGTTTCATGTTTCAGATAGATTTCAACCCAAAAGACTTAACCGCAGGTTGAAATCTCAAGGTCTCATTTTGCATTTGACTTAGGAGGATAAAAATTTAAATATTAGGAAGATGAAGCGGCGGACCTAATAAGAGATAAGGAGAATAAGGAAGTAAACAAGTCCTGTAGATCAATAATATTGATAGATTGTTCGGTTGCCTAATACCTATTTCGGCTTACCCAGTAACCCGGGAAAATTTTAGGAAAAAAATTGAAAAAGGTGAAAAAAAATATTATAGTGTACGGTTGTAGAGTCCTTGTAAAAACTTTACCGTACAATCAAACAACGAAAAATTGAGAGGAAATTTTGAAAAAAAGAAAAAAAAAACATTATAATTTACAAAGTACAGATTATAATGAATCTGAGAACCTGTGGCAAATTATTAGCCTCTAAGAATGTATGCTGCCAACGATCATACCACGTTTAATACACCAATTCCCGTCAGATCAATTAAATTAAGCAACGTCGGGCGTGGTCAGTACTTGGATGGGTGACCGCTTGGGAACACCACGTATCGTTGGCCCATTTTTCCGGCCCAACCCAGGCTGGGTGAGGTCAATATGGGTTGCTGGTTTGCAAGTTTCCAGCGAATGGAGGTTAGATAGACGTTAAAGAGACGTTGAGCCAAATTAAAAAAAAAAAAATGTATGACAATTGAATATTTTAGCAGTAAACAACGTTATTTATTGATTACTATACACAAATATCAAGTACGTTGAGGCCGTATGATGATGATAATGCTAATTTGATTGTTTAAATTGCTCCCACAGTGCCCCTAATTTCAAACACTTTCTAATGAACTCATAATTAATATTCAATAATAGTAAAATATCAATCAACTTTTTGCTGAAATGAACGGGACTCTGATATTTTAAATTAATAATAAAGAATATGCGCGGTGTTTATTCACTATCAATGAAGCCATCTCGTACGAGGAAGAATCTATGAATAATATGATTGTTAACTCCCGCGCACTGCATGGGAACAGCGGAAAAGTTAACTTGTTTTTGTTATTATGTTAATTATTGCATTTAGCAACAATTGTAAGACAACTGATGAATGCATTAGGAAACTCACTTTATTTACATTATGTATACAGGGTCGGTAGTTCGAGCAACATTACAATTTTGAGGAATTACGGATTTTTCTAAATTGTAATGTAATTGTTTCTATCATTCTGAATTGTTTCTTTCGTGAACACAAATATATATTTTTTTAAAAAATTTGGCTTCACGTCTCTATTAGTCATTCAAGACGGGGGTTTTACCCTGCATTCGGTGGAAACTTGGAAACTAGCTACCCACATTGACCTCACCCAGCCTGGATTGGGCCGGGAAACAAATATAATTCATGTATCACTTAGTCTTGATTTTGAAATGATCAGAACAATACTCTTTATGTCTAGTAAATTAATTATACTCGTAGATTTCAAAAAATATTTTTGTATCAAACTACAAACAAATAGAGTCACGAGCGCTTTCGTCTTTTTTTTTTCACCAGAAGATTTCGTAACAGACGAAAGCGCTCGTGACTCATATTTTATTTGTAGTTTGATACAAAAATATTTTTTGAAATCTATATTTCACAATGACTAAATACATCCTAAATAATTTGTCTAGTAAATGAAGCTGACGAAAGTCAACATCTATAGCATGCTGAATACAACAGTTCTTGTTAGACCGCTGAAGTGAATCAACGAAGCGAGGTTTTACTTACTAGGTGAACACTTTGGTTCGCACCATCATGATGCTGATTATTCCCGGCCAAACCCGGGCTTGGTGAAGTGAATGTGGGATTTCAGGGTAACTGCCCTATCTGGGTTATCTTATTCGCTAATATTTTTATATGACTCGACCCGAATTTCATTTTTGTTTTTATTTTCGAGTTTTCTTTTAAAATCATAATATTTATTTATCTAGACAACAAAATAAACTAATCCCAAGCCGAACTCAATGTCAACAGATATTCTTGACACTTTTTCTCAATTCCTTGCAAAGTTAAATAGATATGAGAAGTCAGCCATTTCAATGATGTTCCTACTTCTGAATTTGTATTAAAACAAGTTGCTATTCCTTATTTATTTGTATAAGAGATTGACAGATTGATTGTCTATAAACAATCAACGTGCAGCATATAGTGTGGATCACAAACTAATCAAATAGCAAGTAATTTATGTATTCATTTATTACTACCATCGTATACGATGGTGGTCGGATGTTCGAGACTGCTGGCCTAAAGAATTACAAGACGTAAATGCAATCCAGGTTAACCCGTTATATTGTATTATAATAAAAACGTATTTGTAATTATTTTTAATGTTTAAATATCAGCAGAGAAATGAATGCATATCATTCTATCCCGTCCGACCTCCTAGATCAAAATAACTATAAACTAATTTGATATAGGATAGGACTTCTTAGGCTGAGTGTAAGTATCAATTAAAAAGTGTACACAGTAAGGATGTCACCATGAAGTATCTTAATACTTGACAATCTCACATACTCGAGTATAATCTACTTTTCGTGTGCAAGTTTAGAAATATTTATAGATGATTGACAATATCAATTCAGAGTTTAATTAATTAAATTAGAAATTAAATTGAGAAAATTGAAATTAAAAACTAAAAATTAAAATTGGAAAATTAAAATTAAAACTCAAGGTTTACCAAAACCTACTTGATACCTGAATTTTCCAACCTCACTTCGTGTCAAGTTGTGATAGTGTTCACATCGTTCATAACTCTGGTCTGATGATGACAGTCTGAGTACTGTTGAAAGCTCACCAAGTTAAGTTAAGTTATTAGTTTTAATTTGAATATTTTTTAATTTTAGCTTTTAATTTTCCAATTTTAATTTTTAGTTTTTAATTTCAATTTTCTCATTTTAATTTCTAATTTAATTAATTAAACACTGAATCGATATTGTCAATCATCTATAAATTTATATCTTTCGATTCTTCTAATAATTTTAATTTAGAAATATTAAATGAATGGCGAGAAATTTTGTACATTATAATATTTAGATCGACAGTAAAATACCCGTAGGTTACAAACATTCGAAAAATTATCTGCTCCTCTTCATTTTTAGTCACCTTGTATGCAAATGTCATTGATATGTTTGCATATAAAAATTGAAATTTAATCGTTAGAGGTCTCAGTATTTATTATTCACAACTTGATGGAGACGTTATTTCAATATCTGAGTATTTAATAAAAAATGCTGCAATAGTACCAACCTATTCTTATAAAGTAATAGGATTTTGTAATTATTCTAATACATATACATTTTAATGCATAAAATATGTACTGTGCTGTATTAGGTATGCATAATATAAAATGTAGCATTCTTGTTTTATATAAATAATAAATGTGGACAAATCATTTGATGCCTTATATGTACAAAACAAGCTCATCGATACAGGTGCCACCTGAACAAGTTTCACTCAATAGGAAAAATCAAGAGAGATGATTTTTCTTCTCACGGATTTTCTTCTTAACGGAGCATCTTAGAGGCGTTTCTTATTTCTTCATAGAAATATGTGGAAATGTACTTTATATTGTATAGATTTTCAATTAAAATGATTGGTTGTTAGATAATAAAGAAATAAACAATAGAATTTCTATGCAGATGAATATTGATTATCGGAAGGCGTAGTAACATCTTGCAGTTACGCAATGAGAGTAATTTAAGTATTAACTTTTTTTTTAAAAAAAAATCGTTTTAACGTCTCTTTAACAATTATTGGTCATTCGAGACGGGGGAAAGAAGTAATCTCTGGAATTATGTATTTTATTACTGAGTACTTTTTTTNAAAAAATTGAAGACAGGCCCGAGCTTTTTTTTTTTTTTTTTTAATTTGGCTTAACGTCACCATTCGTCTATTGGTCATTCGAGACGGGGGTTTTACCTTCCATTCGCTGGAAACTTGCAAACCAGCGACCCACATTGACCTCACCCAGCCTGGGTTGGCCCGGAAAAATAGCCAGCATCACGAGAGCGCGAACCTATGTGGACACCCACATGGAACAACCTCGCTGGACTTTGCTTAACTTTAGTGATTGAACGGAAACTGGTGTATTCAACGTGCCATAGGCGCTGGCAAGTATTAACCTTAGGGCTTAATTAAGATTGTATGAAGTTCTCTTAGGATGCCGATCTCAGAGTCAAAGGTTGCATAAATGACATGATTTTGAGTACTTTTATTGTAAAAAAAAATGGAAAGACCATTGTGCACGAATTTCTCAATTGATTTGTTTATTGTGAAAAATGTATAATTTCGAAATTGCTGATTCTGTAAAAGTTTTTGGCTGTAACAACCCCAATACTCCTCTTTTGCTACGTCCCTGGCTATTTGTTACATTGGATGAAGGTCTACGCATTAATATTAGATATAATTTATGGAGATGGAACTTTATTTTATAAGAAGATCTATACAACCCTGAGCGATCATACTTGCAAATTGTACAATTCACTAAATTAGGCAAATGTAGGAAGTTGACAATTATAAATATTTTATTTTATCAAACCTGTGCTACCGGTATGTTTTGTTATATTTATACTTATTTGGAATATTAATATTGTTATACTTTTTGAAGGTGAAATGAAAATTTAGATTTATTATTTAATCCCCAACTTTTCCTCATCCCAGGACAACAAAGCTGAGTAGCTATAGAACTAAACAATACAGTATACAATCGCATATGAAACTGACAACTGACTTTATCAAAATTTGTGGGCCAAATGGTGCTAGCTAGAGAAAATTTTATGGAATTCCGCCCTCCCCCCAAAGGAAAATTAAAGGACTCCCCAAAAAAGATAGGAACTGGGTTTTCGGTCAAATTTGCTGTCAATGGGCTTGAAAAATGAACAGTTTTTGTGTTATACAGGGTGAAACTTTAAAAATAACATTTATCAAATCATATAATTAATTGAGTTTTTTCGATGAAATCTGCTGACTTTTTAGTTGAATCTTTTGCAGGTCGAAGGGCCGACAAACATAACACAAAAATTTTGGAGGTATACAGGGTGTCGAAATATTTCAAGTTGGTTATTATTTTACAAATTGCACTGGTTTACAGTGCAATTTAAAAAAAAAAAAAAAAAATCAACTTTTTACCACATTGGATCTACAGCAGTTACCGTCACATCACTGAGCTCGCGGGAGTTTCTACGTATTTTTTCTTATCCGTTTTACATCATATAAGACTGCGAAACTTTCAAATTATAACATCACTGTTTATTTTAGATTAGCGTTCTGCCAAAGTTGAAGAACTTGGTATTTTTGGACACCTGATCAAAAACGTTTTGTTTTTTGTTTGTTGGCCCATTGCAAAACATTCAACTAGAATCAAAAAATTAGGATTTTACAAANAAAAAAAAAAAAAAAAAAAAAAAAAAAAAAAAAAAAAAAAAAAAAAAAAAAAATGAAAGGTGATTTGATAAAAAATTACGAATAGCTCAAAACTGTTATTTTTAAAAACATTCATTTGACTTCCACAGATTTTCTTATCAGAACCAATCTTCAAGTTCAAAGGACTTGTTAACAATTTACACCTCTAATTTAGTTCAAAGAATCTCAAGACAGAAGATATTTTTCTCATAAGTCTTATTGAATGAAATTACCATTGAGTTTTTTTTTTAAAATATTTAAAGTGGCTAATGACTTAATAGAAGAAAGAGGAAAATATACAGGGTGTTTCATCAAGATGTTGTTGAACATAATATTATATTCTACAGAATTGACACGATTACATGAAAAATGCTAGAAACAAATTGATGTGTACATTTATGTGTTTTGGTCATGCAGAAAAAATAAGAAACTCCCGGGAAAGTAGAGGACATAAGAATAAGATAGGGGAAGACTTGAAAAAACTCTGCCAATGTGACACCTGTGTTTATTATTTTTCTGGCAAAAAAATAATACATTTTTTTGGGGGGTACCCCCCAAAAAAATTTGAGGGGGGTTATCATGATGATTCCAAATCTAATTAGACCCTAAATTTGACATACTTACCAAATTTGAAGTCTCTGGCTCTTACCATTCTGTTTTTAGACAGGATTAATGAAAACCGCTTTAAAGCGGTAAAAACTTGAATCAGCTTTTAAGTCAAGAGAACGGCTATATGTTCAGTAAGTTTACATTATCAAGAAACTGTAGAATCATTTTACTGTCATGATCTTCTTTATTATTATTATTATTTTTTTTTTCAACTTTGTTTACTGAAAGCCCTGTATAAAATTGTCTGATATTATTAGTCATAATGATCCAGCTACGGTAGTTGTATACATATAAGATGCATAGTATATAACAGTAGCGGCTCGTCTCCAAGAGAGTCACGGGTACCAGCCTTCCAAAAAATATGAGAAAATAAAATTTATTTAATTCCATAACTGACTTGTTTCTGTCATTACGCGTCATATATGTGGGTGCCCACGTGGGTTCGCGCACTCGTGATGCTGGCTATTTTTCCGGTCTAACCCAGGGTGGGTGAGGTCAATGTGGGTAGCTGATTTGCAAGTTTCCAGCGAATGAGTGTGAAACCCCCGTCTTGAATAACCAACAGATGTTAAGCGGACGTTAAGCCAATTAAAAAAAAAGTTTCCACGGATGCAGCGGATAAACTTTCTGTCAAATTGGTCGTCATATGCAAATTTTTAATTTATCGTAACCACGTTGAGGGTCTGCCTAAAATAGATGTTACCGACTGTAACTCTTATGGTAATGTTTTCTGTCAAAAATATATCTGGATATTTTGAAGAGTAGGAATGTATTTGATGTTGAAATCTTTTGAGAAGGCGTCCTACCAGATATTTTTGTTCACTTTTCAACAAAAACTTTTATTATACAATAACAATTAGGTATTATAAAAACAAAACAAAAAATTACTAAAAAAAAAATCATTTTCACTCCCATTTCATTAACCTTCACTGATGCAAAATAAAAAGAAGAATGAATTAACAAAGAATGCTCCCCTTTCATTAACCACTGGCCGCCACTGATACACAATAAAATGAATGAATTAACATAGAAGACTCCCATTTCATTAACCACTGGCCGCCACTGATACACAATAAACTGAATGAATTAACATAGAAGGCTCCCATTTCATTAACCACTGGCCGCCACTGATGTACAATAAAATGAATGAACAGAGAAGGCTCCCATATCAAAAACCACTGGCCGCCACTGATGTACAATAAAATGAATGAAATAACATAGAAGGCTCCCATTTCATTAACCACTGTCCGCCACTCATACACAATAAAATGAATGAATTAACATAGAAGGCTCCCGTTTCATTAACCACGTCCGCCACTAATGCACAATAAAATGAATGAATTAAAATAGAAGGCTCCCATTTCATTAACCACTGTCCGCCACTCATACACAATAAAATGAATGAATTAACATAGAAGGCTCCCATTTCATTAACCACGTCCGCGACTAATGCACAATAAAATGAATGAATTAACATAGAAGGCTCCCATTTCATTAACCACTGTCCGCCACTCATACACAATAAAATGAATGAATTAACATGGAAGGCAAAGACCCAGAAGTGACTTGGACGATGAATATTCAGAAATAAATAAGAAACTCATCGTGATCGCACAATCATTAAAAATCCATTTCTTGTTACATCGCATCGCCTCGGTTTGGATGTTCGTCATCAAAGGAGAAAGATTCCCCCTAATGGAATATCTTCCAGTAATGGCTAAATAATAGAGCGTTGTCATATACTTATAATAAGATATTAGCTAGGAGAGATGTGATGGTACATCCACAACATCCTGGGAACCTTAATTTAAATTTACTCTGTAGGTAATATTCTGGTTTATTAAAATGGACAATTGAATTTTTTTTTTTTAATTTGGCTTAACGTCTCTTTAACATCTATTGGTCATTCAAGACGGGGGTTTTACCCTCCATTCGCTGGAAACTTGCAAACCAGCTACCCACATTGACCTCACCCAGCCTGGGTTGGGCCGAAAAAAGCCAACGATAGGTGGTGTTCCCAAGCGGTCACCCATCCAAGTACTGATCACGCCCGGACGTTGCTGAACTTCAGTGATCTGACGGGAACTGGTGTATTCAACGTGGTATGATCGTTGGCTTTTAATTGAAATTAAATCTGTGTAGATTATTAGGAAAAGCTTCACTTTTCAGTTGTATTTTTTAACTCCATTTATAATACGTTGTCATAGCAACAACGACACTGAGGTACAAGTACCAACAGCAACAGAAAAAATAAA
This sequence comes from Pachypsylla venusta, assembly GCA_012654025.1. Taxonomy (NCBI): domain Eukaryota; kingdom Metazoa; phylum Arthropoda; class Insecta; order Hemiptera; family Aphalaridae; genus Pachypsylla; species Pachypsylla venusta. Next base: position 42,100,279 of record CM022875.1, read on the forward strand.
TGAAAATGTTCCCGTCTAATAAGTAGACACATAAAACAGAAGATAATCGAATGAGGAGGGCCAATCCAAATCAACTAGACGCTGAATAAAGTCTGGGGCTATTACAGTGTGAATTATAATTTTTCAGTTTAATAACTTTACTGAAAAGGTGTTACATGAATGATCAATAAAAAATAGTAAACGCAAAGAAAGGCTTCCTATGCATATAATCCAAGAGTCTCAGTGAACCTGTTATGGATCTTCTTCAGATCTCAAAAATGCGAGGATCTTTCCCTATGTATAATCAGCTAGCCACCAATGCTAAGTGTTGAAACCGTTCTGTAATTTGTACTATTTCTATTTATAACTAATGGCTGTGTATAGTAACGATATTTTAGTTCAAATTAACTGCAAGCTCTCATTCCTTAAAAAATAATCTATTAATACAAATTTCGAACAGCAATTACTCGTTCGAATTGAAAAGTATCCAAAATATTGAAAACTTCTGTTGGTTAATCAAAACTCATCAAATAGAAAATTTAAGTGATTTTATTATTAATGTATCGTCCACTTTCAGCTATCACTTGTTAATTGCTAATTCTAGGCCANTTTTTTTTTTTTTTTTTTTTTTTTTTTTTTTGACTAGCTTTAAATTAATATGTCAAAAGTAAATAGTGTAACAACTAATTTTCAAAAGAGAAACACCTTTAATAAGAAATATTTTTTGAGTATTTAATTGCCGATGAGATAAGTGAGATGGCCATTTAGGATATTCCTTCCAGGCAGTTTTTAGACGCACACTTTATTTTGTGTTTGTTTTAATGAATTTGAAAATTAGATATGTTCTGAACTACCTAACATCCTATCGCTTTGATGCTTCTAATAGGATTTGAAGGAATTTTCAAAATAGCCAAACCAGTTTAACAGCCTCAGTAGCTCAGTTGATTGAGGCGGTAGATTCGTAACCAGGAGGCTGTTGGTTCGAATCCTACCCCAACCCCCTCTTCTACACAAGAAGAATTGAACCATCAGTTACACACTGACGCGTGTCGATCTTACAGTGGTGTGCTTGGTATCCTTACGGACCGTACCTAGGCCCATATTTCAGGGCCTTTAAGCCAGCACACCTAATTATCATCATTTGGACCACCTGGGGGCTGATTTCGCCCCCCCCCCAATGCCTTTTGACAGGCATGACACCTACGTCCTTATCCCGTCCCGTCGGGACTTAAAACTCTGCTCAGGAAGTGGTTTCAGTTGAGCTGCACCTCAACCTAGCTCCACCACCACGTTTCCTTACAAAGATTTCCATTCGCATTTTATACTCCCCAGGACAGTGGTGGAGCAAACCTACTGAGCGTCTTGTGGACCCCAGTCGATAGACCCAGTTTCTCCAACACCGGTGGCCAAGTGTTGGCTGGATCCAATCTAAGGTATTCTTCCCTTAGGACGGTTCTTGCATGCTCGTATAGTGGGCAGTCGGTAATTCGGTGCATTACGTCGTCCGTACTACCGCACTCCTGACAGAGCGCCGCACACAAGATTGGAAATAGAATCTTTAGAAGAGGGCGCCTATTAAAATATATACATATATGTATATGTTTGTTTTAAAAAAAAATTATGCCATGCCCTCTACAGTTGTTAATGGTGTGTCAGATATTATTTTCCATATATTTGCTGCCGCAGTATTTGTAATATATTATATAGGTTTTCCTTTTGTAGAGCGAGTATAAATTGAGCCTTTTAATAAATTCTTTCACCACTTAGAAGTCTTTTTTTTAATTGGGCTTAACGTCTCTTTAACATCTATTGGTAATTCAAGACGGGGGTTTTACCCTCAATTCGCTGGAAACTTGCAAACAAGCTACTCACATTGACCTCACCCACCTGGATTGGGCTGGAAAAAAGAGCCAACGATACGTGGTGTTACCAAGCGGTCACACATCCAAGTACTGACCACGCCCGACGTGAACTTCAGTGATCTGACGGGAACTGGTGTATTAAACGTGGTATGATCGTTGGCTCCACTTAGAAGTCTGATTGAACAAAAAATAAGAATAAATTATTTCCATACTTTTATATGTTTGACTTTTTGAAATAGCAGGTACCTACTTTAAAAAGCTTCAGAGCTCCATTTCCGACTAATGATTTGATCAAACATATCTTTTATCAGAAAATTTAAAATTTACGAATTGGTTAAATTATTTTAAAAACAAAATTAGTCAAAAAATAATTTTAAATAGTGTTATATTGATTTTTCGATATTGCTTACGAACAATTGTTAAACATAAGGCTTTTAAAACAAATTATAAATTAAAGCAAGCTAAAGTTTATATTCTGAAACAACATTACTACTCATTCACAGACTAAATTAAATAACATCAACCTTGAGATGAAGTAATCAAAATTGAATTTGAACATTATAAAGTTACTGCTATGTCTCCTAGATTGATGTCTGAATGAATGATGAATGAGTTGAATTCAATTGAAACTCCAAACCAAAATGTCATTACCAAACAATAATTTGTGAGGGCCACTGGTCTTAGATTTGAATAATTAGCCTTAAGCAAATCAGAATTAAATTTTTAGTAGACTCATGACCTTTAACAAAAAGTGGGTATATGTAATTTGTATTTCTAAAATAAGAACTAACTAAACTGTATTGGTACGAAGAATCAGTTTGTTGAGGAAAATAAATAATTACTTTCATTAATTTATTTCTTTTTATTCAAGAAATAAGTAAATTTACCTTATAGAGTCCATTTCCAACTATGTACTTCTTGACTGATCTGAAATACTTACTATACAGGGTGAAGCAAGCTCTCTCCGAGGCAAAATCTTTTCTTCCGAGACAGAAAAGCTTTTGACTAAAAAATACCTTTTCTTTGTCATGCTTTTTACTTCATGTAGATGACCTGTGGTAAATTTGTCCAATGCACTTTTATAAGTATTATAGAGTGCTAAACTCAATTTATACTTCATGTAAAGATTTTTTTTTTTCCGGAAAAAAGAGCCAACAATACGTGGTGTTCCCAAGCGGTCACCCATCCAAGTACTGATCACGCCCGACTTTGATTAATTCAGTGATCTGACGGGAACTGGTGTATTCAACGTGGTATGATCGTTGGCCGCATAGATTTCTAGATTTCTTATTAATTTTCCAATCTGCTTTTCCATATACTTATAATATGTTTGGATGGACTTGATTTTTTGCTGATCAGCATACTCGTCTTATCTTATCTACATATGTATTTCATATGATCTTTCTAATTGTTACAAATAGGTTATTAGTTTAACATCTGTTTACAATCAATTTATGAAACATATTATGCACTTTGTAACATTGCGGTTACATTGGTGCGATGGGATAAGGCTAAATCATGTGAAACTGAGAATGTTTCATTCAACAAACGTGGAACTTCCCAACAAGAATTCCACCGAGTTGAATGCATTTTATTATTATAATTGCATACATAATAATAAAAAAAATATTGTATTTAATAAAACTCATAACTCTGTATATTATCATTACTTATGCACTCATTGAAACTGCTTATTAATTCGATGTGAATTATAAAATATTAAATGCAAATGATTACCGTTGCATTAGATATATTTAAATAAAATATTCTATTGTATGAATCAGGTAAAAGTTGTATTCACTTTAAAATCAAATAAAAGCTGAGAAAATCAGTGGATAGGGAGTCGAGATGAATTTGTTTTTCTGGGACAAATTGAGATCAAATTAACCCCAGGATTGCCAAGCTCTATTCAATTATGAGTTTGTGAATATTTTGTTACTCTTATTTAAAGAGTTAACTTTACGAGAATAAAATCTTTTGACTGAATTACTATCTGTGTCCCATAAAAAAAAATGTTGATTTTAAAGATTGATTTAATGAAAAGATAATGAATTTAAGAAAATATAAAATAAATACTATCTAAAAATTAGGTGGTAATGAATCAACTTTGTTTGCCGATATCTGAACATGTTAAGATATAACACTCCATATTTCTGAGGAACCGGACATACCATGATGTCCTGAATAACAATTTTAGGAACACCGCAAATAATGATAATGGATTTCTTGAAAATAATATTAATTTTACTTTTACTTCCTATAGAACATAAACAATTGTAATCGTGCAGAAAATTTGAACATAGTATTCATGACCTTTAGCAAAAACAGGGTATATATTTTATGGCTTAAAAAATCCTTCGACGAACCCGAAACACAAAGAAAACATCAAATATGTCATTTTGGGCCATACGAAATTTAAAACAAGCTTCTTGAAATGGGAATTACTCTGGTAATCATAGCAATATTTTACCTAAAGACTTGGTAGCTAAAGAGATAATGAATAGGTACCTAAAGACTTGGTACCTACCTGCCTTGGTAGCTCAGTGGTCAAGCGCTCGCCTGGTAATCTATAATTAAAAAAAGTAAAGATTTTTTTAATGCTCCCACAAAAAAAAAAAACTTTCAGAATGAGAGAGAGAGGCCGCTTTACGGTTTTTTTTTCCTCCAAAAGATATCTAATTTGTTGGAACCTTTTTCTTTCTTTCATCTTTTGTTCTTTGATGTACCTATTTCATTAATTTGCATCAATCTTCTTTTTTGGATTGTGTTCCGCCCTCTATCTTTCTGTCTCTCTCTCTTTCTCCTGTGTTCTATTATTCTCATTTTAGATGTAGGTCTTCTTTTGTTTGTGGTTAGTGAATTTTTACCTTGGTACATAATATTTGCATTAAAATAATTTATAGTTCAGACTGATGGCGCCTTTTGAACTGTTCATATTAGACCTTCATTTTTTGTGAACTCATCATATATTTAAAAATTCATTTACTGGTACCACTAATCTTGCTCATCTCTATTTGTAAACCGATTAGATTTCTTATGATTTGGATACCAGTTCAATTTGGTTTCTAAAAATTGAATTTTAAATTCTCTTAATGGAAAAATACAAGAAAATTATGAAATTTCTGTCATCTAGTCTAGGGTTTCTCCTGTTCTAGATATTTTCTGTTGCAGTCCGCAAGGTAGGTACATAATTTAGAGCACAATATTCTAAAAGAAAACACTGCTTATAAATCCTTCTACACAAATTTTTCTGTATGTAAATCTCTGCACTTAGAAATTTTTATTCTAGGTATTTAGATATCTAATCCATACCTAAAATAGCGCCACATCAACAAAGATAACGCTAAACCTTGATTACACTAAAAACATTATCAAATCAAATGAATATTGGATTCAAATTGAACGTGAGCATGATTGATGTGAACTCATCATCAAATATTATCTGTGGAGGCACACACACACACACACCATGCACACATGAGTATTATCAGCGAGAGAGGATTAGCTCAGTATCCAAGAAAGATAAGTGTAATATTTAAATCATTAACCATTACAGTGCATTGCACAATAGACGAAACTTTCACGTGCATATACTTACACATGAATTTTTTAAAGGCCGCGATGGTATCGCCTATTAAAGGTTCTTTGTTATTTTTCTGAAATTAGTTCCATAAAAATCCATAATCTGTGAATAGCCTACTTCATATCTTAGCCGTCGGTCTGACTGACGGAACTAACTGTTCAGTTCTTACACTGTAAAGTATTTTTTCAAGTTTAGTTTTATACATATGATTACCATTGGAAAATATGTCTCCTTCTTCTTCTTTGTCACTTCCCTTATTCCCTTATGGTTTCTCGTTTATCCAACGGCGAAATTCATTTCTGTGCCCGGAAAGTCTCCTGAGGTCAGAATAGGATTTTCCTCAAGATTTTGCTATTTCCGTTATTGTCTCCTCATAAGTTTGTCCTGGTCTTCCTCTGCCCCTTTTACCTTCTGGTTTACATTCTAATATTTGTTTGGGGATTCTTGTTTCTGGCATCCTATTAACATGTCCAAAGCATCTCAATTGTTGGTTTTCAATTTTTTTCAATAGTTCTTTCTGTCTCATATCTTCTCTAATTTTGGTGTTCCTTATCTTATCTTTGCGTGTTTTTCCTATTGATCTTCTTAAGCATTTCATTTCTGCTGTTTAAATAGTTTGTTTTTCTTTTGATGTTAAAACTGCACTTTCCAGGCCATCGGTTAACGTTGGGGTGTATACCGTTTTATAGACCGTCATTTTTGTATTTTTGGATATTTCTTTGTGACTGATTATTGTTTGGTTAATGGCGTTGTATGGCTTGCCTTCTGTCCTCTTTCTTTGATTTCCTCTGTAATTTTGCTATCATTATTTATTATCGTCCCTAGGAAAAATATGTCAAAAGTGGAATCTACTAACTATTTATTGGTTGCAGTTTTGAATTGCCCAATACAGAAGTGGCATATTGATCTCCTAGTCCATTTACTTGGTCACGTAAACTTCTCATTGGATTTATTCAAAACTATTATAAAAATCTCTATTACAGTTTGGTAAAAAGGGCGATAATATTTACATTAAGAATGTTAGGTTCTCTTTTTGTATGTTAATTTGGAATAGATTAGGTATCCCAAGCTCAGGTAGTGCTGATTCACACCAAGTTATTAGTCATTGTCCAAAATTCTGACTATATCTACATTACTTACACTTTACCTTGTCTCATCTTTCTTAAATTATAATTATTATCTCTTTCTCTATGTGAGACTTAATACAATATAGTGATACGATAGCCATACACAATACAGGATCTTATAAAATACATGTTTCAACGGATGAAGAAACAGAAATCCTATTTGTTTAAAGTCGTAGAGATATCAATATAGTATTTACGTAGGTAATTTTCTAAGAAAAAATATAAAAAAAGCACACTCGCTTTTTTTGATAAAATTTAACACTGAAAATTAAAATCATGAAGTTTATTCAAATTTCTTTCATATTGAAATTTAAAATAAATTTTAGCGTTTTTTAAAAAAAAATCTTGTTAAAATCTTTGATGATAAATTTCATATTTTTCCCACATGCTGTTTGTGCCTCTTTATCTAGGTTTTTTCCTTTTACTTATTTTAGAAACATTTCAATTTCTGTTCCGGCTAATACTTGTTGGGAATGTATTTTGTCTGACCCCGTCTTCAACTTCATCATACAAATATCTGATATCTTCTTCTTCTTCTTCAGTTTTTACCTCCAAGCAATATACACTTTTTACACTTACTAGAATTGTGATTCTCTATGTTTACCAAGTAAATAATCATGTTAGCAATCTGTCTATGAAACTTAAATCTAAATTACCAAAAGGAGAATGTTTTCTCAGGTTATGATTGATCTTTCAATAAGTGATCGCAAGGCTGGGTTTTTATTTAATTATAGTCCAATATTTATTGTTGGGACTTTTATGATTTTTTTTCTTTAGAACGTCTGAGTCATGTCAAATTTGGTAGATATTTGATTTGCATGAATCTTAGATATTTCCGCAATCTCTTTGTGTGTTCTCTATTCAAAAATGTTTCTCTGAACCAAATTTATTTGTAATTGAGATTTAATTGAGTTACTATATTTTGGGGTGCGGCACACCTGATAGCGCTACTTATCTGATAAACTACTCTTTCAACAGTTGTCTACATAAGTAAAATTGCTTACATCCTAGACCTCTTACAATTTTTGCGCATTCCTTTATTTAAGAGAGTCAGAATTTAAAATTTATCAGGAACTACGAGTCTATTAAACATCGTATAAATTCTTTTTTTGATGAATTTCTTAGTCTTTACATCCTTCAAAAATCCTTTAAACTGTATTATTATTAAGTAAATACAATATATCATTTTATTAATGTTTGTTTGATCTTTGTTTCAGATGCGTGTGAACCTCCAATTGGATTTCATCCAGAGTCATTTTTTAGGGATCGTGGTAAGTTTTCATTGGTTATTATGTGCTTTTATTAATTTAAATATTTTATAGCTGATAATGGCAATTTTTATTTAATTATTATAGATGTCATTCAAAGAGAAATAGTTGCTTCAACATGAAAGATTGATTTTTTTTTACTTCATATATTATAATCCCCATTACTAAGATAAAGTAAAACCCGGCACCTGGCATTTACAGATTGAAGACATTATAAGATCATTTGGTATACCAATCTTCTATTCTTTCCATTTTGAATAAAAAAAACGTCTTCTTCAAATTAAAAAGACTTCTAAAAAGTTTACCGTCATTTCGGGTGGCAATGATCTGAGAGACCCATTTATAATTTCTTCTAAGATAGCTCATTTTATGCTTATCAGTTTACTTAATGATCTTTTATCTACTGTAATCAGATGCATTGAAACACCTGAAGCAATTTGAACCCTTCTCTGTTGACGTTATATGCAATTAGTAAGTCCCTCTGTTTCTCATGTAAACTCTACAGGGTGATCTGACTATTTTTACTTTCATCTTACTTATACTTTCCTTACGTTATTTAAAAGTAAATCGTATACATTCAATGGTTTAAACGAATTTCGGTTTATTAATTTCAATAAAGAACCTTTGGAATCGTAACGAAAAAAAAAAAAAAANAAAAATTCCCCCCCCCCCCTCAAAATTTGATATTATACGTTTCAAGGTACGTAGAATCCAAAAATCGAAAAAAACAAATCCGTTTGTCCGTCGTACGCCGTGATGGGCACACCGATTTGGATGAAATTTGGTATATAGGTCCCATCTGTGCTCTAATTGTGCCCAAAACTGCAATCGAATACCCCCTTGTCGATTTTAAAACATTTCTTGGATCTAATATACCTACAAGTAAATAAGAAGTTCCTCAGAACCACAATTATTAACAAGTTAAATGAAACAGGTCTTGATAGGAGTTAGCATTCCACCCACATATCAAATAAAAATAATTACTTAATTACTAATTTCATAATATAATAAATAAAAACTACAACACATTATTAGTCTATTTCAATAACCAAATCGATTTCACTGCTTCTAGAATATTTTTGTTACTTAAGATAAGCTAGGGTGTTTCTTTTAATTGATTTCAAAGGTTTATAACTTCATAATAGAGTAAACCAATTTAGTAACCTTTCACAAAAGTTATAATTTTTCAAGGATAAAATATCGTGCTAGTTTTGCCATCAAATTTTGTTTCTTTGTATTTTATCCCAGATTTTATATTCTTTTTAAAATTGTTTGCATGTAAGCATACATAAGTCCACCCAGTATAGGAACCTTACTCACTTCACCGCGGAATAAATAATCTTCCACTAATTACTGTTTTGATCATATTTTACTGGGAGATGTTATATTCTCATTTAATTTGATATGTTTTTCCTTTAATCAATCATTGTCTCACACCCTCTAGTTGAAATCAAAGTTAAATTTATTTACCGTGAATAATTAGATGGGCATCAGTCTTCTTACCTTATCTTCTTACATTTATAGATCAATTTAAATTGTATTAGAAATGATTTGGATCGGACAATGTCGGACACAAGTTTTATTATAATTCATTCATTATAGAAGGCATGGCCAACGATCATACCACGTTGAATACACCAGATCCCGTCAGATCACTGAAGTTAAGCAACGTCGGGCGTGGTCAGTACTTGGATGGGTGACCGCTTGGGAACACCACTAGGGCTTCCAAGCCCGCATGCGATTGGTTTTGAATCCCTCTTGCGGGATTTGAGCTTAATCCTGCTGGATCCGCAATATTTAATATTATAAGGAGGAAAGTTCTGAGTAGGTAGATATATCCTCAAACATGCAAATAGTGGGATCCCGTATTTGCGGGATTGGAAGCCCTAAACACCACGTATCGTTGGCTCATTTTTCCNTATGGGATAATTACCATAGATATTTCGCGAATTTATGATTGGTGTGAATCATGATTGAAACAGATAAATACATTCAACACTCTTTAATATAATATGTATTGGATAATTACCATAGATATTTCGCGAATTTATGATTGGTGTGAATCATGATTGAAACAGATAAATACATTCAACACTCTTTAATATAATATGTATTGGATAATTACCATAGATATTTCGCGAATTTATGATTGGTGTGAATCATGATTGAAACAGATAAATACATTCAACACTCTTTAATATAATATGTATTGGATAATTACCATAGATATTTCGCGAATTTATGATTTGTGTGAATCATGATTGAAACAGATAAATACATTCAACACTCTTTAATATAATATGTATTGGATATATCTTACAAAGGCTAGATATTATTTATGTTTTGGTCTTAAACCTAATATTCAATTAACAAAAATATATTTCAATAACAATCAAGTAAACTGTCTACAAATATATGAATTAGAAATAAATATAAATACAAAGAAATAAGTAGGTACCAAATAACCACCATATGGGATTGGGGCATTTATTTTTGTATTTTTTGGGGGCACTCAAAAATTGGAACAAAAATCATACAGGAAGATGACTATTAAAATAAAACTTCACTCAAAATATTATCTTTAATAATGACCTTTTTAACAAAGGTTTTTGTATATTTCAACTTGGCAGGTATTTTTAATGTTATTATTTGCAACATCTGAGAGGTACAACATAAAATTAAAAAAAAAAGATCTCAGGAAGAAAGTAAAAAATTGAACAAGGGAATATTTAATATTTATGACATAATATGGATATTTCAATAATCGCTTACTTAAAAACCTGGTAATTTCACATGATTGAGTCTTAACATGACTGTATTATTGAGGAAAATTAGTTTCTGAGGACTTTTTACTCGAAGTGAGGAGTGTGGCATAGTGCTCTTTAAGATGTTGTATTATTTAAAAGAGCTTCACCGAACGCTAAAAGCTCATCATCCTCTTGACTAAGACATCGGGGTTATTATTTTTGGTGATATTACTTTTTGGGGATATTTCTGGTGTATCCTCCTTCTGATCTACAGAACATGAGAAAGAAAACATGTATGACAGCAAACAGAATGCCATCATGTTTTATGTATTTGTTTTAACTTTATTCCAACTAACCAATATAAATGCTAAAAAATTTAAAATTCAAAATGTGTTTCATTCTTTTTCTCATGCAATCTACTTTTCCTTTTTTTCATCTTTTCCTACCAAATATGCTTTTAATATTTAAAAGTTACTTGCTTTTCCTTCTTCAAAGGACTGGGGCTACTTACTATTCGAATTGACCCAAACTTAGATTCATTATTTACTTTATTTTTTATATAAAAAACTATATTGGGGAAAATATACTCATACGTTTATTTTTAAATTTTCAAACATACTGGGTGTGTTTGATGAACAAACCCTGACTTTCGTGTCAATAGTAGTTTTTCAATATGTAATGACAATAAACTGACGTTCTTTTTTTTTTGTTCAAGGTTTTCGTTCCACTATGCAGTCTAATAATAAATAATGTTGTGAAATATATATATATTTTTTTTTTTTTTAACAAGTGCACAAGACTTTTACTGAATATTCTATTTTGAACAAGGACAAACACAAATTTCTGTCGTCTTTATATTTTTCTTCACGGACGAACAAAGATTTCTGTCTTTATATTTTTCTTCACGGACGAACAAAATTTCTGTCTTTATATTTTTCTTCATGGACGAACAAAGATTTCTGTTTTTATATTTTTCTTCATGGACGAACAAAGATTTCTGTCGTTATATTTTCCTTCATGGACGAACAAAGATTTCTGTCTTTATATTTTTCTTCATGGACGAACAAAGATTTCTGTTTTTATATTTTTCTTCATGGACGAACAAAAAATTCTGTTGTTATATTTTCCTTCATGGACGAACAAAGATTTCTATCCTTATATTTTTCTTCATGGACGAACAAAGATTTCTGTCTTATATTTTTCTTCATGGACGAACAAAGATTTCTGTCTTTATATTTTTCTTCATGGACGAACGAAGATTTCTGTCTTTATCTTTTTCTTCATGGGCGAACAAAGATTTCTATCCTTATATTTTTCTTCATGGACGAACAAAGATTTCTGTCTTTATATTTTTCTTCATGGACGAACAAAGATTTCTGTCGTTATATTTTCCTTCATGGACGAACAAAGATTTCTGTCTTTATATTTTTCTTCATGGACGAACAAAGATTTCTATCCTTATATTTTTCTTCATGGACGAACAAAGATTTCTGTCTTTATCTTTTTCTTCATGGACGAACAAAGATTTCTATCCTTATATTTTTCTTCTTCTTTTATCCTTATCAGACCTTATCCATCACTCTGGCACAAATTTTATCTATGCATTTAAATAATATTTACTCTCGTTCTTCTTCATTTTATATTTTCTTTCATGTCTTGTAATTATTATTCAAAAAGACAATATCGATTCTAAAATCGATATTTTCTTTTCAAATATTTTATTAATTATTTTTATAAATAAATAAATTCTGTTTCTTTGTGTTATTATGTCACAACTTTGGTGCTCACTGCAGCATTGTAGGATGTCCCCAATATCAATTTTTTCTTTTAATTTTTCTATTTTACACACAATGTTGTCACCGAATCGCTATGCGCATTTATCTCCATAGCTACTCATTGTCCTCACGAGCCTCAGTGGGCCCCGAAAACATCCAAACCACAGTGACAAAATTTTTGCCCCTGCCAGGATTCGAACCTGGATCTCCCGAGTGCAAGACTAGTGCAGTGACAACTGAGCCATGGGCGCTTGCTATTAATTATTTTATGATTCCTTTAAAATATATATAATTATATATGCTTGTAGGAAACTATTATTTTTTTAAATATTTTTTTTTGGTTCCTATATGAACCTCTTTGATGATTTCGTACAGTTTTGTTCAATAGAACTTTTCCCTACTCAAATTTGATGAGGCCCACCCAGTATATCGTTTTAATATTCTTCGTTTATTTAACTAGTTTGCATTCGAATATATTGGATACAGAGTTCGGACCCTCAATACCTACTCTCTCATGGTTTATTTATTTTTGCTTCAATATTTCATTGCATACTTCCTTTTCAATGAAGATCCTTTTTATTTTATTTTTACAAATAATGTGACCACCAGCGGACATACAAGAAAATGGTATCAGAAATGGTATCAAGTAACCTGTGAAAAAAGTACGAGGTACAAGTTTTATAAGCGATAAAATTATCAAAAAATTATGTACTTAAAATAATGAAAGCCAACTTTCGTTGCTTTTATAGAATGAACCACCCAGCGCCTATGGCACGTTGAATACACCAGTTCCCGTTCGATTACTGAAGTTAAGCAACGTCCAGTGAGGTTGTTCCATTTGGGTGTCCACGCTGGTTCGCGCCCTCGTGATGCTGGCAATGATGCTGGTGACCGCTTGGGAACACCACGTATTGTTGGCTTTTTCCGGCNAAAAAAAAAAAAAAAAAAACCCTTGGATCTAATTGGACCTCAAATGGAGTCTATATTTCAAAATATCATCCACATTGATCAACAAGGCTATCTTGGAACCTTAAACATAAAACTTTGAGGAGACTTATCATCATAAAAGCATTTTTCATGGTAAATCCCAAGTTTTTTTTTTTCTTCTAAATTTGGCTTAAAGTCTCTAACACATATTGGTCATTCAAGACGGGGGTTTTACCCTCCATTCGCTGGAAACTTGCAAACCAGCTACCAATATTGACCTCAACCAGCCTGGCCGGAAAAATAGCCAGCATCACGAGGGCGCGAACCCACGTGGACACCCACATGGAATAACCTCGCTGGACATTGCTTAACTTCATTGATCGAACGGGAACTGGTGTATTCAACGTGTCATAGACACTGGTTAACCCCAAGGTTTAATTATTAAAAATAATAAACAAAATACAATCATCTTGGGTTTCGCCCCTGAAGCGTAACAACGGAAACCCGAAAACTCTGTTACTAATCCGCTTTATGTGTCATGCACCCATTTGATGTAGATGCCTAACTAGCGGCATGTAACTGTCAGACATCATGCAGTCGGTAGACACAGTCTAATTAAAGTTCATAAAATGCAAATGGGAAAAATCTAAATTTTACACCTCAGAATGAATCGGATCAGACGATCATGTGTTTGAAATAAAATTATTTTTTCAAACTGGTTTTAGTATAAGAAACATTTTTTTTTTTTTGGATCTATACTTGTGAGAAATAAAATTGGATCAATGCATAGATACGTAATAAATCAATGTGTGCTGTGTTGTGGAATATACTCGTAATATCAAAAAATCAAGAAATGAATGTAGCCAGCGTCTATGGCACGTTGAATACATTAGTTCCCGATAGATTACTGAAGTTAAGCAACATCCAACATCCAGGCTGGGTGAGGTTAATGTGGGTTGCTGATTTGCAAGTGAGGTTGTTCCATTTGGGTGACCAAGCGGGTTCACGCCCTCGTGATGCTGGCTATTTTTCAAACCCTACCCAGGCTGGGTGAGGTCAATGTGGGTAGCTGGTTTGCAAGTTTCCAGCGAATGGAGGGTAAACCCCCCATCTTGAATGACCAGTAGATGTTAAAGAGACGCTTTATATATATATACAAAAAAATATATTGTATACCAGCGTGCATTGGAACATTGAATACACCAGTTCCCGCAGAATCACTGGAATTAACCTACTGCTTCGTAAGACATCTAAAATACCAACAATGGCCATACCTCTAGGCAATTGTTGGTATTTTTTCTTCTTCAGAATCCTCCGTATACAGACATTAAACTCGACTGCAGTTTAATTCAATCGGACGAGTGGTCTAGGAACGCATTTCTAGTACACATAAATATAGTAAATTCTATTCACATTTATATGTATATAGAAAACAGAATTGATTGTAAAGTTTACCATATCTTTTGATGAGTCAATTCATATGCTCCCGAGTATATCATTCGAAAATATTATTACCTATGCAAAATTGTAAGTACCAAAAAATTAGAGCGAAGCGGGGCGGCGTGTTATACAAACTAGTTAGCCAAATTATTTTAATGAGATTGCTACTTTTAGAACATTTAAGCTTTTCTTAAATCCAGAATATGTATTTAAAAATAATGACTTTATTTCATATTTAATATTAAAGTCGGTTCTCATTGACTTGTTCTTTTTGGTGAATGTTATACATCAGCTATCTTCCTTGAACTTTGCATATTAGCTACTCTAATGAGTTCAAAGACATGTACTGAAAATCTGAGAATCAGAAAAAAAAAATTTGAAATAGTTACGTAAATACTAAAATCCGGAAACATTGAGTAAATATATTCACAGACGTTTCGTTCATTGACTTGAACTTCATGAATTTACCACATAATAATATATCACCCAAAAAACTGCTCGTGTAAAGGGAGGACACTTTAGTTTTATTTGGGCAGGATAAATAAGAACTATTATTTGTAAAAACGATACCGTTATCAAGGACAATTTGATAAAAGATTGTCTCCACCGAGTGCTGTGGTGGCTAATATTTCGCAATTTTTTTTTTTTTTTTAATTTGGCTTAACGTCTATGTTTTCCTGAATGATAGCTAATGAAAGAGCCATATGACAGCTATACAGAAATGCAATTTACTGTTCCTGATAGATTCCAAAGTTCATTTATGAAAATAATAAATCAAAATGTGAAATAACACCATACCTATTTTTTTTATTTTGTTTAACGTCTATTTAACATTTATTGGTCATTCGAGACGGGGGTTTTACCCTCCATTCACTGGAAACTTGCAAACCAGCTAATCACATTGGCTTCACCCAGCCTGGGTTGAGCCGGAAAAATAGCCAGCATCACGATGGCGCGAACCCACGTGGACACCCACATGGCACAAACTCTCTGGATGTTGCTTAACTTCACTGATCTATCGGGAACTGGTGTATTCAACGTGCCATAAACGCTGGCTTAAGGACTATTCTTTGCAAAAACGAGGCCAAGGACAAAGTGATAAATGATTGTCTCCACCGAGTGCTGTGGTGGCTAATATTTCGCTATTTCCTTTACGATTTCTACTTATGAGAGACCCTGTTTTTATATCAAATACAGAACATACACACAGAATGTAAATATTTAAATCGAATGTAAAGAACTAAAAAGAACATGGTCATGGCGCCCACAAAAGACTGTTGAAGAATATTTATTTATTTTCCAAATGTATAACACGCAAAAACGATTCACTTCGAACGAATAAATCATTATTTAAAAGAAATGAATATATAATGAAATCATGCAAACATAAAATAATAATCAGTATCTAATCAATAAATATTAGTGATTTATTAATAATTAATTGATACTAGAAGCATGAGGGGGGTATAATGTTATCAATATGCTAATAAAACGATTCGAAATAAATATTGCAAAGTCTTACTAGCAGAAGAAAACATTCAATAGTCTAAATGACAGTTCAATGTATTTCACATTGGCTGAGCATAACACGAGATTAGTGCCTGCTCCGGAATGAACACTTATCCATTAGTAGATAGTGCCTGCTCCGGAATGAACACTTATCCATTAGTAGATAGTGCCTGCTCCGGAATGAACACTTGTCCATTAGTAGATAGTGCTTGCTCCGGGATGAACACTTATCCATTAGTAGATAGTGGTTGCTCCGGAATGAACACTTATCCATAAGTATAGATAGTGCTTGCTCCGGGATGAAAACTTATCCATTAGTAGATAATGCTTGCTCCGGAATGAACACTTATCCATTAGCAGATAGTGCTTGCTCCGGAATGAACACTTATCCATTGGTAGATAATGCTTGCTCCGGAATGAACACTTATCCATGAACTAGGTTCATACAGTTTAAAACTTGATTGATTTGATTCATTGATCATGATTTGTGATTAATAGAAGTAATTTAACATAATTCGTTTATACTAGGTAGGTAATCGAGGTGGTAAAAGCTTAACCTTGGAATTCCGGGCCCCTCTAAAAACCCCGGGCCCTGGGGGGGATTCCCCCCATTCCCATCCCCCTCTCGGTGGTCATGGTAATGCACCACTAGTCATGTTAATGCACCACCAACATTCCCTTTATAAATGATCTATTTCCTTTTATTAGCTGGAGATACTTCTCCTGGCAATAAAATTAATTGACCCAAAAATTATCAAAATTAAAAAATTCTTACGATGAGGCTTGCACCCAAAAAAATATTCTTTAGGATATGAATTACCAATATTACATACTGACTACATCAGCAACCGGTTGAATAAGTCTAAAATAGAAGTTTCAATAGGTATGTAAATCCATAAGATTTTAAATTACACGACACGTCTCATAAGCAATTATATGATAATCAGATTAGGTAGTTACTTAACCAATTGCTTAATAATTAATTAATTATTTTTTTTAATATAGCTAGTTGTAGAGGTGCAGTTTTTTTTTTTATCTTTTATTGGAATAAACTTCAGTCTTCATATTCATATTGGTACTTCTGTCAGTTCAAATATATACAATTTTGTGATTTATCTACTTTTGATTATGAAATAAATAATTTTATATCTATAAGTAGATACGTGTTTCTTCTGTGTGCGTGAATAACATTGATACATTAATTTGTATAGACATTTATGTCAACAAACAACATAAGTAATTTATAAAAAAACAAATTCGTACTTAGATAGACATAATCTTTGTTTAAAGATTTTATTTAATTCAGCAAATAAAGTGAAGGTCTACTCGTAGTATTAATACCAGAATTTATCTTTTGTTTGTTGAATAAGTCGGCGTATCCGATTTTGATGACAATCATAGAATGCGGAAGTAGTGTTTTTTTTTTTTTTTGGTCATTTCCACATTCTGCAACATTCTTCTTCTGTATTAGATGGGAATTTTTGACTTTTCCGACACATTCTGCAACACTCTTCTTCTGAAGATAGGAATTTTTTACTTTTCCGATACATTCTGCAACACTCTTCTTCTGTAGATGGGAATTTTTGACTTTTCCAACTCATTCGGCAAAACTCTTCTTCTGGAGATGGGAATTTTTGACTTTTCCAACACATTCTGCAACAGTCTTCTTCTGTAGAAGGGAATTTTTGACTTTTCCAACACATTCTGCAACACTCTTCTTCTGTAGATGGGAATTTTTGACTTTTCCAACACATTCTGCAACACTCTTCTTCTATAGACGGGAATTTTTGACTTTTCCGACACATTCTGCAACACTCTTCTTCTGAAGATGGGAATTTTTGACTTTTCCAACACATTCTGCAACACTCTTCTTCTGTAGAAGGGAATTTTTAACTTTTCCAACACACAAGTTAGTCTCTTGTAATATTCTTTCAGGTTTGCAGTTTATTTTCTCGTTCGATATGCCTGATATTGAGTTAGTCTCTTCTCCTGTCCATACATTCTTCCAAAATGTTCAAGGTTTGATAACCACTAGTTTCTTCTTTTAATGAATATGTCGCAGTAAACTTGTAGAATCAGTAATTTCATAAAATTCCTAGGGATTTAGTAAAATCACGGAAAATAGACGAACGCGAGGATTTTCGACAAGTTTACTGAAATGCTTTAGGAATTTTATAACCTAACCTAACCTATTATCCGGGATTTTATAAAATCCCTGAAACATTTCTGTAAACATGTCGAAAATCCTCGCGTTCGTCTATTTTCCGTGATTTTACTAAGTCCCTAGGAATTTTATAAAATTACTGATTCTACAAGTTTACTGCGACATATATTTCACAAAGATGAACAATCAGTTATATCATTAGATTCAGCAACTCTTTTTCAAATATTTCTTATCCTTCTAGTAAGACTCGAATCTTACTGAGAACCAAATGATCTCAAGTCTCAGTATCAAGCACGAGTCACGATATCTTCGTCGCTGCGTCGGCCTTCCTTTGCTCATCAGTCCCGATATAAATCTGCAATTAAATTATTACTTATTTATACACGAAGATTGTCTGCACCGAACAGGTTGAGCATTTCATATGAAAATGAGTTATATTATTGATCTACTTTGTATGTGGGAATCAGGAACGTTATGGTTTTTGCAATTGTGCGATAAATTTATCGCACAATTACCATCAGGCTCGCTTGAAATGGTTTCAGAATTTTTAGTTGTAGCCTTCAATATTGACGTAGCTTGATGGATCTATGTTATAGTCTCATCACTTACTCAAACAATAAATTTGGACCGATTGCCAAATTAAGTTTCAGGCAAACCAACAAGTCTTTAGTTGTAAAAACACTGCCCATGGGTGGCTGTTTGATGGAGCACATTTTATTTTTATGGTATTAGGTAATAGGTAGTAAAAGTCTTTAGTCTCCTGGCTGAGAATTTTTTTCATGTTTTACGTAGAGTCTCTAAGGCATGAGTGTGACATTTCGCACCAATAAATTTCAATTCTGGGAAATTATGGAAAAAAATCAACTTTAAAGAAGAATAAAATAGGCAACGATCATACCACGTTGAATACATGAGTTCCCGTCAGATCACTGAAGTTAAGCAACGTCGGGCGTGGTAAATACTTGGATGGGTGACCGCTTGGGAACACCACGTATCGTCGGCTCTTTTTCCCGGCCTAAGGCAGGCTGGATGAGGTCAATGTTGGTAGCTGGTTTGCAAGTTCCCAGCGAATGGAGGGTGAAACCCCACCGTCTTGAATGACCAATAGATGTTAAAGAGACGTTAAGCTAAATTAAAATTTAAAAAAAAAGTTTTGTGATATTTTTCAAAAAGTCTCGTTTTTTAGAAAAATTGATAAAATTTTATTTTATTTCTAAGAATCAACAGAAATATTTACCAGAATAGGACGCAATGGATGTTTTGCTTCAAATAGACCCTACAAATGAAGCAGTTTTACAGGCAACCAAGAGGGCAATACATATTCATTGGGAATAGAAACAAGTTCAGATTGAGTTTGGATTTGCCGACGTTGTGTGGCGGCCTCTTTGACTTGTAAATATTATTGATGTATTCTTCAAGTCCTCAAACTATTACAATTGATCAATGCATTTTAGAATGCATGGAAATTTTTTATTAAATTTCCATTTGGGAAATTATTGAAAAAAATCAACTTTTAAGAAGAATAAAGTTTTGTTGGGATTTTTCAAACACTCTTCTACAATGACGAGAATATATCACAGGACATATCACACACAATGAGAGTATATGACACGACAATTTGAAAAAATCCTGGTCTATTATTTTCAATAATAAACCAAAATTAATTATCTGATTGATGTTTCTATGTTGAGTTCATCATAGATGTTGATTTCAGAATATATTTTACGAGTGGGATCAACAACAAAAATAATCAATTCATCAAAAACAAACGAAATTATAATTACATTGAAAAAAAATCTTTGTCGTGTTTTTAAATCAGATTTATTTATTTTTGTTGTCGAATTTTTATTCAAGCACGAATTTTAATAATAATTAAGGAGACAAAATATTTTTTTTAAAGGTGAATTAAATTAGAGTTTATTAATTTGGATTATACCTATTATTTGTTTTCAAAAGAACCTTTCAATGTTTCTTTTTTATATATATATTTTTTTAATTTGGCTTCACCCCCCTTTAACATCTATTAGTCATTCGAGACTGGGGTTTTACCTTCCATTCTCTGGAAACTTGCAAACCAGCTAACCACATTGACCTCACCCAGTCTTGGTTGGGCCGAAAAAATAGCCAGCAGCATCACGAGGCCGCGAACCCACGTGAACACCCACATGGTACAACCTCGCTGAACGTTGCTTAACTTCAGTGATCGATCAGAACTGGTGTAACGTGCCATAGACACTGGCTTTTTTTTTAATTNACAATGAAGGATATGATGCACGCTTAGCATCTCACCGCAAGCACATGAGGGTTGGTTATCTCTTTTAAATAGATACGAGTGGGTTAACCTGGTATGGCCGATCCTCAGACGGGTCAAAACGACCTCCTCCAAACGAGAGGATCTATTGCTGGAAAACCAAGCCTCGATGGAAGTTGGAACTGGGAACTGCATCCCAAGAGCGCTGCCACTCAATTTTAACTAGTTTTTGAATAACGGGCTTAAAGTCAATGGCAGAACAAAGTTCTAGAGGTACATATGAAAGATAGGGTGCCTTAGCAGCCGTGTCAGCAATCTCATTTCCTCTGATGCCACAATGAGAAGGACACCAAAGGAAGCGGATCCCTTTTCCGCCTTTTATAATTTTAAGAGACATATTAATTTATAATCGAACTCTAGATCTCTGAGAAATAGTTTAGTCTAAACGATATTCGATAATAATTACAAAATATTTTCTATAATTCGACAAGTTCAGTACACAGTTTTGATTGTTGTACAAGTTAGTCAATAACAAATACAGAATTGTCTGAACCTTCTATCTTTATTAAATTTGGTACTTGTTTACAGAAAGGTTCATTAAAGTTACAAAACTTTAAGTAGGTACCTACCTACGATTGCATGTTTTATTTATTAAATTAGATTTGTTTTATCCCAACAATAATATTAAAACGAATTTCTGGTCAAGTTACTGCAGTGTTTCTACATTAATATTAATTGAGTTTTTTTTTTATTTTATTTTAAATTATTTATGATTGTTCTTTATGTTATGCATTGTTCTTTGATTTGAGTGAATAATTATGATTTTGTTAACCAATTGCTTACAAAACACATGTGTCACTAAATCAACACTCATTGCTGAAATTACATCACAGTGTAAAATGATCACATAAGCCAGCGTCTATGGCACGTTGAATACACCATCAGTTCCCGATAGATCACTGAAGTTAAGTAACGTCCAGCGAGGCTGTGCCATGTGGGTGTCCACGTGGGTTCGCGCCCTCGTGATGCTGGCTATGTTTCCGGCCCAAACCAGGCTGGGTGAGGTCAATGTGGGTAGCTGGTTTGCAAGTTCCCAGCGAATGGAGGGTGGAACCGTCGTCTTAAATGACCAATAGATATTAATGAGACGTTAAGCCAAATTAAAAAAAAAAAATGATCACAGACAGACATAGTGAATCAAATCGTTCCTTAATGTTTAGGACAATTCTATGCTGAAAACTTTTTAATCTTCTTAATAAATGCAAAACTTCTTAGACCTACTATTGCAAGTACATCTTGCACAGCCCCACATGTTAAGGCTCACTCACATGTTGTGTTGAGTGTCCGGTGGGATCATTATTTCATAATTTACATGTTTGTATTACCTACATGCAAGAAATTTCATTGCTCATTGAATTCTTCTGCTTGCACTACATCTGTGTTGACACAAAAAATAGTAGTCCATTAAGATTGTCATGGATTACGGGACCCCTTTTAGTCTATCTTAGTATTGCATCGTTGGTGCCTATCCATTTCCATTTAGAATCATTATTATTACAAAAGCTAGACGAGCAATCTAGGTTTCGTATTCCATTATTTATTGCATTCTAAATACTTCTTCATATTTCCTTAAAAAATTAAAAACCATAATCATAATAAAATCTAAAAACTACGCTTATGTAGTTTATATCCACAACATTTCTATTCAGGGTGGTCACAAGTTACTCAAGATCAGCTTGAAATTTTAGAAATAATAAAACTTATTGCAACTTTAAGAAAATATATTGTTCTGTACAATATATACAGCAAAATATTGCCTCTCCGTATAACATTTCTGTGGGGGCTCCAGCATGTCAAGCACACGCCGCATGCGTGCGAGACTCAAACTAAATATTTGAAGGAAAGATTTTAAATATTTTAATTTTCGCTATTATTTAGATATCTCTAAAATCTCTATATGTTATTTCTAAAATGAAAAAGTCAATAGACGAAAATTAAAATTAACTTTTAAATAAATAAAAAACAAAACACCAAAAACACTATTTATAAAGAAACTAGTATTGAATCATTCGATTCATCATCAGTCTAGTCGAGTCGAAGGATGGAAGTTGACTCGAAATACTTCTTCATATTTCTTTCTAAATACTTCTTCATAAATACTTCTTCAACTTCCATCCTTCGACTCGACTAGACTGATAATGAATCGAATGATTCGAAACTAGTTTCTTTCTAAATAATTATAAATAGTGTTTTGTTTTTTTATTTATTTAAAAGTTAATATTTTTAACACTTATAATTAACATGTTATTCAAAGAAAATTAAAATATTTAAATTCTTTCCTTAAACAAAAAAAACCTAAAGTCACCAAAAATATTCCTTTATTATAATTATTATTAAATATTTGTCAATATGAGACTAACGGATTGATAGATACTTGCAATGAATTCAAAGTTACGTACCTCAAGGTTACGTCTACCCTGAGTTACGTAATAAGCTTACGATCACAATGCCTCTCCGGCTCTACAGTATATGAACTATATGATATATGTTGGATCGTTGTGGCCTCCATCATTTGGTCATCTTGGAACACCGGTATTCTTGAAGGCGATTTTCGCCGTCCTGGATGGGGCCACAACCTCTCTTGCTGTTTTTACTATATACCAGTGCAGGTACATAGTTGTACAATTTTTTTAAATATACATTTTTTTTTCTTCAGCGGCCTTTCACAAACACGGCTATTGTTAAAGGCGGCTAATTGTTCTCCATATAGGATAATGCAAATTTGCTCCAAAGGGATTTTTAAAGTATCTTTAGAGATGAACAAGAGTTTTAGAGATGGACAAGACTCTTTAGAGGTTAACAAGACTCTTTAGAGGTGAACAAGGTTTAGAGATGAACAAGACTCTTTAGAGGTGAACAAGGTTTAGAGATGAACAAGACTCTTTATAGATGAACAAGACATGACTGTTCTCATTTCTATGTTTCATCCACTCTGTATATCTGAAGTGAGAGAATAGATCCAGTGAACAAAATTTGCATATTATAATAAATATGATACTCATCATGTATTTATAATTTCTTAATGTTGATAAAATCTGCATAAACAGAAACGCGATTTCCGCTAGTTTACACACACACACACCACTCCAAGATACCAATTTACGAGTTGGTTCATGATAATAGAGATAGTACACCAAGCTGCTAACAAAATCATGCGATTATAGTTTTAACATTAAGCGAGGGAAACAATTCAAACATAAAGTCCTTGTCGTTTGTTGAAGTGTGGCTGAATATTAACCTATTACATATCTTCTATACTTATAAAATGCAAAGCCCAGTTGGTATACTGATCGGCTGACTGATAATCAACGTACCTCCACGATGGGTAAACCTAGAGACTTGAAATTTGGCGAAGAGATCCCTTTTAGTATGTAGGTGCGTAATAAGAAATAACGAGATAACGAAACCCAGAATGGACCCCCCAAATTAGTATATAAGGACCCCATAAAAAATATTAAATTTGAAATTTTTCGTTTTCTCCCCAATTTTTGAACGATTTTCGTCCCAAAAAATCGGAATTGAGAAGTACCACTTCGAGATGAGCGAGAAAGCTTAACTTGAATACAAAGGTGTTTCGTAGTAGAAAAAGTCATATCCCTGCATAAAATATTGAATTTTCTAAATAAGAGTGGTGCTCACTCTGGGGGATTGGTTCCACTAAAAACCCATAATTAAGAAGTATCACTTCGGAATGAGCGGGAAAGCTGAAATTTAATACAAAGGCATTCCGCAGTGCAGAAAGTAATATATCATTGAGGAAAGTATTGAATTTTCTAAATAGGAGCCGTGTTCGCTCGGGGGTTCGGTTCCACCAAAAATCCAAATTTCGTAACCGTAGCACGAGAAAACAGCTAGTATTATATACAAGACTCAGTTCAGTAAGATAACATTCAAACAATGTGGAACAGACTATAATGTGACAGCAGTAAAATATATACCTACAAAATTAGAACAATATTTTCATCAGTGTTCGGGAAAGTCCTCAAAATTCGATTCAAATTTCAAGTGTAGATTGGAAATAGCCTTCTTATGAATCCAAATGAATTTGATGTACTTTATGTAGAGATGAATTAGTGAGGAAGCTATAGTAACCTACTTGGCAAATGTTTGTTTGACAACGTTTGAAGATGTTTTTTTGTCTTTTATATATTTTTTGAGTTCGTGCTCCTCAGATTGTTGATTTCATTCATGGTTTGTAGATTACCCAGCGTAATGTATTCATCAGGTCGGATGCTACTACCTGATGTTCATGATGGTGTTTGTGTTCAGGTTAAACTGATTGAGATTATCTCTTAGATGCAATCTTCGACTTTATGTAGAACATGATGCATCTTTTGAGAAACATCAGGGGTGGATTGTATCATCATAGATTTTGAATTTTAGATTAGATTAGACAGGGGAAATTAGCCAGGGTCTATGGCACGTTGAATACACGAGTTCCCGTTAGATCACTGAAGTTAAGCAACGTCCAGCGAGGTTGTTCCATGTGGGTGTCCACGTGGGTTCGCACACTCGTAATGCTGGCTATTTTTTCCGGCCCAATATATAATTGACAAATAGAGGAATTTAAAGGTTAGTTGGGCTTAGTAGCATAATGATAATACAGGATCTAATATAATAAATCTCAAAGGATATTGTGCCCACTTTTTCATTAAAATTTTCAACAATTACAAGGCATACATAGCCATACATGTATGGCACGTTGAATACACCAGTTCCCGTTCGATCACTGAAGTTAAGCAACGTATAGCAAGGTTGTACCATGTGGGTGTTCGCGTGTGTTCGCTCCCTCGTGACGCTGGCTATTTTTCCGGCCCAACCCAGGTTGAGTAAGGTCAATGTGGGTAGCTGGTTTGCAAGTTTCCAACGAATGGAGGGTAAAACCCCCGTCTCGAATGACCAATAGATGTTAAAGGGACGTTAAAGCAAATTTAAAAACAAACAATGCATACACACATGAAAGATACGTCAACTAGACCAACTATGTAAGTTGAATGTTTAAAGCAACTCGTCCTTCAAGGCTAAGAATAGAGTCTAAAGAGGTAGACCTGTGGACTATCAAACTTTAGGGATATAA
Source organism: Pachypsylla venusta (assembly GCA_012654025.1). Classification (NCBI taxonomy): domain Eukaryota; kingdom Metazoa; phylum Arthropoda; class Insecta; order Hemiptera; family Aphalaridae; genus Pachypsylla; species Pachypsylla venusta. The sequence goes on from CM022875.1 coordinate 42,126,048, forward strand.
TAAAATCAACACCCACGAAGACTTTGTATATTGCAATGGACAGCTCGAAGTAGCTGCACTAACGTAGCCATTACAAATAAACAAATCCAACCATTGTTGACATTTTTTTACATATCAGTCCAACTCTGGCTTCTCTTTTGAATGAATTTTCCCTGGCAGTTATTTGTTTATTCAGTACATCACTTACAGAATTATCTTAATATTTAACTGTGACCGAGTGGATCATGAAGTGACCTTAAGATCGTGACTTCTCACTACGGAGTACTGTGACTGGGAATGTGTGCGGGAAACTTGCTCTTTTAACTTCAGTTTAGTTTTTGAATCTGAAAACAGTATCAAAGTTTGTAAATTTTCTATGCCTGTAAATTAGTGAGTACTTACAGAACAATAGGCGAAACTGACATTAGGTACACTATATCTTAATATATAAATTAGAAATTTGTGCGTATGTACCTATGTATGAGGGGTTGTCTGTTACAATACCACAGCCGAAACGGTGGCAGATACCGAAAAATTGATGGGAATGGACCCCCCCCCCAAAAAAAATCATGGTCTACGATCCCAGAGAAATTATCAGAACTAAAATATATCAAGCCGTTTTCGAGTTACGACCAAATTTCTAATTTATTCACCGAAATCGGACAGTCACGGTCCGATATCTTAAAATTTGTCGTGACAACATATCAACTCAAAGCGTGAAGTTTTAGGTGGCCCATTAGTCCTTATTTTAGGACATTTTCTGCAAAGGTATGGCCAGCCATTTCAGAGTTACGAGTTCAAAACCGGGAAAGAATAAAATAATATTTTGAATTTACTAAAAAGTCATAATGGCTGTGCCCCTAAGGCGCCTGGCGAAACGTTTAAATCTGGAGTTTTAAAGGTTGCAATATACAGGTGGACACAAATCAATACCCCTCCCCCCCCCCAATTTCCATTGCCCTTGAAAAACAAAGATAGCAATATAAATACCGTAGCAAAGCACGGGCGAAACAGCTAGTTCCTAATAAAATGAATAAAATTGAACATTATTTATAATCTGTCCCGTATAAATAAACACAGTTTTCTATAAAAGTTAATAAATGTGCTAAAGTCCAATGAAAATTGAAAAAGAAAGAAAACACATTATTTACCCACCTGAATTCAAAAATAAATCAGAAAAGGCGTACTCTCCCATTTTGCTGAAATACCCAAAGGCTTTTTAATATACTAGCAGTATTCTGCCCCTTAATATTTACATATTAAATGGAAAAAGTCGCCCTTATTTTATATTTGAACCCTCTCTTAAGAAAACTTACAAGGCCATTTTATTTTTTCAAGATTAAATTTTCCTTTTCAATTTCCTCGGGTTTTTTTTTCGTAAGAATAATTTTCATATTCAATGAGCTTCATTGAGGAAAAGGTCAATTCTTCTATTTATTTTGTCTTGCGGGAAAGTAATTTAATTTGGTCCTTCGCCAAACCGGTAATTAAATTAGCGATGGGCTCATGTGCGACAGGAAGAGATGCAGATTAGCTCCATTTCCATCTTTTGTTGTTTTTTTATTCTCTCAAAATTAGAGCAATAATATGGAAAAAATATTTCCAAATTTGATGAGCTATTATTTTAAAAAAAAAAAATTTATTGAAAATAATAAACCAAAAATCCAAATTTTTCCCGTTCTTTTCTATGAAAAAAAAATAATAATAATAACTGAATAATATTTCGGTATTGGGAAATAAGAAAAACATAAATTTGAACTATAACAACTTTGTATTTAATAGTAAGAAGAATAAGTCCGTATTAAGAATTAAAAAAAAAAAAAAAAAAAAAACAATTTTAAATTATTTAAAATTCTGAATAAAATTGTTCATTTATATATATAGAAAAAAGTTAGTATAAGAATAAAGACTTTGAATTAATGACTAATTTGTAATTCAAATCAGGTGATAAATATAAAATGATCTTTCAAGAGTTTCTCGTCAAAGTTTGAGGCCATGTGTATGTTGTTTGGTCAAAGTAACATAAAAAATGAAATGAACAGAAGCGAAGCTACACAGCTTCTTAATGTTGTCAATACAGCGTGAGATGAAAGCCAGTGTACCAAATACCTACATTGTAGAGACTTATGTATGTGTCAGAGCATAACTTTTTTTATTTTGCTTAACGTCTCTTTAACATCTATTGGTCATTCGAGACGTGGGTTTTACTCTCGATTCGCTGGAAACTTGCAAACCAGCTACCCACATTGACCTCATCCAGCCTGGGTTGGGCGGAAAAAATAGCCAACGATACGTGGTGTTCCCAAGCGGTCGCCCATCCAAGTACTGACCACGCCCGACGTTGCTTAACTTCAGTGATCTGTCGGGAACTGGCGTATTCAACGTGGTATGATCGTTGGCTAACAACATAAGTAATTTATAAAAAAACATAGTCGTACTTACATAGACATAATATTTTATTATTTCGTGAAAGTCTTGGGTAATTTGGGTGACTGGAAAATAGGCAGCATCACGAGGGAGCGAACCCACCTGGACACCCACATGGAACAACCTCACTGGACGTTGCTTAACTTCCGTGATCGAACGGGAAATGGTGTATTCAACGTTTCATAGACGCTGGCTAATTTGAGTTAAAAGGAGAGATAATCATCGTTCGTTTATTTGTTTATTATTTGCAAGTTTAAGACCTCTAAAAATTACTCCTAGGTTCTTCAAAATTTGATATTTTGGGGTTCGAAAATGTACCTGAATTACCTTCTTGAAATCCAAATAAAAAAACCTGTTCTCCAAGATTTCCCTTACCTGCTGCCATATTCCCTACGAGAGAGGCAAATAATGACCTGATGTTAACAGTTTTCTGTTAATGTAACGATAACTTTATTATAAATTTTTTTTGTATCGACTGCAGAAAATATTGTTGAGTCACGAGCGCTTTCGTCTGTTACGACATTATCAAGTAGACTAAATAATTAACTCAGGAGCTTTTAATTAAATAATTAACTCAGGAGCTTTATTTAGTCTACTTGATAATGTCGTAACAGACGAAAGTGCTCGTGACTCAACAATATTTTCTGCAGTCGATACAAAAAATTTTTATAGAAATTTATATTTCATAATGACTGCAAACATCCTAAATACCATCTCTAAATTCGATAACTTTATCCATGTATCCAAATGAGTCTCTTTGTGATTTTTCTTGTTCACCCTGTAATTGAACTTTTATAACGGACTGAAATTTATTATGTTGTATATACAAAATGAAAAACAAAATAATTGTTTAATAATAGAAATAAAATTAATTATGTCTTTTAACAAATCAAACCATTGTTTACCGTTAGATTTTAAAACTTTTATTCCAAGAATATATATTTTTTTTTCCATTTTCAAAAGGCAAACAGTACTCAAAATTGAGATAAATTTTATTATGATTTGACTGAAATATGTCTACTTCTGTACTACCAGGCCATCAAGAAGTCAACATCGATAAACTAATGCGATAGACGGAGTGTAAAACGAAGATCAATTGAATAAAATTAACCTTATTTTATGTTGTTGTTTTTTTTAAAAACATATTTATTGGAATTTGGAAATGTTTTGGTTTATTCGTTTTTTTTAACCGTGAGAAGAAGTAATATTTAACAAAACTAATTGCCTACCATGATATTTTATGCATTAAACGTTTTTTTTAAAAATAATTGTTAAAAAAACGTTGGAAAATCACAATTTTCAAAATGTCAAAAAACAAACAATGAAAATCATAAAATGATGGAAAAATTGAACGGTTTTTTCTGATTTCAGAAAAAAAGGGTAAGGAATAACTCAAAATCGTCTTTTCTATTAAAAAAGTAAAAAGCAATATTCGTGAGAAAATCTGCAAAAATCTTATATTTTTTATCAGATTTGTTGAAAAAAAGTGCATTAAAAAGAGATTTCTTCACAATCAACAGAAAAAAAGGGGGTGCATTATTTTTCACTTTTTTACGTTAAAAAAATGTAATGATTATTCACATTTTTTTGATTTCCCCCCTTTTTTTAGATACTTTCATAAAAAAACCTTTAATATTTCGGATTAATCAAGAGATTTTTTTTTATATAAAAAAGTGTAAAAAGGGGGAATCTTATTGAGGGGTGCAAAATATGTGTTTTTTAACATAAAACATTGAAAAAAGTAGGTTAAGGGTAAAATTATAAAATAAAGATCTTTAGATTTTCAATAAAAAAATTGAATTTTGATATTACAAATAGGTAAAACAACATTGAAATTTCTAGAAATTTTTTTTTTGATTAGTTCGGATCGATTTGATTGAATATTGTCATCATTATTAGGTGGAATCATCGTATCATATGAATACAACTGAAGCTTTCAATGAATTGATTTGTCATCACATGTGCATACATCTATTCTTTAAGGCTACTATTTGGCAAGAGCCTAAGTTGAAATCATATATCATTTTCACAACTTACGATATACACATATTATTCAAATCGGCAAGGAGTTTAAGAACAGAATGATATGGAGTTGCTGTCTGTGTTATTTTACGCCATCCATTTATAAGTTGGTTATTTATAAATTTTGTCAATAAATAATTGAATTTATGTATTGCGTACATAGTTTTACTTTTTAAATTTGTTTTACTCTTGCCCTCCGGTACAGTTTCATTAAGTGTTTTCAGAGTGGTTAAAAGTTTAATTGAACTTTTCCTTTCAATCGTTCTTTTATTATTCCTAAATTTCATGAAAAGAAAATAGCCTTTAATAAATAGCATGTAACATCAAAAGAAAATGCATGATAAAAATTATATTGTCAAATACACGACTAATGCAGATATAAAAAATATACGAACCAGATGTTTCAAATAGAGCTAACGTCATGTCCTGACTTAAAAAACTGTTTCTAAATTCATGTTTTTTTACGAAAATAATAACAATATGCATACAGGGTCTAGCTGGGAGACTATTCTTAAGTACTAGTTTTCTGTTATTATTTTAAAAAGAACAAAATGCGACTTCAACTTTGAATCACACTGCTGAAAAATTGTACGCAAAATATGGAATTAAATTTACAGTAAAAAGAGAATGACAAAATTTTGCTCCTGATAAGTTGTTCCAAACTAGCTGAAGAACAATAGCTATGCATTTCATCCCAAATCTTGGAATAAATGTTCCAATAGCAAAATATTTTCAGACATCATGCGAGAAAAAAATCATCCCAAATCTTGGAACGAATGTTCCAATAGCAAAATATTTTCAGACATCATCCGGGAAAAAAATGTGTTCCTAGTCCAGCTGTCCAGTCACCTATTTACCAGTACTTGTTTTTGTGTCCAGTCACTGTATCGTGAACTACATAGAGGTACAAACATTTTTTCTCACTCTAGAGAAGAAAAAAAAATAAAATAAAATCTTACCCACCGATTTTACTGAGAAAAGGTTTCATAAAAATCACATCTTCTTCCCAAACCCTGTATCTGTAGTATCTAAAGAAACAACACGCCTCTCCGTTTATAATGTGAAACATCAAACCACGGTCAATAAATAATGCCCTGAACATGACGTAGTCAAAATGAGTCGCTTTTCAAATGATATTTTTTTCATCAAATTTCCGATTCGGATTTTTTTGTCATTTTTTTATGCCACGCGTATAAATAAACTATTAGAATATTAAACAGGGATTATTTATTCAAAATGAGATATTGCTAATGTGATTCATAATTTATTCAATCTTTACCAGAATGGCCTTTGTTTCCTTTGTGATTACCCTAATATCTACTTTCAAAGATTTTTTTTCCCAATATACAAAAATCATGTGATCATAAAACTATACCACGTTGAATACACCAGTTCCCATCAGATCACTGAAGTTAAGAAACGTCGGGCGTGGTCAATACTTGGATGGGTGACCGCTTGGGAACACCACGTATGGTTGGCTCATTTTTCCGGCACAACCCTGGCTGGGTGAGGTCAATGAGGGTAGCTGGTTTGCAAGTTTCCAGCGAATGGAGAGTGAAACCCCCGTCTTGAATGACCAATAGATGTTAAAGGGAACGTTAAGCCAAATTAAAAAAAAAAAATCTCAGTGTCCATTTTTTTTTTTTTTTTTTTTTNTTTTTTTTTTTTTTTTTTACTGTCTCAATTTGGTACCGTAAATTCCCAAATCAATTCAATTAATTGCATTAATTATTGTACTGATTGTAATAGACATAGTTTCGGGGCTCTATTGACTTCCAAAAGAACCCAAGCAACAGCAAAAACCAGTAGGTTCAAAATGCTGATAAACATTCTGATCTGCTTAGATAATAAATGAATAGACGAAGATTTTTTTAAAGGCTGAAATGCATTTGAAAGTAAAAGTTGAAAATGTTCAATTTATTTTCAAGTATTCTTGAACTTACTAAATTTTCCCTCCTTTATCCCTCTTTACTTTCAGATAGGGTCATGATTAGCCCCTTTTAAAGAGATAGCTTTTGTCATTTGCAGACGTGGAACTTTTTTTTCTTCTTAAAAAGTAATTGAATTCATTATTGCTTACTTTCTACTACGAGAACCACAAAAGGTACTAGACAAGTTCCAGAAAAAACTCAGATTTATATGTACTGTCAAAAAAAAAAAAAAAAAAAAAAAAAAAAAAAAAANAAAATGAAAAAAAAAAAAAAAAAAAAAAAACGGTTTGTGCATGTGATGAAATGAAAAAAAGTTATGTCTTGTATAAGAAATAGACGAACATTTGTTTCTGCAATATAAATATATATGAAAAAAAGGTTCTGACAGCATTAGCTCGATAGTCAATAGTATTATGTCGAATACATAATTTGTTATGAAACTTATTTAGATAAAAGTCCCTTCAAAAGATGGCTGATGTTATTATAAAAAGATCAGATATCTTCTGATAGTATCTTTACCTTTGTTTTCTAAATAATGCTAAATGGTGTTAACTATATTTTTTATTATATAAAATGTAAAAGAGATCTCCCTTGTTGCAAAGGTGTGGGTCTAGGGATATCGTTGACAACTACAATAATTCGATACTCTTCTTAGACGCGTTAAAAGGTACAAAGGTCAGTGGTTTCCAAATTTATTTATATTGATTTCAATGTTAAACTGAAAAAGTTAATTCATTTCAATGCTAAACTGAAAAAGTTAAACGACAAAAATTTAAAAAAAAAAATCTTTCCTTCAAGAAACAAAATATAAAGTATTCAAAGACATTCATATTATGCGTAATTTAGTGCCAGTCCATTTTTATGGTAGCTATAATTACTGTGCCATGAGATACCTGATTGATTCTTAGGCATTATAAAAGAAACTCAGCCTCACAAGTTTTAGTAAAAAACTATGTTTTTTTTTTTTACTATACTAACACTTGAGGAATCATGAGATCTCAAAGATTCTGAAATATGGCTGCAATATTTACCTGTATCATGAGATCTGACATGAGATCTCAAAGATTCTGAAATATGGCTGCAATATTTACCTGTATCATGAGATCTGACATGAGATCTCAAATATTCTAAAATATAGCTGCAATATTTACCTGTATCATGAGATCTGACATGAGATCTCAAAGATTCTAAAATATGGCTGCAATATTTACCTGTATCATGAGATCTCAAATATTCTAAAATATGGCTGCAATATTTACCTGTTAATTAAAAAGATCCTCCAAGTAATACCTTGTGGTCCGCGGGGTTCCGACAACGCCTCGGGTTTTGTCGGATATTGCTAAGGTTTACAACTGTCTCCATACAACTCTTAAATTACTATAATTGACTTGGTGCCCCCCGTGGGATAACTTTGAATGACTATGAGCCACTTTGATATCCCCTGCCGTTAGCTTCGTTTGCATACATTATAATAGTAAAAGAAGCCAGATCAAGTCTTTTGTGTGTTCCACAACATTTGTGTACATTACACGGTATTGCTTTAAAAAAATCTTACGTACGAGATAAAATGCATGATACCTACTTAGCTATTATAATATTCTAATAAAAAAAGAAATATCCAAAGGTAGATCTTTTGAAATGACCGTGAAACAAGATCTTATTTTGGTTCATATTTCCACACCCGCCCGTATTGTAGAAAAAGAAAAAATGAAAAATATATCATCTGTTATTGTTTACATTGTTTATTTTAGAGATTTAAATAATAAAATAAAAAATTTTTAGGGGCTATATTTTATTGTTAGCATAATAGGAATCTGCAATGTAAACTGCAGACTAAAAGTCTAACAAAAAATATTTCTGGTTGTGCGTTTATTTTCTTTAAAAAAACAATTGTTTTCTATTTCACTGTATTCTCTAGGACCGAAACACACCTTTTTTGGTTTCATGTGGTCAAAGATCATTTGGCGATCTTGTACTACACAATATTGGTTTTCCCAAGATAAGATGGGTTTTACACTGGTTAGTTTCTGCCCAAAGTTAGTTCGTTACTAGCTGCAATCTGCTGCATTAAGACGAATTGCATGCACGCTAGTCCAAAAATAGCACAGCAAAACAACTTTCTCAGATATGCCCTTTGTACAAAAGGGAAAAAATCTTTCAAATCATTGTAATGCTGTAAGCTCCTCATATATGTACACCTAAAGCCGGTATTTTTTTTTTTTTTTTT